>JACTAT010001031.1:0-10829 GCA_014526335.1 Chrysaora quinquecirrha
CAGAGCCAGGGTTGAGGTCTCGATTAGTTAAACCTACTACTGCTATCCTAGCCGCTGGCGCTAAAACACCTTTTCACCTTCACGTTGGTTCATCCAGACAGTTTAATTCAGTGTACATAGAAATCTAAGGCTACTAATTCTGGCTGCTCAAGGGACACTTCTGCCAATTTCTGATAATTTTGTCAAAGTTTGATTTATCTATTCTCCTATATATGACTATTATTGATATTTTAGGGATGTTAGAGAATACTTAAAAGGAACTCCATATCAAGAATATTTAGAAAGTATGTTTTTCAAGCGATTTTTACAGTGGAAATATCTCGAGAGGTAATTCAAAATCTTTTTTTGGACTTTCGAGCCTTGGACTCTTTATTTGTTGTTGTCTATGAAGCCGGACCTTTAACTGCAATTCTCAAAAGATGAACTTCGTAAAGGAATCTGATTTTCCAGCCCTAATTAAAATATATGTCTAATGGACTTTTTCAAAGAGACCAGGGTCGGCACAACATTTTTCTGGGAAATAGTATACATCCGCTCCGTGCAAGGACTGGAATTATGAGAGAGGAGATGTAGTGCAGCAAATTTTACTTCAAATTCACGTTTAATTCGAGTAAAACTGTATGCAGGGATTCAGATTTAGTTGCTTGCATCTTGTTTCCCGAATTCATGCTATTATTTTCAACATTTATTGTTGAATATTCCTTTACTCTCTTTTTCCTCCATTATTCGTGAATTTAGAGAAAAATTTGCTGCACTACCTCGGCTAAAACGACCCCAAATTCCTGTCGTTGCATTGGAGAGGATTCTTTAGCTGGAATATCTATTGTTTCTTTTAATAGATATCATTCTGTTCTGTTTTACACTGAAATGAGAACAAATATGAATGTTGATTATTGAAAGGGTGACAAGAGGCTTAAAAATGTTTAATTAGAATAACAAACGAAAAATGACAAAATCGTTTGCTATTCCTACTTTATAATCGACGACACTTGTATATAACATCGGTTACTCTTTTAAAGCTATTATTAAGCTTTTTGCTCGATTGGATATATTTTCGTAAATATGAATTTGTTTTGTCTTGTTTTTTTCAGGAGGCCAGTTACTAAAAGTCTGTTTAGGCATTATAGAGTTTTAGGCAAGGGCGGATTCGGAGAGGTGAATTGAACCAATTTTAATGACCTTAATGTTCTATTTGTTAATCTTCTGATTTAGACGTATTTTCTTTTATGTAAAGAAACAGCAAGAAAAAGAAGCTGAAGCTATGTCAGCAAATACATGGCCCAAAAAATCACCATTAATTGCTATACCATGCAACACTTTGTGGGGAAAACCCAGAGCTTTGCAACGGCATCATATCCTTGTTAGGAATGCTATATTAATAATTTCGAGTCGGACAAAACTTTGAAATTGCGATGAATAGTGGAAACATCTCAGGGCTATTAAAAGGCTTTCTTCTTCTCATAATCTTAATAGTATAGAAACCAGAAACAGAAAGAAACAAGTAACTACAGTGGAATTCATACCAGGATGCGGATCGAAGTGGACCTTTTCTCCTTGTGATTCGAAAATGAAAACGTTCAAGTGAAAAAGGCCCTTACTAAGTGTTTCATTACTTAGTGCTTAACTATGTATTTCACTGCAGCCAAAGCTTGTTTAGTTTTACCCCTCGGAAATTTCTACTGTCAACTCAAAAGGATTGGCTAGATGCTGTCCCAAATCTCAAATTTAGGTTCAGCACCCAGCTATGTCTGTCAGAAAGTGCAGATTGGCACTTGGAAAGTTCTACACCCAATTTAAAGGAATTGCGTTTCTGATGTCCCAAATCTTAAATATATGCTCAGCAACCAGCTCATTACTATCCGAAAATCATACGTATCATCCAAACTGGGCAGCTTATATAGCCAATTATTTTTGCCACATTTTCTGCGCTACACGTTGCTTACCATAGCCTGTTATTCGTACGTTTTGTCTTTGAATACAGTATGAAAAATCCTTGTGAATTCAAAGATTAATTTATATCTTGGAAGTCCTTCCTGCAATTTCTTTTTTTTATATCAATAATGATCTACAAAGTTAACACATTTGTCAGTCTTATAAAGTCCAATTTGCTTCTGTGATTGATTCCAAGAAGATTAACTGATGGAGGCCGTTTTTGCCAGTCCTTTGTTTTTATTAAAGATTTTCAAATGGAACTCTGGGAATAATTTCCTTAGTTACAGGATATCAACTTATTCAACGTGTTTGTGCTCAGCTGTAGGCAATTGTTCCCAGAAATCCCTTCAAAATTGCTTTATACAACATGCCATGTAAACAAAGGACGGTATGGCTGCCATGTCTTGCAGAGGCATCCATTTATTCTTTCTGTCATTATTTTATAGGTATGTGCTTGTCAAAGTAGAGCAACTGGTCAAATGTACGCAATGAAAAAACTTGAAAAGAAACGAATTAAGAAACGAAAAGGAGAGGCGATGGCATTAAATGAAAAACAACTACTTGAAAGGATAGACTGTTTATTTGTTGTAAGTATTTTTCATAATATTGCATTACTTTCAATACTCTAAACATCTTTTACAATTGCCAAAGTTGCTTGAGCTTGCACTCCTTAGCATCAACTGATTTCAATTAACTCACTCTCTTTCTTGCTACAAACTGACTTGCATCAGTTGGAAGTATCTCATACCAATACATGAGTTGCATACGTTTGCACTCTCTCTCTTACCATCAACTGATTTCAATTAACTCATTTTCTCTTCTGCTATAAACTGACTTGCATCAGCTGGAAGTATCTCTTACCATTACATGAGTTGCATAAGCGTGCACTCTCTCTTACCATCAACTGATTTCAATTAACTCATTTTCTCTTCTGCTATAAACTGACTTGCATCAGCTGGAAGTATCTCTTACCATTACATGAGTTGCATGAGCTTGCACTCTCTCTTACCATCAACTGATTTCAATCAACTCATTCTGTCTTCTGCTATAAACTGACTTGCATCAGTTGGAAGTATCTCATACCATTACATGAGTTGCATAAGCGTGCACTCTCTCTTACCATCAACTGATTTCAATCAACTCATTCTTTCTTCTGCTATAAACTTACTTGCATCAGTTGGAAGTATCTCATACCATTACATGAGTTGCATAAGCTTGCACTCTCTCTTACCATCAACTGATTTCAATTAACTCATTCTGTCTTCTGCTATAAACTGACTTGCATCAGTTGGAAGTATCTCATACCATTACATGAGTTGCATGAGCTTGCACTATCTCTTTCCATCAACTGGTTTCAATTAACTCATTCTGTCTTCTGCTATAAACTGACTTGCATCAGTTGGAAGTATCTCATACCATTACATCAGTTGCATAAGCTTGCACTCTCTCTTACCATCAACTGATTTCAATTAACTCATTCTCTCTTCTGCTATAAACTGACTTGCATCAGTTGGAAGTATCTCTTACCATTACATGAGTTGCATAAGCGTGCACTCTCTCTTACCATCAACTGATTTCAATTAACTCATTCTCTCTTCTGCTATAAACTGACTTGCATCAGCTGGAAGTATCTCTTACCATTACATGAGTTGCATAAGCGTGCACTCTCTCTTACCATCAACTGATTTCAATTAACTCATTCTCTATTCTGCTATAAACTGACTTGCATCAGCTGGAAGTATCTCATACCATTATATGAGTTGCATAAGCTTGCACTCTCTCTTACCATCAACTGATTTCAAGTAAGTCATTCTCTCTTCTGCTATAAACTGACTTGCATTAGTTGGAAGTATCTCATACCATTACATGAGTTGCATAAGCTTGCACTCTCTCTTACCATCAACTGATTTCAATTAACTCATTCTGTCTTCTGCTACAAACTGACTTGCATTTGTTGGAAGTATGTAATACCATTACATCAGTTGCATAAGCTTGCACTCTCTCTTACCATCAACTGATTTCAATTAACTCATTCTCTCTTCTGCTATAAACTGACTTGCATCAGTTGGAAGTATCTCTTACCATTACATGAGTTGCATAAGCGTGCACTCTCTCTTACCATCAACTGATTTCAATTAACTCATTTTCTCTTCTGCTATAAACTGACTTGCATCAGCTGGAAGTATCTCTTACCATTACATGAGTTGCATAAGCGTGCACTCTCTCTTACCATCAACTGATTTCAATTAACTCATTTTCTCTTCTGCTACAAACTGACTTGCATCAGTTGGAAGTATCTCTTACCATTACATGAGTTGCATAAGCTTGCACTCTCTCTTACCATCAACTGATTTCAATTAACTCATTCTGTCTTCTGCTATAAACTGACTTGCATCAGTTGGAAGTATCTCATACCATTACATGAGTTGCATGAGCTTGCACTCTCTCTTACCATCAACTGATTTCAATTAACTCATTCTGTCTTCTGCTATAAACTGACTTGCATCAGTTGGAAGTATCTCATACCATTACATGAGTTGCATAAGCGTGCACTCTCTCTTACCATCAACTGATTTCAATTAACTCATTCTCTCTTCTGCTATAAACTGACTTGCATCAGCTGGAAGTATCTCTTACCATTACATGAGTTGCATAAGCGTGCACTCTCTCTTACCATCAACTGATTTCAATTAACTCATTTTCTCTTCTGCTACAAACTGACTTGCATCAGTTGGAAGTATCTCTTACCATTACATGAGTTGCATAAGCTTGCACTCTCTCTTACCATCAACTGATTTCAATTAACTCATTCTGTCTTCTGCTATAAACTGACTTGCATCAGTTGGAAGTATCTCATACCATTACATCAGTTGCATGAGCTTGCACTCTCTCTTACCATCAACTGATTTCAATTAAATCATTCTCTCTTCTGCTATAAACTGACTTGCATCAGTTGGAAGTATCTCTTACCATTACATCAGTTGCATGAGCTTGCACTCTCTCTTACCATCAACTGATTTCAATTAAATCATTCTCTCTTCTGCTATAAACTGACTTGCATCAGTTGGAAGTATCTCTTACCATTACATGAGTTGCATAAGCGTGCACTCTCTCTTACCATCAACTGATTTCAATTAACTCATTCTCTCTTCTGCTATAAACTGACTTGCATCAGCTGGAAGTATCTCTTACCATTACATGAGTTGCATAAGCGTGCACTCTCTCTTACCATCAACTGATTTCAATTAACTCATTTTCTCTTCTGCTACAAACTGACTTGCATTTGTTGGAAGTATGTAATACCATTACATCAGTTGCATAAGCTTGCACTCTCTCTTACCATCAACTGATTTCAATTAACTCATTCTGTCTTCTGCTATAAACTGACTTGCATCAGTTGGAAGTATCTCATACCATTACATGAGTTGCATGAGCTTGCACTCTCTCTTACCATCAACTGATTTCAATTAAATCATTCTCTCTTCTGCTATAAACTGACTTGCATCAGTTGGAAGTATCTCTTACCATTACATGAGTTGCATAAGCGTGCACTCTCTCTTACCATCAACTGATTTCAATTAACTCATTCTGTCTTCTGCTATAAACTGACTTGCATCAGTTGGAAGTATCTCATACCATTACATGAGTTGCATGAGCTTGCACTCTCTCTTACCATCAACTGATTTCAATTAAATCATTCTCTCTTCTGCTATAAACTGACTTGCATCAGTTGGAAGTATCTCTTACCATTACATGAGTTGCATAAGCGTGCACTCTCTCTTACCATCAACTGATTTCAATTAACTCATTCTCTCTTCTGCTATAAACTGACTTGCATCAGCTGGAAGTATCTCTTACCATTACATGAGTTGCATAAGCGTGCACTCTCTCTTACCATCAACTGATTTCAATTAACTCATTTTCTCTTCTGCTACAAACTGACTTGCATCAGTTGGAAGTATCTCATACCATTACATGAGTTGCATGAGCTTGCATTTTCTCTTACCATCAACTGATTTAAATTAACTTTTTCTCTGTACTGCTACAAAGTGACTTGCATCAGTTGGAAGTATCTCATACCATTACTTGAGTTGTATAAGCTTGCACTCTCTCTTACCATCAACTGATTTCAATCAACTCGTTCTCTCTTCTGCTATAAACTGACTTGCATCAGTTGGAAGTATCTCTTACCATTACATGAGTTGCATAAACATGCACTCTCGTTTTATCTCGACAGATTTCCCTTCTTCTATTATGTTGTATGACGCAAAATGTGTTGCATAGGTTGATAGTCTTACACCATGCTTGCTGAATTAGCATTCAATACAGGTCATATTGTTCCATAGCCTTTTTTCTTTTAGTGAATATTCCGAACCTTTTGCTGACAGGCTTTTTCTGAGATTGTTTAAAGACATTAACTGAATAACTGCCTACTCTCAGATCAACCTTAACACATATATCTTGCTTTCTTGCTTTGTTGCTTGCTTTAAAACATGCAATTCAGTTACAATGAGTTAGATTTCTTCTAATAAATTAGATTTGAGTTACCTAGAAGAAGAGCGGTTGCCTTGGAATGATATATCAATTTTCTCTATTCAGAATATGCTTAATGTCAATACTTCATACTGTCTGCTTTATGGTGACTTATCTGGCATACAGTCTCATGCTGTCCCTTGTCATCTTATCATCCAACTCTAATGAGCTAGATGACAATATTTTTTAATTTTGCTGATTAATCTGAACCTAGATTTGTGTTATGGAAAGAACCAATCACAAAACAAGATGTTTTGATGCAAGACTCTTTGATTCAGTATCATTTATACTTCTTGATGCGTCTCATGGACCCTCCCTGGACACTTGACTCCCACATTGTCCTAGACTCTCCTCAGACTCTCTCCAGGCACATTTCTTGTGCCACCAGTGAGCTTTGAGGCATTTTTCCTATTATTCAGGCATCAGGCATTATTCCTATTATTAAATTTTTGTATTACTTCATTTCAGAACAGCTCACGGTCTGTATTCCCTTACCATTCAAGGTGCTGTAGCGTCATGGCCTAATCCTGCTCGCTCGTTGTGTCAGAAGTTCAGCGAGGTCAAGGTTCTAGCCCCAGCTACAGTAGTCTCACAGACAGGGTTGATTGGTTAACCTTCTACTGAGTTCCTAGCGACTTGCGCTAAATACATCATTTCACATTCACATTCGTCTACACCTACACGATTTCACTCTCTCCCTCGCCATCACACTCTCTAGCTGTTTCGACCTGACTGAGGTTCTTCAAACTATTTTAATTATGGTTGCTTAGGATACTAAATAGTGTCGCTGTCCTAGGTTTATTTGATTCGGTTTTAATTTTCTTTGGTGTTTCAAAAACATAAAAACATCTTGTTTGTTATTGGTTCTTTCCATAGCCTTACCCTAAGCCTAAATCTTTCCTTTTCCGAGCACAAAGTCATGCCGAAGTGTTCGGATAAAGAAAAATTTAGACTTTGGATAATTCTATTCTTTTCATAACAAGAAATCATGTGTTTCATTGTTCTTCTCTGAGTCGATTGTTTCGGGCCTTGTTGTGAGTTGTGAGACACCAAATTTTAGATTTATGCATCCAATTCTCTCATCCGTCTTCAAGCCAAGTTTGTCCTTCCAGTTTATCTCATTTGTTTTATTTTAACATTTTTGATGTCTCGTATTTCTTGGTTTCATGATATGAACATTTCGTAGTTTGCAAGTTTTTGATTGGTTCGTAATTTTTATTTTGTCTTTGCTTGGATAGGGTTTGTTGTTTTCAGGGGTTCCTGGTCTGTTTACAGGATATTTTATTTTCAAGTCTCTTCTCGTTTCCTTCCCCTTTCACTCGTTTTCATAAGGAACATTGAACTTCGTCTGAGTTTGTTTTTTTTTAGTTTTCGCCTATTTTCGGGCTGAAGTTTTCCTAATAATTTATCTGCTCTTCATATTTCATTTTCTTTGAGGGGAAATTTTCAACAAACGCGAGGAGAGGTGTAGAAGCGTAACTGGCTTACTAACATTCTTGGTTTTTGGTTTTTCATTCGGTTTTACGGTCTTAATTTCATATTCAGTCTGCTTTTCTTGAGGCTTGACAGAAGGCCAGCCTCTGTCGGCACGTTTTCTTGAACTTGGCTAACGTTGAGGCTCAAGATCTTGTAAAATCATGCTTGAAAATAGACTTTACTTCATGCTTCTCCTGTTAAAATATCCTGTGAAATGCACTAGATTTCTCCCCGTCATATCATCCTTTAAGTTACGTAATGGACGACGGACCTTCTGCCTGCAGGGATTCGAAATTTCAAAATTCGTTCAAAATTTTCGGTTTTGTGGTTGTCTGTTGTTTCGCTATGAGGGCTATTAAAGGTCTCTTTCTGTCTATGAGAATTCTGTATAACAGCGAAAAAAGCTGTGTCCTTCATGGCGTTTTCAATGGAAATATCCTTTGACTTTAGAATATTCTAGAATTGTTAGACTATAAAATATTCCATTCTAAATCCTGATTTGAAGTCCAAGCCAAAAAACTTTTTTGAATGGTTGTTTTTAATGAAGATGGGAGGGGACATGAATGCACCTCTTTTGAATTGTCTGAAATATTCACAAGCATACTCGGGACAATGAGGGACTTTTCCTGGCGCCTTCGCAATACTTTGATATACGCACCATTACTGTAACATGTGCCAAAAATGTTCCATATTGAATTATGAGTAATTAGAATTCCATCTTGTTTACTAAGTGTTTCATCGATTTCTACTGTATTGACGCAATTGAGACATTATCACGTACTTGGCTTTGTTCGTCTTTTGGCAACTGTTTCCCCATTCAATCAGAATCAGCATTTTCAATTCTCATTACCGTGCTTGTACTGTATAAGACAAACTACCTTCCTTTGCCAAGACTACGAATCTGCGAATTTTAATTCATAGCTTTTTGGCTGACACAAATCAAAAAAAAGAGTTTTCGAGCAATGTACTTCTTTTTCACAAGCAACTTAGGCCTAATACCCCAGTTTATCAAGAGTTTTTGCTACACTTTTTTATGGGGTTATTTTGCTTTTGTTCACCTCTCTGGATCATATAGCTTTGTTTATGTATCACTGTAGAGCTTGTCAGTTCTAAATTACATTTGAACAATAGAATAACCAAAATTAGACTTTTCACGGGCACTGGTCATTTGGTGAGGGCTGAAATACTAGTTATACTACCAGCTTAATAAATTTGCTTATTAAAAGGTTAAGTTCCATAGTTAATTTTAGTTAATTTAGCTCTTAACAACCAACGACTTAATAATAATCTGCCTTTTAATCAGATTCCAAGCAGAGTCACTGGCATTTTAGTTTTGCGAGTTTTCTGACAAACTGGATATTTACCAGTTGAGTTTCTTAATATCTCTTTCTCTTGATTAATATCTTGATTACACACTTTTTGCAAGGTCACTTAGCTTCGTTCCGAGCTTGCATATTTCTTATGTTTAGTTTGATTTTTCATCTTTTATATTCATCCCTCCCTAGCCTTCGCAATATCATGTTTGAGTTGATTTCTGGGCAATGGTTTCGTGCTTGTAGAATTTCTCTATGTCTAGCTGAAACAGTCTCTGAGATAGCAGACACAGTGGCGTAGCCGACGGTGGTTACCTTTAGGGCATACCACTAAGGGCCCCCGCTGATAAGAGGCTCCAAGGGGCCCCCAACCTTAAAATTATGTCTTTCTTAAATGATCTTTCCTGATGAAATACGCGTGTTTTCTTATATGACAAACTGCTAACAAGTGAGTAAGTCATTGATATTGCAAAGTTGATGCTTTAGAGCAGGGCTAGCTTATCATTACCTGAAGCTTTTAAAATCTGATCCTCCTTTGTGTAATGATTAACGTGGTTGTTGCAACCACCGAAAAAATACGAACGTCCAGAAAGCTTTCCACATCCTTGCAGTTTCCTAGCCCTATTTCCTAGTGCTTGGCCCTATTTACTAGTCCCTATTTCCCATTTCAGCTTCCTAGTTCCTAATAAGACGTGGTAACAAGGGGCCCCAATCCCTCTACGTCACTAAGGGCCCCACATACCTCCGCTACGCCACTGTTAAAAAAACCTTATTATAGTTTCTTTACCCTGGGTGCCAAGTCTCATTAGGAAAATGGAGAGGAAGGAGAGTGAGGGAGGAGGGAAAGGAAAAAAGAGAACATCGGTCCCCCTTCTTTCCTTATTTTTTTCTCCTTTTCATTCTAAAAGGCTCTGTTACCCATGGTGGAGATTTAAGAAACAAAAACAGCCTGTTTACACATGCGTAAAGACGTCATCCTTTCAACTCTCCACTACCTGTCGGCTCTACTCTGAGGCACGTAGTTTGCAAACGCCAAATCAATGAATTCAGAATGTGATCCTAATTTACGTCAGCATCAATCAATATATATTTCACTTGTTTGTCTCTTGTTTGTTTGTTATGGTGTTTTTTCTGTTTGATGTTTTACAATTATCTGTCGCTTTAGCCATGTTGTTAGCCCAGACTCTCGGATCCGCGTCACTTTTGACAGTGTCTGTTCCCCTTTAGTCAAAAATAGGCGCATGTTATCGAGCATATTACAATGCCATATTATTGTGGAGCTTCAATATTCTAAAATTTCAATTTTCAGACTAAATTTATTCTTCGGTTATTCTCAAGCGACAGTTTTTATTCTTTGAAACTTACAAAACGTTAAGTAAAGTAAGCAATATACACGTGAAGGCCACTTAATGCCAGGGAAGTTTCACTCTTCAAAAAGGCATACAAGATTTCTATTAAAACAAGAGGAATTCCAAGGGAGTTCCTTGAAGAACAATAGACGATTCCGCAAAAGATGGCCGCCGTTTTTTGCCTATTGTTTTCATTAAGGATTTTCGAAAGGAATTCTGGGAATAA
>JACTAT010001032.1:0-10797 GCA_014526335.1 Chrysaora quinquecirrha
TTTCGTTTTCTCGTTGAAGCTCAAGCATTGCCTGAATGGAATGAGAAACGTGAGTAAAGCTTCAAAATGAAACTCACAAACTTTCTGTAATATTATTTTCAACATCTAGTTCAAATTAATTGTGCTTACCTACGTGTATAGCCTTCGAGTTGTACAAATTAACCTCAAATTGCGAGAAATAACGTGTTTTCGCAATTTTTGGAGTGCAATTTTGAAGTTTACCTATATACTTTTTCTGTGTTGACTGCAGAGGATAAGGGACAGTGTCCACTGATCGGGTAGATATTCGGATAGGAAGATTCGGCTTTAGCTCCGAATATTTCCGATTTTGGTTGTGATGGCTATGGTGATGATGAAGATGATAACGATACTAATGATTAAGATGATCATGATTATGATTAGTATGGGTATAACAATGATTATGCTGATTACGATGATGATGATTATGGTGATAATGACGTTTACCAAGGTTATCATTACGCTGGAGATGGTGACAATCATGATCAAGATTATGCTTATTTTAGTAATGATGATTATTATGATTTGAAAAAATCAATGTATACGCACCACATCATTACTACCAGTTTCATTTCTTAGTTTGACAATCTTTTCATGAATATCTTCATTTTCTGATTTCAATGATTCAATTGATTTATCTTTTTCTTCTAATCGATCCTCGAATTCTTTGATTTTCTTCAACAATTTCTCTGATTCTTCAGAGCTAATCCCTCCTGCGATCAGTGTAGCCGTTGTTGTTGCTGTGACAGTCTCTTTTTGAGGTTCTGCAGCCTCTTTTTCAACTGACTCTGTTTCTTTCTTTGATAATAATGACTCTGATGTAACCACGCCAACAGCAGCAACAGGTCTGTTCTCCCTGTAAATCAATAAAGAATATTGCATTTGATTCCTGTTACGATTTTTGAGCCTCTAGTATATTTGGGTATTGTAGCCTTAAAGTTACATTGTACTCTTCAAGCTCTATGGCTTTACAAAACCCCATTTACCTTGGGAAACCCAATTTCTTCAAAAGCTAAACGATAAGGAGGCCCTTAACTAAAATATATCGCTTGATAAGACTTTTTGTCCCAAGAAGAAACTCAGCTTACCGCTTTACGAGACCGTAATGATGGCATGGTCATCGTATGACCGTAAGATCTGAGATTTCCTTATCGCCTGATCATCGTAAGGTCATGAATGTAGTAAAGAAATATATTTGATCGCAGGATTCGCTCCTATCGTGAAATAATCGTCGAGGATCAAGAAGACGGCACCACAGAACTCTAGTAGGACTCAGCGGGGCTTTTCCAATTATTGTCTGCAATGTTTGGTTCCTAGTGCACTAGCTAACATATCTGCATGGATAAAACTATGTGTGTAGTTACAAAGAACTACCACCCCTCCATAAGACGTTGCCCCTAGAGCCCTCCTTGTTAATTGTTTTCGAAATAACCACTACTAAAACTATACGCTAAAATGGACAAAAAATACTACAGTAGAAGACTTACAGTTCTTTAAGTCTCTTTTCCAGTTCTTCAATCGAAGCTTGGAGTTCTGCATTTTCTTCCTCTTTCTTCTTTATCATGTCCCCGGCAGTCGACTTTTCCTCCTCCAAAGAGACAATCACATTCCGTTTTTCTTCGAGTTGTTCTTCGAGCGATTTCTTCTCGTTTTCCATCTCACTTGATTTCTGTTGTTGTAGTTCAGTCTCCTTCGCAGCACGCTCCTTCGTCTCTTTGTTTAGTTCCACGCGTTTCTCCTCTTCTTCTTTTAGCTTCTTCAAAACTGTCAAAGACAAGAGGTGATACAGGCTAAGGTATATTACCGCATTTCCTCGATCAAGCGCACGGATCCCTATATTTAAAATTTCATCTCAAAGAGGAGTGATTATATTAAAAATTTATCAATAAACTAAAAGCCTGGCTGAACTAGGAGACATGTCACACGTGATATTGATGTCTTCTCGGTGTCTTCCAGTTTCACCATCTCAGAAACTTTGTAGCCCGCGATAAAATTAGTAGCAAGAGATACGCAAATGTCTCTGGGAGACAACAGAAACATTTCTTGTAAAAGTGTTAATTTCTTGTATGTTCCCCGAGACATTATCCGCGACATTATAATGACTTGGAGAACATATTGCTCTCTTGTCACTCGCATGTGTAGCCACCCTGGGAGACACGCCGAATACTGTGTCACACGCGACAAGTCTCCTAGTTTAGCCATAGCTTAATGGTCTGAGGAGAAAATATTTTGCAGCAACTGGCAAAAGGTTCGTCTTGACACATTCCATAAACAGGTTGCACATACACAATCAAAGGAGTGTTGGGACCAACCTGATGGGTAGCTCAATAAAAAGGGGGTGCTTATTCAAGGGAATATGGTAAGCCCTATGGGCCAAGTTAATTTTGTAGATTTCTGAGGGGCCTTATATCAGAAAAGGGGCTTAGATCGAACCAGAGCATGCTCTGATTGTCGCACGTAATGAATAACATTAACAGACATTAAAAGCAGAGTATGCTCGTGGACTTTATAAAATATATTTGTTGATAAAATTTAATGACAATTCAGCAGCTGTCAAACCCCATACCTGCTAAATATTCAACATGCTTCTTGTCCAACATTTCTGTTAGTTGCTTCACTGTCGATAGCTAGAAAATGAAATACAGTTAATTAGACAAGAAATGAACATTGGGGCGATAGAATTCGTCCATTACTTGGAGCTGTCCGCTATATAGAGGTATTCCCTAATGGTGGTTCCACTATATACACTTTACAGATAATCGATGTATGTATATATGTATGTATTAGACAAGAAGGAATTCGGTATTTGCTCACAGAGTATCAGTCAGTTGAGATATGTATTATTGCAATACCCCTGAGTAGGATAAGATGGACCGTTGATTTCAATATCAATAAGCTCAAGCAACGGGGCTACTTATCACTGTTTATACAGATATGATACGTAACCCAGTGTATGCATTCGAACATAACCCCCGTCCAAAAAGACGATTTGTATTGAACTTGCATTGTAAGAAATGGTAGCAAAGGGTGTTATAGGATCTTAACATACCTTCTCATCTTCCATAGAGTCGAATCTATCATGTGCCTTTTTAAGATAACTTCTTTTGTCTTCTATCAAAAGTTTGTTTTTCTCCTTCAGACTCTGCAAGTAAAAGGAAAATTTCCTGACTAAGTACACCATGTCAGTCACATAGAACTTTTAATACTTAAATTTCCAAACGCAGTCTCTCTTTAACGCACATGTATTATTCAAGACCCAAGTGCCAATCAAGGTATGGTTTTAAAAGACAGAAATTATTAGTTATATAAAGTATACTACTCACAGCGATCGCATTTTGCCAGTAATTCTGACTTCTTTCAAGCTCTGCCTGATGTATTTCAATAATCTTTCTAAATGTATTGACTTTGTCACTGTATTCCAATCGAAGTTTCAGAACATAGTCATTGAACTGACCCTAAAAGAGGGAAAAGAAATGCATGCATATTTGGAAAAAAAGAAGAGGAGGAGGGAAAAAGCCTTTCTCTGGAGATTTGGATTCCTGAGAGATCGAAAGCCCCCTTTCTGGAGAGTTCCGATAGACCAATCGTCTTGACAACTCTCACTCTCAGGAAAGTCGGAGACTTTGGAGGCTCCAAATTCTCCTGAATCAAGAGCTCGAAGACTTCATAGATTTAGCAGAGATATTGTTTGCCGCCTGGAATCAAAAGCCTTCGAAGTCTACTTTTCAGATTTCAGAAGTGATAAATGTTCCAAAAGACACACCAAGGCTCCCGTGGAAAGTGTTGGGGAGGAAAAGAGCAAAACGTAACAGAAAAATAACAAAACAAACCTGCGTGTGTTCCTCAATGACAGCATATTGATCTTGAATATTTTCAACTACTTTAACATGACTACTTTTCATTCGTTTCATGTTATCAACAACCTAAATGGAAGAACAAAAACAAAATAAGAAAAATCGTTTGAAAATTTAGAGTTTAAACGTGTGTATATGCTTTCGTAGCTTTTAGTTTGCTTTCGCTTAAAAACGGTAACAACTAACAACGACAGTTAGAATGCCAATAGCCAGTAGAAGCCGGATTTATTTTTGAAAGAGTTTTATTGTAAACGAAAATCATCAAATAAAAACTAGCTAAATTGAGACCAGTTATCTCGAAGTTAAACGTAAGATGCAAATAAGACAGACATAATTTTGTGGATAAGACCGACATAATTTCATTATACGCACTATCAATAAATATTGGGGCTAGAACATCAAAGGAAACTGTTCTATCGAAACTCTTCACTACACAATGAGTACTATGTTGATCCTACAGCCGAATGGGGTTTTACGATCACCTGAAAGCCATGTAATACCAGGATAAATTTGAATACCTACCCTTGCAATACATTCTTTGGCGTAATCATACGGTATATAAGCTTGATGTTCACCAGAAGCGATTGGGGGAGCCAACATTGAGTCTGAACTTGCTGTTCTTGCTAAAATAATTAGAAAATCGTAAATTAGAAGCAAAAAATTAAGGATGCATTTTCTCGTAAACTTCTTCTGTCTTTTTAGTTTCTGGAAGCTTTCGAGAGCTCGAATCCCCGTCCTTTTTGGACAACTATCGAGAAAATCTGAGACATTGCAGACTCTCCTGGCTCCACAGATCTGGTAGATTTCGCACCCGCACATCGCCGAGATTGTCGTTTCCAAATTTCTCGTTTCTAACAAACGCGTCCGTTGGGTTCCGGGATCGGAAGATGTCTATTTTTCCAGATTTCAAACGAGATAAAGCGAGAGTCCGAAAAAAACGCACCCTAACGGATGAGCACAATCAATTCCAAAACGACGAACATAACATAAGAAAAATTAAAAATCATCAACAATAAAACGTACTTGAAAGATGCCCTGTTCTGCTTCCAACTCGTTCTAAAGCTTGACTTGATGGTCTACTCATTGCAGAATCAGTCTGAGAAGAAATAAGGAAATCAGTAAAATATCAATCGAAGTACAGTTGAACCTCCAAATAGCGGCCACTTAGAGATCCAAGGTCAGGTGGCTGTTATCGAGAAGTGGCCGCTAGTCGATGGTCTAACAATGCTATGCAAAAGTGTTTGGGACTGAAGATTAGTAGCCGTTATAGGGAGGTGGCTGCTTATCGGCGGTGGCCGCAATGAAAGGTTTCACTTTATTATGGTACTTCTGCAACCCATTAAATTGAAGTTATAGGGTACTTACGCGAGTTATACTGCCTTGTCTTTGTATTTTACTTCCCACAGCTTGAGAGGTCGATGGTCTTGGTGGGTCAAGCTCCAGTACTTCAGATTCATCAATAACTTCTTTTGTTGCTTGCTGATGGGGTCCATCTTTACCTAGAGGTCTGTAGTCTTTCGTGAATTTACTCTGTGGAGCTGACGTTGGTCTTGAAAGAAGAAGAAAAAACTTTAAACTATTAAAAAACGGTCCTTGTTGCAAGGAAAATGATTGGCAATGTGGCAGAGGTACTTTTTGAGCTTTCTATTTTAGAAGGCAACAGGAAACTGTCACGTTTTGATAAGTGTTTAAAACTTAAAACATTTCGCAGTCCTTACAGGCCAGTTACATATAGTTTATAAGGGTCATTGATAGTCGTTTATTTCACAGTCTTTTAAAAATGTAGATACTGCCAGTGACTATAAGGAAACCTTAGACAAAATCTTTAGCGACATTTGAAGACCCTCAAAGACTCCGATGTTGAGGGTTGCTGAGAATGAAATCATTTCTATCTCAGCAAACATCAGCAACCCTATTGAGACACTTAGATGAAAGGTACCAAAACGGATAAAACATTTTGATTCAGGAAACAAAAGTCAGGAACTTAAAAAGGCTTAACTTAGGCATAAACATGGTAGAAATGGCATGTTGTGAAGAAATCATAACTTGCCTAAAAAGATACCAAGCATACCTATGCATCTGAGCTTTTGGTTGTCTGTAGAGTGGAGCTGATGTAGGTCTACTTGCAGAACCATATGAATCATCATCTGCCTCATGACCATTATTATCCCAAGCTCCTGGAACTGAAACACAAGTTACTCATTAATGAACAGGGCTTGTTTACTAGCAATGCCTCAGAGCAATCAAAAATACTCTTCGACAGCTTTAAGAATTCCTTACTTCATCCCCAACTCTTCTCAAACAACTTTATGTTCAGAGGTATATTTGACATTATGTCTACTGTGAGACGTCTCCTTTGTGTCAAGTGGCAGATTTTGGGGAAATGCAATCAGTTGGAAAACTTTACAGCTGTGTTGCGCTGTTAAAGGAGCCCTAAACTGGTTTGCAGTCCCAAAGTTGCTATAAATTGGTGATACTTTTAGGGGGTGCAAAAGTTGGTTATAATGATTTATAATTGAGCCCCTCCAAATAATTTTTAAAACAATAGTACAATGTTATAAAATCATTACTTCATCAAATAATTTTCTTTTGTTCAGCCCCCCAAAATCTGAGATTCCTTCTGCCTTGTCTTTCTTGTGTAAGAGTAAGGGGAACATTCTTCTTAATGGGGCATCTGATTAAAAATGGGAGTTGTTTTTTAAGAAATACACCACCATGTTTCAAGTTATAAGCAAAAAGACAAAATCACAGCCCAACAAGCAATGACAAGATCAGTAAATTCAAACATAGTGCTTTATGGAACAAGTAAATTATAAAAAACTCACTTTCTCTTTTTCCAATAACGTTAATTCTCGTTGTACTGGATTCACTGCCACTTAATTCTTTATCAACAGGCATAACAACATTCTTTTTTATTTTCTGCAGCATGCCTCTGCTTCCATTGATAGATGACCTCTCTTGTTCGGACCTCTCTTGTTCGGTTGGACTTTCGTTGTCTTCTGTCTTCACACTGCTTTGTTGACTGCTTTGCTCAGTTGCAGCAAATGTTTTGATTATTTCTTCATCTTTTGCACTCCAAGCTGCAAATAAAAACAAAGTGTTACATAGTATCAGGCCTTTTATTGATAAAAATGATGCATTTGCAGCAAATAGCATACACAAATTGAAGATGCAGTGTCACCTATACCAGTTAGCTAGTAGTTTCAAGAGGGTAACTTAAAGGAAACCATGTTGTTATAGATTCCAAATTGTGCAAAAATTCCTCTTTGGAGGATTGTATCACAATTCTTGACTCTGTCGATTAAAGGCTGTCAAGACGTTTCACCCAACTTCCAATTTGCCCAACTTCCTTTTCACCCAGCTCACTAAGAAGTTGTTTTGCCCAACCCATCGTGGTAAAATATGCAATAAAATATGTCCCCACACCAGACTGAAATCTTGGCATACTGCGCACAAAAGACCATTGTTCTTCAAACAATAGGGGCTATTGTTCTCTATTGTTTAAGCAAAAATTTTGCACAACAAAGTTTCTAGACAGGTCCCCAAACCCCTGATTTTGACACTGGTGACTGTTTAAGTGAAATTAATAGTAATAAATAGCAAGTATTTTAGTTGGACGGGCAAAAAGGAAGTTGGGTGAAATGGAGGTTGGGCAAATCAACCTGATAATGTTTTTTATCTTTCTTGTCAATATTTAAATGGAATTCCGTTCACTATTTAGATCGGATTGTGTGTAGCATGTTGTGGGGAAAAATCTTATGCTTTGTTTCCTCATATTTTTTATTACAAACAATTTTACTCTGTGTGACGTCACACCTTTTGCTATTCTTAGGCCATATACCTATAGACTATGTATTGAGCATTGAGCCATAAAGTAGGTAGGCCTAAAAATAAACTATTTTTAACAAAAACTACATTTACCACTGTCTGGTCTTTGAGACATTGAAGGTGCACTGACTTCTGATTCAGTATCTGTTATAGGTTCAACCCGATCAGCTCTCTGCCGTTTCCGAGGTTTTGCAGCAACGGCCTCCATTTTGATTTTTGTCCTAAGCAAGCTAAATAAAGTCTAAAAGTAATCAAATATGACTTCGGGTCTTTCTCTACGCTGCAGAGGTTCGTCAGAAATAAACTTCAGGAAGTAAAAATAGCTTCAGCACTTTCATAAGTAAAATAAACATCTGAATTAATCTATTTTTGATCGATTTCCTAAACAGTTTCTTGTTTCGATTCGAAGGAAGTTTTCGTCAAAAATTTTTTGTTGATCGTGTGGAGGCTTTCAAAGGATCATGGTTACCATGGCATCAAGCAACAAAACAAATAAATTTTGCTTTTTCGTGTTGTGAAACCATGGTTATGATACTTATGATGACACCCTTGGTGTTAGAGTAATTACAAAGTGAAAAGTCTATAAATAATAATTTGGGAATTTTAGAGTGACGAGAAAGATGGACTGAGAACGTTATCCGACTGCAAATGCTATCGCACACACGTGTTGTCAAGACGAAGGAACCGATATCCAGCGCAGCCCCTACAAGCAAATTTGTTTTCTACAATGATCAACACATTTTTTAGCTTGAACAAGTAAATTATCTCGAGTTAAATCTACGAAAAAGTTTGGATTTTTTTTTGAGTTGTACATAACTTCAGAATTGCAATAACGGAAACATTTTCGGGCATCCGCCCATTTGCGCGTTTGCGCATTTGCCCGAAAATGTTTCCGTTGTTTATCGCAATTCTAAAGTTAGGATTATGATCATTCATATTAGGATCATTCACTTTCGCCATCGAAACTGCATAAGCAAAAGCAAGGGAAGGAAAGGAAAAAGAAAAGCCAAAAAGGCTAGATAGAAAATATCTATCATAAAACATAACAAAACATGTTTCGATAATAAAAATTTAGTAAAATATATTAACTTATTTAAAAACAGAGTATTCTGTAAAATAATTCCGCAAAATATAGCTATATTTCTTGCGCGTAAGGTTAAAGTTCTTTAACAACAAAATGCTTATTAGAAAAAGATAAATGAACATTCTTCAGAAATGGAGTAAATATCTACAGAAAGCAATCAAAACAAAACAAAACATATCCCAACAAAACATTACTGAGAAAGTTTAGCATTTCTGCTTAAGAAATTTCTAGAACTCGACTAAAGCTATTGTTGCATAGTCTGATAATCTTGATAATCTAGCTTGACAATTTCAAGGGTTCCAAGGGGTCTGCACCCCGACTGATGCTGAATTTTGCATTCCACCCTTTTTTGAGTTCTCTTTATCCTCCAATTGCGTGTTATATTCAATTGTTATATCCTCTGCATCGGCAGTAGGCTTATAATTGATCACTAGGCTCACCTCACCATTCATGTCCTTTTCAAGTTCTTTAACCTAAAATGGGGAATTCCTTTTTTATAAACAAGGCTTAGAATATTCGTATAGGTAGCAGAAGATTCTATGACTGTAGGGCGAGGGCTCACTCGCTACAATTGGTTGACGGACTGTGCCCCTCGGGAGAATCCAGGACAAGGAAATAGTTTAGAAACCCCCCCCCTAAGCACAAGTTTTAGATACAACGAAATTTCGAGGGTTTCTGCCACTTCTCATAGAATTTGATCCCGTAGTGAGACAAGCCAAGATTGTTATCTAACTATAAACCATTTCTGCAGACATAGGAAACGTATTCTTTTCTCATCTATCGACATTGACAACTGGATGTGGGACGAGGGGGACAATCGATGGGGACGATCGAAGGGGACAACTGGATGTGGGACGATCGACTACCGCCTCTAAGCCCTCCAACGACTCAACCGAAAACAGCGGAAATTTACGGCACTTTTCATCAAAATTTTTCAAACTTTTGTCTAAATGTAGTACGATGATTCCTAAATTCCGCTAAAAAAAATCGGCATTAGCAGTAGATTTCAACGACTTCTGAGAGTTTTGGACACCACCAACCGATGATAGCCTGTGTTCCACTCTACCAACCATTTGTTCACACGCCACCAAAGGTGAGAGGACTGGAACACGGTCACACCTGTTGTAACTGATTGAAATACACTCTTTTTTTTATAAGAATAAAGTTTATAAGAATATTGAGGCTCAGAATCATCCAATTTTTAAGAATATTGTAAGAATATGCTCAGCCTCATCTCGCATATTTGTGCCTCAATTTTCAGCAGTTGCCTGTTTCGCAATGTTAAAACGAAACTTCATGATTGTTAAACAACATTCTTATTGTTATAATAGTTGAATTTTTCTTTCGCTCCGCCATTTACTCGTAATTTTTCTTTTAACTATGTTCCCCTGAAACCAGATCATGTTTGAAAAAATAAGAATACTTTAAGAATATTTTCAGGCTCAAAACGAAAATTTCTTAAGAATATTGAGGCTGGGCAAAATTTATAGTATTCTTATAAAAAAAAAGAGTGTAAGGCAGCCAACCTTACTGTCTCATCGGGTCTCATCCTCGAACATGCAAAAATCTCACAAAAAACGCAAGATCGAAATTTCGAACCCGCTTCAACACAGCCAAAAAATTTATCAAAATTACGTCACCTCTTTAAGCAGGGATTGCAACAGTTCTTTAATCGCCTTCTGTCGTTCTTGGTCGTTATGTATGAATTCCGCGGATCTCTGCTCAGGTTCACTGTCACTGGAAGCCGTACTATCCATTGTCACTAAAAAGGCGACACGAAAATTCGTTAGCGATAGCGACAACACTGGGTGGCTTAATCTTTTTTTTTTTTTTTAACACGCTAGAAGGATAGAAACATTGTGGGTTCAAATCATTTCCCCGATCATTACGAAAAGATCTCATTTGGGACAAAGTGTAACAATTGGCAAGGTTTCTCAAGAGGTTAGCCCGCAATTTTTGTGAAAACAGAGATCGTGCCATACGGTTTTGTTCAAAATATCGCACGGTTTTACA
>JACTAT010001033.1:0-10779 GCA_014526335.1 Chrysaora quinquecirrha
ACAATGTTGTACTTCAGATACATTTGCTTTCAACGATTCATTTGAAACAGAGTTAACTCTGTTTGAAACAATATGAACAGATAAATGCTTAAAAGGAATCAGTAGAGAGAAATCCATGTTAGTAAGCGCTTGCTGTGGCTAGAAGTTATCATGTTTGCTAATATTGGAAATTTCACCGAGAGTTTCTGCAAGTCAGAAAGAAATCTTTTTTGTGAAACAAAACTTCAGTGCTTTCCTTTTTTACAAGTATTCAAGTATTTCAGGTGAGATTAATATATTCAAAGCTTATAATGTATGCGGACAACAAAATTCTATTGTTCGTTCTTAGCCAATCAGAATGCAGAACATCGAAACCGGTTCCAGGGTCAAATGGGGCAGAGTTCACGTAGAGGTCCTATTTACCCTGGGTACGAGGTTGTTAAATAACATGGGGTTGAGCGTATAAAATATTGTTATCCTTTTAAAAAATATCATCATTGCTCTTACTTTTATTGAGAATTCTTTAGGGCAACCCATATTTACATCGATACCTGCAACATCATCTTCTCTGCAACATAAAAGGCGAGTTGAGAGTTAACATTTACAAAAATAGTTATGAAATGGCATTGACTAAACTTATTTGAAAAATCCTCATATACATAAAAGCTGGAAGTAGCATTTCCAACAACCGTATAGGAATTAGATGACTGAGCAAAGTCTGCGGTCGTTACTGTGGTTACTTCCAAACCTGTAATGTATGATCTCACCAACGATCAAAAAACTTCCTTCTTCCGCTAAGAAATTCTAGGATCGGAAATAGAAAAACTGCAAGAATCGTTTCTGCTTCGCGATGCACCTTTTTGAAATTAATGAAAATCTTAGATCATATAGTACCGAAATTCTTGCAGCAAAAGAAAGTAACGAAACACTGGCCCATTGCAGTCATCGTTTGCGGCTAGGTATAGACTTCTCATTTAGATTGACCCATAGACTTACATCATTTTCGCTACTTTTAATGCTCTTTTCGCATCAGATGTTCCCTGAAGAAAAAAGTTAGCTTCCATTTCATTTTCAGATTGAGATATTAACTTTATTGGTCATCAATAATTTAAGAATCTTCGTAAATAGAATCTTGACGAAATATACTTCGTTGTTATGAATGTCTAAATATGTAAATAAAAGAATTTTACAAGAAAACTTAAGGCTAGAGAGTAACGTAAGCCTTGATATTGAATGAGACGGGCATGTGCCTGCTGATAAGGGTAGTATTTTTTTCTTAACATTTTAGGAACATTGGTACCATTGTATGAAACATGCCAATGAATCCCTTGAGATTGGCTATAGACTTTATAAACCCTTGAAGAGATACCAAGGCGGTACTAACATACAACATGCTATTAACTATAAGTAAATAAAGGTGGTTAGGCCAGAAAATTGTTAATTAATGGTGGGTTGAATCGCATAATTGAAGCAGACCCTGCTCACAAAATAATTCATCTACTACAATTGCACTGGGATATCCTTCTATTAAACCCAATGACATGTTTGCCACACAGGCAAAGCGGACAGGACGCTTTGATTTTAAGTTGATTGTCGCTAATCTAATATTATGTATACTTTTTAATTTGTGACATTTGTTTGTTAATTTGTAACAATCTATTTTTTGGACTCAAAAAAAATTCTAACACAGAAGCTGGGGCAGTGTCTGGAAGAAGGAAGAAATTTAACAAAAAATGAACATTGAACATTAATTTTGAGTTGGTTGTGACTGATCTAACATTATAGATATTTTATACTTTGTGTAAAGGGAGGATATAGTGTCGTGCACTTATGTACAAACGCACAATGACGAAGGTGCTGTGGCGTCATGGTTTAATCAAACTATAGTGTCAAGAGCTCAGGCCGGGCTTTGGGTCCCCAGAAATGGTAGCATCATCGAAAAAGAAGAGATCTCCTTAGTTGATCTGATCCTAGCGACTGGCGCTAAAAACACCACAAAACCTTTACTTCACCTCCACCTACACATATGACAAATTTTGCAATGCACAGTACGGAATCTGTCAATGTAAAAATTGCAAATATATGTTACCCCGATCATCCTTGAAAACATCACGTCCTTAGAAGATGTTTGGTCAAGCTATATCTCTATATCTCTCTCCATTCACCAAAATTACAGATTAATTGTTGCAAAATTGCATATACATAACAAAATACTCTACTATAATACTTTAAGTACTTGCCATTTGGAAAATAACTTTTTCTTTTTCAATTTTGCAAGTTCTGAATACAATTGTCCCATCTGCAGACACGTAATCAACAGTTCCTAAGAGATCTATAAAGATAAAATAAATCGGAGAAAATAAATCAAATGGTCTAATGCAAAATGATATGAAGCAGTGGTTTCAAACAATTATACGATTTCCATTCGTCATCAAGTCATATAGTTCAATGGTACAATTTTACTTTACAAGATCTCTTCTATGCGACAAGACTTCTATTTTGCTTAAAACAAATATGAAGACAGGCTCCTCGGGCTCGTCTGACGAGGGTGGTCCATGCATTTGCAAAAGGACAATTCAGTGACCGTTCACCAGAAAAGTTTACAACAGCTGATCACGGAGATCTTCAAAACAAATAATGACCTCAATCCAATTTTTATGAAAGAAACTTTTCTGAGAAATTTTCAAGCGAAGCATCTAATGTATAATCATTGCTTGCAAAGTAATGAAGTGTTAAACCTAGACCTCACTGGGTTAACATTTTAGGTCTGCTCATTACCATTTAAGTAATAGACTATGAAATTATGTTACCGAAATAATTCCTAACCCTTCTATCCTAACAAAATTACTCAACTTATTACTCAACAAAAAAGAATGACTCAGAATTACAAGTAAACGTGAACTGTTTGCAGTTATTGAATTGGATTTAAAAGTTGTTGTTATAAACGAAGGCAAAGAAGTTCTGCTGTCTTTCGACAATACAACTTTTAAAAAAGAACTGGGTCGAGCTTGACATTTTTCTGGAAAATGGTCGCCGAATCGAGTAAGGGAATCCTCCCCATGGACAAATACCGGAATTGCGGTCGTTCCAAAAGAGATATTGCAGCAAAATTTGCTTCATATTGACATTTAATGGGTGTTGAAGTGAAAGAAAGGATTCAAGTCCCAATTTATCAGGTCTAGGATCAATTTAATTAAGTACCCTTTTTTCCGATTTGTTAATTAATTGCGTCTTGTTTCCTGAGATTCTGCAGACATTCTAAACATTGATGTCGGGCGCAGATTCCCTTTCTGTCTTTTCTTCTATTACTCGTAAATTAAGAGTAAAATCTGCTCCACTACTTCCTCTGAAGCGACTGCAATTTCGGTCTTTGTGGCACACTTCGTCCAACCAAAGTAAAAATTGGGCGAAAAAATGAAATAGATATGGAAATATGTCCAAAAAACTAAGCAATTGCCTAATCACAAGTCTTTCTTCTGATTCTGATACTTGAAGATTGGAGACTCATTATCCAAGATGGGCCTCGAACTTACTTGAAGAAAACATGTGATTCGTGACGTCATAAAACAAAAAAAATCCAGCAATCAAGGCTAATATTAAAATAAATATAACAATAAAACAAATAATATATTCTTATAGCCCTTGAAGACAATTACCTATCTTATTTTCAAGTATTCTAACACTGTGCTGTCTGGTCAACGTTTAAATCAATTTTACATAAGATAAGTAACATGTTTGGTTTTGTTGATGTCAGCAAATTGACTGATGACATCATCATATTCAAAAGTAGAATTATCTGTCGTTTTCATACTTTTCTGAAATACAAATGGTAAATTGTGCTTTTTAAACACGGCTCTCTGTCCGTTAGGAGTATACATGCATTTCAACAATTATACCTTGCCCGCAGTTAATCCATAGCCTTAACTATGAAAATGGCGTATAAAATTACTTAATATAGGAATAGAAGGGTTTATTGTTTTATGCTTTAAAGGGCATTTAAGTTTCAAAACTATCTGCTCCTTTTAGGAGAGTAAAAAAACGCAAATGAATGAATGTGAACTTATTCTTGCAAGGAATATTTACTTTCACCCACAAATTACTTAGCTTACATTTGTGCAACTGGAAACAGGTGAACATTGCAGAACAATTCAACAGAGCTAACAGTCAGCAACCCCAGATAGCAAGAGCATCACAGATGAGCATTAGCATCATTAAAAATCACTATATGGGACAGTAGAATGACAATGCAGAAAAGAATATGCTTGGCAATAGTAACAGAGTGTCAATCCTCCAGGGAAACAAACTCTTATGAAGGCGGTGTAAATGCTATGATAAACTCCTTCTGACCAGAAAAAAATGAAAAAGGCAACTCCTACAAAGAGGCATCAAAAGTACTGTTTCAATTTGTCGTTTCTCTTGCACCTTTTGCAGCTCTGAGCATTTTGAAGAAAAAGTTGATGCACCTGCATTTGCAATAGCTTCCAGGAATAACCCTTCCTCCACACGATAGGCATCCCAACGCAGAATGAAAGGTAATTATTCTTCTTTGTCAAGAATGCCATCTCCCAGCCCGAGAAGATAGAGTCTTAAGTTATAATGTCATTTGCTACAAAAACAAAAGAACTGAATGCATTCTCTGCATGCACCCGTGTAATCTTAATACACTCCATAGACTTGCGTACTTACTAAAACCATTATGCTAAAATGCGGAACCACCCAAAACGATCCAAAACCACCCAAACCCACCCAAAACCAGCAAAAACAACCCAAAACGACCCATAATTAGGTCAAAACCACCCAAAACCACAATGCATATTTTAAGAAATTTTCAGTGGTGGGCCAAAGGGGACATGGGGCCCAATAAATTTTTATATTTATTTTTTAACTGCCAGCCCGGAGAAAGTCCACAGAGATGCAGGGGCGGTCTGGCACCACAATTGCAGGGTAGCTAGCAAATCAAAAGGGCCCTGTTCAGGATGTGGCAGATAAAGTTCATGAACCACTCCACTAATAAAGAATTCATCTTATACGCTCAGCCGATATTAGATATTAACTGATAGATGTGCTGAGGGGAACTATGCTTGTATTTCAATTTGAGAAACAAACTTTTGCACTTTTTCGCTGTTTCGAGTTTAGATGTCTGCAAACTTCAAGGGGGAAGACCAAAACTGCTGCCCACCATGGTTGGGCGGCGAAGGAAATTTTGGTTGCTAGACCCTCTAAAACGTCTATTTTAGCAATTTGAGCAACTCATCTTTGGAATGAAAGAAATAGTAAACCCACGAAAAAGTGATGCAAAACCTTAGAATTTCTAAAAAAAATGAAGGATAACCATCTTGTTTGCTATGCGAGATATGATTTTGCGTGTGGTTCCAGCCGTCGCACGACGCACGGCACGAAACGATTGTCATATCCATCCGTTTTTAGAATTGGCTCACGAAAACTGTAGATATCGGTCATTGTGGGGCCCTACAAAACATCACAGACCAATTCCCTGCTGGCATCAATTATTTCTTTTGGAGAAGTGAACAACTTTTTTATGTTTTCAATAAAATTTTGTAGTAAAAATAAAACGTGTTTCAGTTTTATTGTATCGAAACAACTCCAGGTCATTTACTAGATTGGGCAAAGGGCCCACACAGTGGTGGGCCAATTTGGCAAAAATTGTCGTCAGTGGTGGCCAGCTTGTGGGGCCTGGTGGGGGCCCACCAGTACATATGTTAAAATATGCCCTGCAAAACCACCCAAAAAAGTATAACTTACTTTTAAGTCATTGATTTTAGGGTAGAAAATCCCTGAAAATCCCCACAAATTCAACTTTTGAAATAACAATAACATCATTGTCTCTTAAATTCTTCTTTTGCCTTGGGACTAGTTTCTGTAAAAAAAGGGTGTCCTATCACAACAATCACACGATTATTGCTGCACGATCATGTTTAGAAGTCACGAGTAGTAATCTTCAATGCCCGTTTAAACGAAAAATATTTCCAGGAATTTTTTTATCAAAACCATGAAATCTTAGCAATGGGTGTATGCGTACAGGTCTGTAGGACTGGAGTGAAATGCCCCTCGCTCGAATCATGAGGTAAGAAAATCAGATGATCGTGCGATAATCATTCTACATTAAAAAATTTTAATGGAAGATAGGCTTGAAAAGCTGCAGGTGATTGAATAGGCCCCTGAGAGCGATTCACAAAAGATTCCTCCACCATAAATCAATAGCTAAAAAAGCGCATTGTTCACGTTTTTCGCCCCAAGAGGAAAGACAAATTTACAATGGAGGGATGATGCGATGATGTTTTGAAGAAAATTGAGGACTTTGAGGGACTTTCTTTCTGCCCCTTTATAAGTGAAAAATGACATTGTTGGTTAGTTTTGTGTGATTTTTGGGTCGTTTTGATCCAATTATGGGTTATTTTGGGTGGTTTTGGCTTGTTTTGGGTCTTTTGGGTGGTTCTGCATTTTAGTAAGTACGATAGACTTGACGTATGAGCAAAATCGCGCTCATCATCAACCAATTTGCTGACATCAACATAATTTAAGTTATTACTTATAAGGTGTTTAGGGCAATTTCCATATGCAAGGGTTTCAAATAAGGCCAACCATAAACTAACACTCTTTGGCAAAAAAGGCCAGTGCCAAGGCATGGATGCATGATTCCAAGATTTCTCAGTTATGGCACGCAAAAATAATTCACTGCAATGCATGGGAATCTGGTTACTTGGAAGTGTGGCATCTGATATCCTTACCATTCTGAATCCTCTTGGAATGCAGTATTTTAAAGTCAATAATCTCCTGCAAAAAAGGAGCATGATGCATGCAGTTGAAAACACCAGCTGACAAAAAGTTCTAAAAATTTCTCCAGTATGTAGTGATTGTCAAGAAAACAAATATGAGACGAAGTAATGTTTTATCACAAAAAAGATGCAAACATTGTAAAAAGTCTAATGTTTTTGTAAAGCACAGTCAAAGAGTAAGCAGGAATAAAATTTAGGGTCTTAGCAAAACAATGTGGAGAGCTTGAAAGACTAAATACAGAATTTCTGCTCAAACAAATTTTTAACAAATATAACACATTTCAATCCGTACAATCACTGCATTAAAGATAGTTGTTTAAAAAACTACTGTAATTTAATGCAAATAGGGATTACAGTAATTTAATCTTTGCAAACATACACATTTTTTATAAGAAACCGGTTTATAAGAAACCTAGAACTAGACACCCAAAAAGTTAAGAAACTTTTAGAACTACGAGGAAGGAGTTAAGAAACTTTAGAAATTTTTGTGTCAAGTTTTCCAACATATACTGGTTTCACAATTGTGGAGGTGGTAATTCATTCTAAAGCATTTCCTTGCAATTTCTTGCACCAGTGTGGCTGTCAGCAATACTGTATCACAAAGAAGGTTTTTTGTCGTTTTTACTGCAATTTATTTCCATGTAATTAAGAAACTGTTAAGAAACTTTTAGAACTAAAATTGGGCAAAACATTAAGAAAATTTTAGAACTAGGCCCCGAGCAGGTCTCTTATAAAATAAAAAATGTGTATATTACTATCAAAATTTATGTCAAATTTCATCTAAGTCCGTTTGAAGCATTACAAACATTGTTTAGTTTGTTACTGATAGCCATCCCATAACTGGCTTTGGATATCAATTTTTCACATCAGTAATTGGGGGAACTCTAAAATTTATTGCAGCCTAGTGTGAATTCCATGTAGCATATATCTCCTCTGTGGCATGGAGTTTGAAATGGGTTGGAAAATTTTTTGGCATGCTTGCATGCTGGTGTTTTTGGGCTGTGTAGATAACCTGTGCAATCATGCCCTTACCTTTTGTGATAAGTAGGTAAGGTGATAGGCAGTCCTTAGCCTAATGACCATTTTTCTGACTAGCCCCCCAGAGATAAAAATTTGCGTAATACTGTTGTTATTTAGTTGTACTTGCATGATCTTTGATATCATGTGACACGACTAATGATTCCAGACACTCGTCATGCATGATGCATGGCCCTTCGTGGCCTAATTCGCGTTTTCCTTATTAGCCCCACAGAGAGAAAATTTCGTAATTTATAAACAGTGAGACGACCTGAAACGACCTGAAACGAGATGAAATTACCTGAAACGACCTGAAACAACCTGAAACAACCTGAAACGAGCCGTTAAATTTGGAATCGAGGCTGAAACGACCTGAGACGACCTGCTATCTTAGCAACGAAGTGTTAAGGTCAAGGGATTTGTATTGTTCTTTACGCATTGTCACATTCTTTTCTTATCACAATAGGAACACGTGTCAGTATCAAAGCGGCCATCCTTTCATCAGACACCTAATTTTCTGCGAAAGACAGTCTATCCGATCCATAAGGGGTCATTGGGCATGAGGGGTTATGATGATGGGCGGTTTTCCGGGTTTTTCGACACTTCGAGAGCGGTTTTACCGAGGGGCATTTCACTCCTCAGAAAGGTGTACGAGATTTTTATGAAAAAAAGGATCTCCAAGAGACTTTTGTGAAAACAATAGGTTTTCTAGTAAAGTTGTACGAGGTTTTCAAAGAATGAATCCCTCGGGTTTTACGGTTTTACCTTCAGAAAGTACGGTTTTTCAATTTGTGATTTCCGAGGGGCAATTCACTCCTTGAAAGTCTGGTACACCTTTGCTGGAAGTCCTATTGTTTTCTCGGAAGTCCCTTGAAAGTCCTTTTGTTATAATGGAAGTCTCAGACGCCTTTTTGCAGAGTGAAATGCCCTCGGTGATTTCGTGTGGTTTAAAAGAGTTTTAACATGTAGGTCTACGCTTCAACTATTTTGGCTAAAAAATGTTTTTACGGTTTTCAAACCTCCCCTATGCCTCCATGATGGAGTTTCAGAACCGAAATGTTGATCTAAAGAATTTGGCGTTAAACACAAAATTCAGAATAAAACAAAAGAAAAGGCGAAAAAATTCAGAAAGCCCTGGTTTTATTTAAAAAGGTACTACGATAAAGCTTATACCGAGGGGCATTATTCACTCCTTGAAAATCTCGTACACCTTTACTGGAAGTCCTATTGTTTTCTTGGAAATCCCTTGAAAGTCCTTTTGTTTTAATGAAAATCTCAGACGCCTTTTTGCAGAGTGAAATGCCCTCGCTTATACAGTAATGGGAATTTGTGGGAGAACGACAACAACCAAATATCTTAATTGAAAACAGACTCCTCCTTTTGATATGGAAATCATATGAAGTCAATCAATTTCAGCTCCAACAGTGATTTTTTCAACAGATTAAGAACAATACCTTCCCAGAGGGATGGCTGCTTTGATACTGACACGTTTTCCTATTGTGATAAGGAAAGAATGCGACAATGCGTAAAGAACAATACAAATCCCTTGACCTTAACACTTCGTTGCTAAGATGGCAGGTCGTCTCAGGTTGTTTCAGCCTCGATTCCAAATTTGACGGCTCGTTTCAGGTTGTTTCAGGTCGTTTCAGGTGATTTCATCTCGTTTCAGGTCGTTTTAGGTCGTCTCACTGTTTATAAATTACGGAGAAAATTTAACAAAAACCTTTGCAAAATAGACCATAGCCATGTCTTTGTCAACTGATAGGCCTATAACAAGACTTTTGGGAGACAGTAAGTGGAGAAACGTTACCTAAAGAACTTCAACATGCAAAACAAACAATTTCCTAACAAGAAAGCGTATAGGCTTGGTTGTTTGACTTCTTAGTTGCTTACAGAATTCAATTGAGCCCTCAAGTTGCTTAATGTTAAGGTCAGTTCAGCCCTATAGTTGCTTGTTGAGCGGTTGGTGATTAAAAAAAATAAGTGTATTATAGTTTGAATGTTATTCCGAACTTGAATGTTGTTCGGAATGTGAATGTGAATCTTTTCATGGATGTTTCTTTAGTATCAAACAATAGTTTACCCTGCATAACAAAAATGTTGTTTACCTCGCAATAAACAATATCTGCGCCATAACTTAGGCAAAGAAGTCGAAATGGGAGCGTTCCTATTCGCACCATCGGGGCAAGTATTGACTTCATGGAATAGTCCATCGCGACAAAACTAACAAAAACAAAATGAACTGGTATACTGCCTTATCTACTGCCTAAGTTTTTCCAAACTGTATCATCGTGTTGATTCTAGTTTGGGGTTCAGGAATCGGTTCAGGATTGTGCTCAGGATTGAGTTCAGGATCCGGGTGTCCCATTACGGGGAAACCCTTCCGAAAGACGGCTCCAAAAATTAAGCAAAAATAACCGGCATCCCGGAAAAGTGAGACACGAGACCCCGAGTGGGACCTGGGGGGACCCTTAGGATGGGACCTTTAGAGGGGCCCTTATGGGTTGGGTGGGTCCCTAAGTGTTTCTGTTGCTTGGATAAGTTACAGCAAAGGTTTATTGATACAGCCATTGGTGTGTTCAGGCCAAGTGTTGGAAAATGATTTAGGCGGATAAAATTGTTTACAAAATTGTTTATGGCGAGTTTTGAAGAACACATTTGACTGTTCTTTGTGTTGCCTAAAGAATACGGTGTCAGAAGTTTTGTTTCTTCCTAGTGTTATTCATGAAGTAAAGCATTATAAAGTGTTGTCAGCATAACTCTCATTTATTCAAAAACGTGAGTAGAAAATTTCATGCTCAGAAATTAAATTTTGACTTTGGTACGAAAGTTTCTTTACCGGGTTCCTTTTTTGGAACGCCCTGTATATAATATATACTTTTTTGATGACGTCTAAATATCATATAAACGCAAAGTTTTTAAATTTTTCTTCCTAATATTGGTCAGATAGTTGCAAAATGTCTTAGGAATTGCTAGAAACCTCAAA
>JACTAT010001034.1:0-10767 GCA_014526335.1 Chrysaora quinquecirrha
CATAAATTTTGGGGTCAGATTTTGATTACGAAAATGGCACACCCCTGTTACTAATATATTTAAGTTACCCCCCCCCCGGGCCTTATCAGCAACATCACCCTCAAGCTCATACTGTTCGTAATTTTGGACCTTGTTTGCATGGGACCAGGCCGTCTAAGAAGTTATAAGTAAGCTTTTCTGATAAACCGACACGCAATGTGCTCAGCTGTATAAATTGATATCTTAATAATGCAAAAAATTCGAGCGTCAAAAGTCATTCGAGCGCCATAAATTCGTCCCTCGTGGCGCTCTCCTCGAACAAAACACCTAAATTTTTGGTTAATCACCACATATCCACATTTAGGACCCGGGCTCAATTGCATTACTGTAAGCAACTAAGAAGTCAAGCAAACAAGCGTATTCTCTTTCTTGTGTTAGGAAATTGTTCTTCGTTCTTATGTTTTGCATGTTGAAGTTCGTTAGCTAACGTTTTCCACTTACTGTCTCCCAAAAGTCATGTTGTAGGCCTAACAGATGACGATTTTGACCCGCGAAGTCAGGGGTGGTTAGTAGGTAGAAAAATGTTAAGCAACGTTTAAGAAACTTTGGACGAAAGTCAAGTTGCTTATTAAAAACGAAAAGTGTATGTGAAAGCAAATGTTCTTGCAAAAAATGAGCGTAGCTGAACTTTAGCAGAGAAAACAACTAAAACAAGTAAACTCACCAATAGTCGAAAGTGTAATTTCACAGAAATATCTCCAGCCCAACAAACTGTCAACTGATCGAGTCGTTGTCGAAGTTTCTGAAGTTTCGTAGAATTGGCTTGCAAATATGGCTATGTCTTTAGCTTGTGTTTCGTTGATGGAAACATTCAATTCCTGTTGGATGTAAAGTTTAATTCTCGTTAAATTCGTTTTTGATGCTGAGTTTGATGTCACTGCCTTTGACTCCAGGTACATCATTAGTCCACCACCACTGAAGCAAAGAGCAACGTAGATGATGATGACCAAAATGGTCATTTTCAAGGACAGCCACGCGGACATATTTAAGCTTCAGCTTGCTCCGATCTCAGAAATCAGAAATGAACCCAATTGCTAAGCAGACTTTGCAGATTAATTCATTTCTAATAAATTATAGAACAACATGCTGTTTTTGCTACTGGCGGTTGATAAGAAAATTCAATGCAAAGATAATCTGCTTTACATGTTAATTTTGTTTTGCTTGCTTTTAACGTTAACTTCAAGAGTTACTAATAACAAATTCTGTTCATCTTTTGCTTTTTATGTTAAGTTCAAGGAATATAAACGGCCTACTTTTCTTTAAAAGACAATGACAAAAATATGGTACGTTATTTGAATGAGCAAACCTGCTACAAGCATTGTAAATAATTATTGTTTCACGTTCACCTGTAATTTAAAAAAACTGTTTCTTCCCTTGGTTTCCGTAAAGTCGGCGACGACGTGGGCGCGTTTCTGTCATTGCTGCGGGGACGCTTACGACGCTATTATGGATACAAGACTTGGGCAGCGTAGCAGGGCTGTGTGCCTGCATCTGCATGCAACATGCGTATTTTTACCCTATACTGCACTGGTTTTTTGCTTAATGCTAGGGTCCATTATTATTTCTGTGAGTAATACTGGGTAAGCGAGTCGATGTTCGCATGGGAACGGCAGCAAATATTCATTGTCTGCATCAGGGAGGGAGCTTATAGGAGCTTGTAGAGTTGGTAGAGTTCTGTAAGCTCCCTGCACTGCATCGAGGAAAAAGCAGCGCGGTATCAAGCCTCGTTTCGGTTTTGTCGCGCCTCCACTGCTACCGCTCCACCGCTCTTCTGTGTTTTGCGTCTGTGCAGCAGTTTGCAAGTTCAAAAATGCAGACGTTCAAAGTTTGTTGGAAGAGGCAAGAGAGAGCACTTGTTTTCAAGTGGAAATTTGCTGAAAATTGGCAGTCTAATAGCTATAACCCCTGTTTACTCATTGAATTTTTGTTGCAGTCCTGAGAGCTCTCAGGTTTTGCTGCAAAACGCTGAAACGTATCGAGAAATCATTGCTCCCAGTGCGTCTTGTCCAGAGACTGGCCTAAACAGCTAAAGGCCCTTCCTCGCCAAGTGGCCTAGCCAAAAAAAGAAAGCACAGAACCTTCCAAATTGTGAAACCGAAGCTCACACCGACAGTCATGTCTTGCGTTCATTTATCAGCTAGAGAAGATGTTTTAGGGAGAGCTAGAAATTTCGTACAAAAAATTAAAGAGGGTAACAAGGTGAGTCAGCATCCCATTTGTGAAAATGTTGAGGGTTCTTTCTGGCAAATATAAAATATTTTTCCAAAGATAAATGACATTGATAACTGTTAATTAGTTGGTATAATTCTTTCTGCAGCAACTGGTTTGCTCAGTATGCAAAGAAGACTCAACATCGAACCTTTGGCTTTGCCTTTGTGTGAGTTAATGTGATATTACAGTATTTTTAGGCTATACAATCTGGTATCAAATTGACCTAATTTGCCCCACCTTTGTTTTGCCCAACTTTCTTTTTGGCCAAGCTGGTTTTTTGGTTCATTATTCTTTGTCGTTTCACCCAATTCCAGATTGGAAAACATCCAAGTTTCAGCCGACGGGTCAGTGCGAGCAGATTGGGAAAAACATAGGCTAATTAACATCACAATAGGTGAAACAATAGGAAAGGTGCGAGCATCATTGCAAGTGGGAACAAGATTTCCAACCTGGACCCAATTGCCCTAGACTGGCATCTCTACTGTGCACACTGAAGGCTATTGTTTTTAAAACAAAAGGGGTATTGTTTTCTTTTGTTTTAGCCTGATTGCCATTGGTGCACGAGATGCACACAACAATGCACATGAAAAGGAAGTTGGGTGAAACAGAGATTGAAATCTGGGCAAATCGACCTGATACCTTAGAAGTTTAAGCAAAAAGAATGTTTAGCAAATTAAAGGTTGGGCATAACTTATAGAATGCAAGCAAGCAAGCAAGCAACATTTATTGGTAATGCAGGTCAGGGTTTCAGGGTTTCTGGCATCTATCAAGGTAGCTTATGTGGACCTGCAGCTTGTGTCCCCACAATGATATTCTAAAACAAATACTGGGTACTCATTTACTGACCCCAGAAGGATGGACAGCTGAGTTTGTCTGTAGGCCTCAAGCAGTGGCGTAGCCAGGGTCTCGGCTTTGGGGGGGCAAAAGACCAAAAATCATGGGGGTCCGGGGGCTTGCCCCCGGAAAAATCTTTGGGAGCATGACCTTCTACAGGTCGTAAAACGACCCTCTAGAAAAGAGATTTGACGGGCTTTCAAATGGAGAAAATATGCTTGATAATTCTTGCTTCTCACAATAATTTCATGACAGCAGCGTGCTATGCCAGAAAAATTGTTCTTAGACCATTGAAATTCATGAAAGCCGTTGTGAACACAAAATTTGTTTACCATGCGTTTTTTAGTATGAAAACACAGAAATAGTCTTAAATTGATTACTGGGAGGCACACAACGCTAGGGGGTCCGGGGGTAAGCTCCCCCGGAAAAATTTTCATTTTTTAACCTCTAGTATCGCATAGAATGCATATTTTTTTGCTTGCATATTGTGTTGTGTTGGATATTCGAAGACATCTCATCTCACCTGTTTGTTGGAAACACTTGCTTTTACTTTTATGTAGAACATTCCAGCCAAGAATACTTATACGAAGCGGTGAAAATTTTCATTCTACGTTTATCCACTAGAAACATGCACTGTGTTGTCTGATCTTTCGTTTACTCTACTAATTTTCTCGTGGTTTTGCCTTTTCGTTCTATTTGTTGTATTTCGAGAACGAGAGAAAGGAGATTGGCGATTTCACTTTTCACCACAGCAAGAATACGCTAGGGAAGTCTTTTGAATGAACTTTAAATCTGTCCGACGGGATCGTTAAAACACAAGAAAGGTCCGTACCTTTAGAACCCTTCACACATCGAGACCTATTGCAAAAGGAGGGGAGTGTGGGTTGAACAATAGTAAACATGTGGCGTTAATTGCTGCATAACATTAGTCGTAGAACATTTTCCTGGAACCGAGCAGGTGAGGTGGGATGATATCTCTACTCTTTTTCGAAATTGAAAAATATTTATTGCTCAACGGTTGTTAGAATTTCTTTTAACCCCCCTCCCCCCACTGATTTTATTGCAGAAATGGACTTTTCTAAAACACCAACTTTTCAACTATTGGGGGGGCGACCGCCCCCCCTTGCCCCCCCTTGGCTACGCCACTGGCCTCAAGATCATGAGCTGACATCATGACCACTTCGGCCACACTACCTATTTAAATCCAGTAATTTTCAAGGAGCTTTGCCCCTTCCCTGGTCTTTCATTATACCCATTTTATCAAGCCATTTTTCCTCTTCAGGAAAATTGTGAATATGTTGGATGTGAGACAAAAGATCGGAGCCATTTTATAGAGCATGCCAAGGTGAGTTTTTAGGGACAAGTTGTAATAAAGGTGAAATTAAAATGTCTTGCAAGGTTGATTCAGTTTAACAACAGCATGTTGGCACAAAAATACCACCACATCAAGCATAATAACCCACAACAGTGCAGCTTATCCACCACAGTTTGCTAAAGTATACCACCACATCAAGCATAATGGATCAAAGAAGTGCGTATCCACCACAGTATGCAAAAATACCATGCACATCAAGCATAATAATCCACCACATCAAGCATAATAAACTACCACAGTAGTTGGTATCCGACAAAGATCCTTAAATGAGTTAACCAGAAGGCTAACTCAATCAATTTTCTGTCTCCCACGTACAAAAGACGTTACGTTACTAGAATCTAGTTTATGGCACAGACTTTTTTCTATTGTTGTCATGGTCAAAAACCTGAGACATTGACATTCATAGCATTCTGACATGAGTTGGTCTTCTGAGGCCTTCTGCCTAAGATTCCTATTCTGTGGCATGTCACAAAATTACCACCACAGTTCGCAAGAAATACCACCAAAGTTGTTAGTGCTTTTAGATTTGCTAGCCTGTGTAGCAAAATGAAAGTGTTTATTGTCTGTTTTTCTAGGATGCTGATCACTACATCTGCACTCTGCTGGATGACCTTGGAATTGTCTGTTTAAAATGCAACAAGAGATTTCAACAAGATGTGAGATACAATTTGCACAAACTCTGATGGATGTCAACTTCTGACTTCTTCCCCTTTTCAATACTTAAAGTTCTTTTGACTTTAGAATTAGAAGTATCTGTTGTTCATGTTGTGATTGTTTTTATTCTAGATGTTGTTAAAAAAAGCAGAGTTTCTAGATGAAGAGCCTAAACCAAAAGGTCTGTTTGAAAATTTAGGGTACTGTGTGGGCTTTCATGCTTTGTAATCTGTAAGGAGAGGCCTTGAAAGCTGAATTACTTTGACCAAAAGACATTTTCATCTTCTTCTTTTTTGCTGCAGAATTGTTTGGATATTGCTTTTTGAAAGCTAACATCCAGGGGTGCCAGAAGCATGGGGGCAGTGGGGGCAATTGTTAAACAGCTTACTTTGCTCAAAGCAATCCAAGCCAATACTGTTCTAATGTTGACGAAAAGATGAACTAAAGGTCTGTTTTATACTTTGCTTTGCTTTCCAGGGCTTTGTGGATTAGCAAATATGGGAAATACCTGTTACATGAACTCAGCTTTGCAGTCTCTTTCGAACTGGTAAGATATTTGAACTTATCAATGCTGTTTCTGATACGATAGCTGTTTCTGACATATTAGACACGATAGTCATCACTTATCATGACAAACCTTTGATATTTATTAGGGCAACGTTTTGGGAAAGATCTATCTCCCATCATCCATCGGGCAATGGTTTCTCTCTTACTTATTGCATAGGTAGAATAAAAAGGTGTGAGCTTTGTTTCTGGCGCTCAATTTCAAGAATTTGTGGCACCCAAGTCGGGTTCAGTACTACTTTTGATGTTATTCAATCTACTTTTCTGTACCTTACTTGACCTGACTTGACTTGACTGTACTTATGTTGACTTTCCTCTCGTTTGTTGAAGTCCCAAGATCAAATCTACTCAAACGCATCTGCTGCTTAGGTAGTACCATTGCTGGCCAATGTCAAGAGCCCTTTCTAACAAATTGTCAGAGTGTGGCTGCCTTCTTGAAAAAGGGAACAGTGTTTAAGCTGATTGGTGTTTAAAACACAATGCCAGTTCAGCTTTACATTCTGATTGGTGCATTTCAATCCGCATCTGGGTATAAATTCCGCCTTTTTCAAGTGTTTCGATCTGTTTCTGACGGTTATACTCTGAGGAGTGTCAGACGAAAATAGCTTTCTGAAAATGTTTCCGTTGTTTCTTGCAGTTTTGAAATTTTGTACAGTTCAAAGACTATTTAAAGGAATCAGTATGAGCAACGCAATATTAGAACGACAACAGTGGCCTGCAGTAACCTAAAAGTAAAAAGTAAAGTAAAGTTGCCGTTTTTGAGTCTACTACTAGCCTAGGGCTACTCAGTCGACTTTACACTTTGCCCCTGGTCTGGATGCATTAGCATATAGCAGGGTGCAGCCACACACGGCGCTCATAACTACCGACCAGGTACCCATTTATACACCTGGATGGAGAGAGGCACATTTGTGTTAACAACTTAACCAAGGTTATTACCTCTGCAACACAAGTGGAAAGACCGTGGCTCGAACCCACAAAATTTTCGTTGTGAGTCAAGCACGCTAACCACTGCGCCACAGAGACTACAACCTAGATACCATAACCCTGCAAAGAAAAACATTTTGAATGCTGAATTGTTGTTAAAACTTGTCTTATTTTCATCACATTTTTTGTTTTAGTCCCGCCTTGACACAGTTCTTTTTGAAATGTGAGCAGTTTATACAACCAACAAGTAACGGAAAGTTGAATGTTGCTGCCGAATATCACAAATTGATCAACACAATTTGGGATCCTCAGAGGTGAGTTTCTTATCTTCTAGTCCATCGGTGCAAGAAGAATAGACAGCTGAATGGTGGAAGAAAACAGTTAATGGGGGCCCCTTTTTACATCCAATCTTAACATCTCTCGCACAGAGAAAAAATTGTTTTGGAGGTTTGAAGATTGTGCTCTTTCACTGTCCTTGTTTTGTCAATAGATCATTGAATTGTTGTTTACAGTTATTATGATTATTGTTTGTTTATTGCACAACATTGTTTACACATCCTCTAAACATTAATATGTTTCTGTCTTCAAGGCAAAGGTTCTTTACACCATCGACACTGGCAAGAACTTTTAGAATTGCATACCCACATTTCAGAGGCTACAGTCAACAAGTGAGTGATTCTTTTGCTGCAGAAACTTGAATATTTTGGCTCTACAGCTCAAGCGAGACTCTGACTTAGGGTCATCTAAGTCTCAGGGCCTCCCGCTGTTAAACTCATTTAACTTAAAACGTTTTAGCCTGACAGTGTGAATAAGTTGTTTTGTTTCATCAAGGACTCTCAAGAGTTCCTACGCTGTCTTATGGACCGACTACACGAAGATCTTAAAAGGCCTGTCATGAATCTAAAGTCTAAAAAGCCTTCTCAGCATTGTAGAAAGAATAATTTCAATCATCACAGCAAGAAATTACTTGGTGGAAATACTGCTACGGAAGGTAATATTTTTAGCATTTCGGCTAGCGTGTCTATAAGGTTTTATCTCAGGAAATGTTGCCCTGATCGTAGCTTACTCAGATGATAAAAGCTGAAGAAATCAACTTCAAATAGTTGAATGATCATTGCATGAATGTTGAATGAAAGTTGTACTGATCGTTTTGTATTGAATGTTTTATAGGCTACAATGTTGGTCTTAAAACATTGATTGTAGCTTTAACTAAATTAAATGAAAAGAACTGATGTATCAAACTCCAAATAGTTGAATGATAATTGCATGAATGTTGAATGAAAGTTGCACTGATCGTTTTGTATTGAATGTTTTATGGGCTACAATGTCGGTCTTAAAACAATGATTGTAGCTTAGAAGATCAAATGATAAGAGCTGAAGGAATCGACTTAAAATAATTGAAGGATAATTTCCTTAATGTTGAACGAAAGTTGCGCTGATCGTTTGACATTGAATGTTTTATAGGCTACAATGTTGGTTTTAAAACAGACGTAGACATGGATGTAGATTATTATGAAAGATCAAGTGACCAAGACCATGAAGATAAGGATACAAAAGAAGGTAATGTTTAATAGTTTTTGAGTGGCACACAATTTCAAAATTGCAGAAACAGCGGAAACATCTCTGGGCATACTCAAAAGCTTTTTTCGTCTGACACTCCTCAGAGTTTAAACGTAAGAAACACGGAGATTCAGTTTGCTAGGGCGGAATTTACCCAGATCAGAGACGCAAAAAGTTGTTGACCTTCCTCCAAACATGAAATTTTTGTAACCAACCTTCCTCATTTTAACATGATATAAAATTGCCAAAAACATTCAGACAGACTCCTGCACGCACGAGACAAAAACATGTACATAGGGACCTTCCCAGGTCTCTTGTATGTTTTGGCATAAATGGTGGGAATCAGGCTTTAATATCAGGGAGGCTCTACAAAGGGTTGACAAGATGATGACCAAGCAGGCCTGATTTTTCTACTTTGATTAATTTTAAAATGCAGTCTAAACCAAATGCATGCAGTTTGAATGATTTTAAATAATTCAATGAATTTGTTCGTGATTTATTGTCCGCATTTGAATTAGCTGTCGCAAAAATATAAAAAGTCGTTCTACTACAAAACCTTCCTCATTTTTTGCCAAAACCTTCCTTCAAACAAGGTGTGTAGGTTTGCAGGTTTTTTGCATCTCTGACCCAGATGTGGATTGAAATGCACCAGTTTTATGATAATCGAACCATTAGCTTTGCCATGTGAATTGCGACTGCAATATAAATTGTAAACTCCCTCCTTTGATTAAGTGTAACTCCTATCTAGCTTTGTTTGTTCTGTGATTATTGTCCCACACGTCTTCAGCATTTACCTAATCTTCAGTTTTATTTCTTGCAGAGACTGCATCCAAAACATATCACAGTATCATCACTGATGTATTTAATGGAAAACTCACGAGTTCAGTTCAATGTTTGACTTGTCATCGAGTAAGTTTTCTACGAAAAATGTTTAACGAAAAATTGCAGCCACTTTCATTCCTATGATTACTTACAGCTCACACGGTGATTGACCTCAGGAAATCGAATAAGGCCTTGGCCAAACGATCAAACATTGTTGGTCAAACATTTGAAATTTGCTTGTCAAGAAAAATGTTTGACCGTTTGGCCACGTCCAGAAACATTGCTCGTCTAACATTTTTTGCTTGCGTCTAAAACTTCTGTTAACAAATGTACCCAGTATTTCATGTTTCTTTTCTAGATATCTACTACGATTGAAAACTTTCAGGATCTTTCTCTTCCAATACCAGGTAATCTGTCAAATTTTCCATCAACTTAAACATAAAGTAAAGGACATTTGTTAGACACACATACTTGCTGTCATCGCAAAATATGGGATGCTATGCTCAGCATAGGGGGTCACTAAAAACAGAGCTAATCTAAGCAGTGTGACCCGTGTTCTTCCTCTTAATGTGACCACACCTTTTGGTTCCTTTGGCCATTTTACCTAGAATTGCACACCTTAAGTTGGTACAGAGTTACCTTCCCTCCTTTTTTCTCAAATTTTCTGAAATTAATTGGAATTTGAGGAACTTTTTTTTTTACTGATTTTTTTGTTATTTTCTGTTTATTGACTCTTTCGCTAAATGGATGTTTTTAATTAAATTCCCAATTAAGTAACTCGGACTGTGAATCTTAATACTAAAACTGGTTGTGCAAATGCGCTTATCATAAGCGCTGTGGATCTGGTTAAGGACATTGCGAGACAAAGATCAATCCCTCACTCGCAAAGAGCACTCAAAAAGTTGATGATACTTGCACCATATCTAAAAATATGTCCATATTTTTAGGGAAAGACGACCTAGAGAGAATTCATACGCAATGTTCTCCTCACTCAATGTCATTTTCATCTGATTTATACGAACAAGGATGGCTGTCTAGTTTCTACGATTGGTTAAAAAGGTAAAATATGTGATAACGTGCAATTTCTATTAAACGCCCAGGCGTTTATCAAATATTTACGGGGGCATTTATTAGAAAATGAGGGGGCTTATTCCATAACTCTAGTCAACGATGCTTTAGAATACTTCAGAATTATCATCAGAACTCTGTACCCTCTACATTACAGTGCTACTTCCACATAACTGAAAGATGGTCCTCCACATTTTCTGAACATCCTCTCATTACTGCAAATGTCCTTCATATTTCTGATGATATCTATCCACGTTCTGAACATCCTCCACAATCCATCCACAGTACTGAAAGATAGCATTCCCATTACTGTGCACCCTCAACATGACTGAAAACCCATCACTTTACTGCATAAATCTCTCCACATTACTGAGGATATCCTTCAACATCCCCCACATAACTGCACATCCTCCACAATATTACACAGACATTTCCTAGGGTGATTAAAAGTATTCACTTGCTTCTGTTTGGGTTTCTATTGTAGCGCAGTGCCGCAGTGGTTAGCGTGCTGGACTCACAACGAAAATGTTGTGGGTTCGAGCCACGGTCTTTCCACTTGTGTTGCAGAGATAATAACCTTGGGCAAGTTGTTAACACAAATGTGCCTCTCTCTACCCAGGTGTATAAATGGGTACCTGGTCGGTAGTTATGAGCGCCGTGTGTGGCTGCACCCTGCTATATGCTAATGCATCCAGACCAGGGGTAAAGTGTAA
>JACTAT010001035.1:0-10760 GCA_014526335.1 Chrysaora quinquecirrha
TGATCTTCCAAGCTATTGAGTTTGGGAGCCCCAGTGTTTTTCTTAAAGCGATGTAATGATGGTAAGTTGCGTATTTCAAGGGGGATGTTATTCCAAACTTTTAGAGCAGAAAAGTGGAAACCTTTTCTACGAATTCGGTCATATATCTTGGAATCTCAAGATCATAGCAATGCCTCGTTGCGTAGGTTGAGTGCAAGGATCTTGGCTGATACTTATTCCACAGGCGTTCAGGTCAAATTCTATGCATGATTTTGTAAGTCATGACAGCCCGGTCGTAGTGAATTAAATTGCTTATGTTCAGCCCACTGTCGTTCCAATTATCTTTTATCTTGGCATTTTGAATAAGATAGTAGGCCCTATTTTGCAGGCGTTGAAGGGTATCAGCTTTTGTGTCCGAGAGGCTTCCCCAAATATATCTTAAATGACTCTCGCTTAATGCATAGTAAACGTTGCAAAGTTGAGACAGTGGAATCTAGCCATTTTAGGCAACATCCGTGGCATCACCAGCATAGGTATCCCCGCATTGCATCACTGCACCCTAGACCCTCAATTAGCTGACGGCTAAGGACATATCTGCACCCCTTTGCCTGGGCAAATTTTTGGACAAAGGTGAACAGGGCCTAAAAATCAATTGAACTGGCTACAAAAAGACCCACAAAAAAGTCGAAAATTTGCTTCTCGATACAAATTTAACCGCTTAGCCACGTCGAAAAACATCGCTCTTCAAACACTTTCTTCATTCCCGCTAGCAACAAATGTTTCTGGACTTTTCAAAAAGTGATGTGACCGTTCAAACATTGCTTGTCCGTTCGGGGACCATTCAAACATTGCTTGACCGTTCGGGGACCGTTCAAACATTGCTTGACCGTTCAGGGACCGTTTAAACATTGCTTGAACGTTCAGAGAACCGTTCAAATATTACTTGACCGTTCAGGGACCATTCAGACATTGCTTGACCGTTCAGGGACCGTTTAAACATTGCTTGGCCGTTCAGAGAACCGTTCAAACATTGCTTGACCGTTTGCGGACCGCTCAAACATTGCTTGACCCTTCAGAGAACCGTTCAAACATTTTCGGGCACCGTTCAAACATAGCTTGACCGTTCGGGGACCGTTCAAACATTGCTTAACTAGCCAATTTCAAATGTTTGACAAGTAATATTTGATCGTTTGACCAGGGCATTGGTGAAAACAAATACTATAAGAGTATTTAAACATTCGTTTCTAATTGCAGAAAGAATAACTGTTCTTTCTCTTCTCTTGTAACTGATGCAGTGTCTATGTTTTTAAGATGTTTATTCGTATCATCTTCATTTCTTGAAGGTTTGAAGTCTTTCATACATCTTAATACAAATAATAGCAAAGCTCCAATGATTAGGGGTGTGCCAGCAACGTAAAAGAACGGCTTATAACTGTTCGTTTTGTCCACTATCAAACCTACGAAGAAATGAGAATGACGGAGGATCACATCACAGAATACAGAATTTATCCCGGGGGGGGGGTTTACTTGACCCTGAAATGTACAAGGTTGTGCCCCGAGTTTTTACAAACCAACCCACCTTTTAGGTATTATTTTACACATTCAGTCACCCAGTTATATGATCTTTGTATGAATTTGTGTACCAAATTTTAAGGAAATTTGATTTTATGCCCACTTTTAAGGTATTTTAGGTATAAATCCCACCCGGTTGTAAGGAATTTTCGAAGAAAAACCCACCCATATAACGGGCATATACATGTCAGCCTATGTGAATTAGGAAGTGCCCCCCGCCCGGGGGAATTGATAAAGAAATAAAGACAAATTGCCGATAAATTTTGTTTTGCAACATGGCCAAACGGACAAACATTGCTTGCAAAACAAATCTTAAATGTTTGACCAACAATGTCGATCGTCTTCCCAGGGCCTTTTTAGCTTGATAAGCAGAATTTTATAGCATTGTTTCTCTGCTTACCACAGAAGTGCGTAAAGATTAGCTAGCATGCATTTAAACCCAGAAAAACCGAAGGCCGAAATTGGCCATTGAGAAGAATGAAGCTGGAGATGTATTGCGACTGGCCAAGTACGAAGCTGGAAGAGCTTGAGTCGTAATGATATTCCAACTTACCAACAATTGGTGGGCCTAGCATAACTGTTGTCGAGACGAAAAGATTCGTGATTGAAATTGCTTCGCTCAACTTGTCCAGGCCAACGAGTGATCTCATCACAGGGATACCAGCAGCTTTAAATAAACCATCAAAAGTTGAATATATCCAAACGAATGAAATCAAGTGCGTTTGATTGGTTGAAAAAGAGCCAATCAGTGAGATCAGACCTGTCGAAATGACGAGTATCTGATGTAAGTATACTTTGTCGAAAAAACTCAAATCGAAAATGAGGCCAGAGCTAATTCGACCAACGCTTGTGCCAATTGCAGAATAGAAAGGAAATTGTTTGGCTGTTTTCTCTGGAACTCCTGAATCTATTGCGAATTGTACCTAAACAAAGAGAGGAAAATTTTCATTATTAAGGTCTTCACGAAAACATCTTTAATCAAGGAAAAAGAACGTGATCAGGAGAATTTCTCTTGTGGACAAACTTCTTTCCTACTCGTTTTGTTTGCTGGAGGGGGAGGGGGTGTCGTTTCCTTTTCCTCTACGAGATTTGGCCCTTCGGCGACAATGCGGCTCTTTACGGCTCAGTGCAGCGTATTAATAGCATACTGTAGATGAACGCTCGGACGAACGAAAAGGACGAGGGCTAAACTTATTTAGATGAGTCTAAAGGCCTGGCTAAACTAGGAGACATGTGACGTCCCCTCGGTGTCTGTCTCCCAGTTTAGCCAGCTCGGAAACTTTGAAGCGCGCGAAAAATTTGTAGCAAGAGACACGCGAATGTTTCTGGGAGACAACAGAAACATTTCTTGTCCCCGCAACATGCAAATGGCTCGGGGGACATGTTGCACGCTGGTCACACGCATGTTTAGCAAGCTGGGGAGGCCCGCCGAATACAGTGTCGCGAGCGACAAGTCTCGTAGTTTAGCCATAGCTTAACTCTGAGCAAACAGCAACATAACAACAACAACAACAACAACAACATCTAGCTTTTCCATCTCAGGTATTTGACGATATTAATTTTCATCTAAAAATCTAAAAATTCCACTCACCAAATGAACTGAAGATACGCTATATGAAAACAGCATGATCGTTGAAGCAGCAAGCCAAAGGCAAAACACTTTGTTTTTTAGAAGAGCTTTGTAATTATCAGTTGTAGCTTTAGTTTTTCTTGCCTCGCTTTTCTCAGTTGTTTTAAAATTAGTAGGAAAATAAGCAAGTGAACCCAAAAAGCAAATAACTGTGGAAGCTGCAGCATATATTTGTAATGTTCTCTGCAGACTGTAGTTTTCTAGAAGTTTTACGAGAAGTTGAGTGATGGGAATTTGCATCAACGTTGTTCCTCCAGTAAGAAGGCCTAAATTAAATATGTTTACCGGTTGCCGTGGAGTGCCGCTTTTCAAAGTAACAATTAATTGCTCGGTAAGCGTTGATCAGAAGGAGACTGGAACCAATTCCGTAAATGATACTGAAGGTCAGGAAGACCAGGTTGATGTCTTTTGTAAACGAGGTCGCAAGTAAAGAGATTCCGGTGAACATCGATCCGGTGATTATGCAAATTCTGATGCTGAATTTGTTGGATGCATAGAGACAAAATGGACATAGGAAAAGTGTGAGTCCAATTGGAATTGAACCAATCCATGCTAAAAAAACAATAGTGTTTGTTTAACTATTGGTTAGTAAGCCTCTATCGAAGAAATCAACAGGGCTACAGAAGGGATTTAGAGGCCCATGGGCAGAAAAAGATTGGAGAACGCAACTTTTTTTCTACGCTATGCTTTCACCCATTCAGGAGTCCCCCAGATAGAGCAGGACCCTGTTGAGGTCGAAATGACATACGCAACCCTGCACTTATATCTAATTGAATTGCCAGTCTAAAAATTTCTCAATAGAAAATTTTATTAGATGAATTTTGTTGTTCACTGCTTTTATGGGTGTGGCTCTGCTCTGGGGCAAATGCCCCCTCTGCCCCATCTCCGATTGTACTCCAATCCAGTATGAACATGACAGGAGGCTCTGCCCAGACGCTTTTGCGGACATCCAAAAAATAATTTCGAAGAAGCCCTGAATGCCAGGGCAAAATATTAGCAATCGTATGGATATTTAACTGTTTTTCTGTGTCTTTTTTGCCGTTTTGTGTCGTTTCTCCAAAGATCTTTGGTTTCTCCAAATCAAAAAATAAGCATCTGCCGAAATCGCACCCATGAAAGTCCCCACCCTGCGCTGACAAACAACCACGGCGCGAAAACCGACTGAGGCTATTTGCGACAAATACTCAAAGGCTTGTACAACGTGACACGAAAATATCTCGGATCGTGAAATGGAAAGAAAGTATTGTCATGTTCCCGGAGTCAGTGTTTTACACCAAAAAATAACTGGTGGGCAGCCATAGCCAACTATGTCTTCCCTAAAACCTCTCTCCGATGTTTAGAGGCCGTTCCGTTGTTTTTCCGTTGTTTGGTTAGCAAAACTTCAATTACTATACCGACATGAATTAAGGGCTTTCAAACTTCTAGATGATCTCCTGCAATCAAGACCAAAACTGGTAATTTATGATCGAAATCAGATATATACGTGTCATTTATCGTTTCCTTAAATTACACGACTGTATCTAAACACCTACAGCACTTGAAAAACAACAAGATGCTCAAACCGGGGGCACGGGGCACATGCCCAACCCAAAGATTTGGTTAATGTTTTGGCAACAAATATTCCAAGAGGTCCATAGTTCTCTTGCTCCGTAGAATGGCTTTGTTTCGTGTATTCTTACATGAGTAACACCATGAGATTCCTTTGAAAACAAGCTCCCACCTTTCTTGAACAACATGGCGGCGGATCTTAAAATGTCACTTTTTTGTTGTATTATTGTTAGGTTTGATATCAACGCATCAACCTTTACCTAATTAGAAAGTTTCACACCTGTATGATCGTTATTTATATATCTACCAAACAAAGGGTTAAGTTCAGATTTTGACAAACCTGTTTTTTCTTTGGAAGCTTTGTATTCTTCCAGCATTTCACTGTATAATAAACTAAAAGACCATAACAAACCAATATGTGTGCAATGAATGCATATCGATGCTACTAATGCTATCCATGCCAATTTTGAATCACGCTTGGTAATCTCCATGCGAAAGGTACAAGACGGCATGATGATAGGATAGCTTGTCTCTCTGTATCCATGAAAATAGTCTACCTGACTGTACCTGCTAGAATCAACAAGCAATTTTTGGTCTTTTAATCACTTCAAAAATCACACAATATACCTAAAATCATCGTTTCCCACCAAACAGTTCCCGTTCTTACAGGTAGATTTGGCAAGGCCCCTAGGCACCGCAAATAAGAAACCAAGATAATAAGATAAGATTTCATTTCATTCGTGCCCTACTTCCTGTTCGCGGGGCCTTACTGGTACCGGGGAGGGACTTGATAAATTTGGGGAACTGGGGAAGTGCCGCCCAAAAGGGTATCGTTTTTCATGATTTTGATATAAACATGGGTCTTAATTTTCTGAAAATTGGTATAAATATGGGTATTGATTTCTCGATAATTTTCATTTGCTTTCACTTTCCTTGGTGAAGTTTGATTCGAAATGACATATTATATAGCACATTTAAGCATATATAGCAGTGTACGAGTTGCACACTTTTTTTATAAGAATATCCTAATTTTTGCCGAGGCTCGAACTTTTCCATTGTTATTCTTAAACTTTCATTGTTCTTTGGCAATTTTGAGCGTGAATATTCTTACAGACTGTATTCTTATAACAAAGTGTGTAGTAGGCATAATTTTTGGTACACATTTCCAGGAATTTGGTATAAATGTGGGTAGGCATTTGTTTCTAGGGCAGCACGTCCTTATGCGAAACTAAGTGAAGTTTGGAACCAGTGCAGTGATTGGGAATCAACGGAACTTAGGAACACAGTGGAAATCACTTGGCATCAAACGGGGCACGAGTAACAATGAAGAAATCACTAACTAACCTTTGAGTGAATTTTCATAGAACTGTTCATATTGCTCAGCATTTGGGCTGCTCGTCATTGGGAAGTTTTTTGGTGTTTCTAGCGCAAAATAGGTATCGAAATCTCGACCATCTTTGTGAACGATCTAAATTCTCTATACCTCTGAATTCCGGCAAGGCGAGATTCGGCAAGTGAAGTAAAGCATGTGATGGTGCAGCCTGGTTCGAATGATTGCTGGGTTTCTTTACTGCGTCTTTCAGTGAGGCAATTTGGGGGCAATGTCATCGGAGCAGGCCTTGATTGTAGCACTCTGCTTAATTCTTATTCTGCACTTTGACAAAGACTGCAAGATCTTGGATGAGGCCAAGAGTTTCTTCAGATGAATGACGTTGCCACGAGTACAACGCATCGTTACATTTTGTCTTAATCTCATGCTCGATCGCAAGAGATGAATGAACTTGCATTTACAAAGATATAATAAAGACTATCATAACACTACATCGCAACTTGAAGGTTCTGTGTCGTCGTAGCCTAATCCAGCTGGCTCCTGGTGTCAGAAGCCCAGCGAGGTCGGGGTTCGAACTCCAGTACGACGAGAGAACTTTAGCGTCTTCGTAGACTTATTACTTGAGTCTTAGTTAGCGCTCGTGAAACCGAGGCAAGCGCCAAACTGAGATCGCAAAACTCGATTGTGAACGTGTGAGCGTCCAATAGCTGAGTTCAACCGCGATACCTACGACTCAGGTAATAAGTCTAATGTCTTTTTTTAATCAATCTTTAATCACGATACTCTTTCAGCAAATTAAAATACATTCTAAGTAAATCATTTAGCTAATAGATGTAAATCATAACTAATTAAACCTAACAGTAGTGCTGTTATTCCAAGGAGTCGTGTTTGGTAGATTACCTGAGTCGTCGTCTTGCTATTGAATTGAATTGCTGGACGCTCAAACTAGTTTGAGTGATCTCCTTTTAGTTCTAGCCTAACTGGCACTCAGGTAATCAGTCTACGTGTTTGGTTCAACTTCTTGTCTTCAATTCTTCGCTTTGTTTCGTCAGAGTGAACCAACAAATATGACGTCACAATTAAAATTGGCTGCCGTGTTATAACAATTCGTGTAATTTCGCTAACTTGTAAAGTCGTTACAGTCTAACAACAGAATCAAAATGGTGAGTTTGAGAGAAAACCAGCAAACGCGTGTTTCAGGCGATTTTGACAAAGCTTCAAGAAATTCTTCAAGAAATTCATCAAGAAATCGCAACAATCTTGGTAGTTTGGACGAAGATGAAGAACCAGGAGAAACTGAGATGTCGAATCAGAATCGGTCGGCAAAACAAGAAATGATTCAGGAAGAAGAAGAAGAAGAAGATGGAGGCTGTGGTGATTTGCCTGGTCAACCCTGTGTTGGTTTTGATTTCCTGGATAGAATGCACAATTTACATCAACTTGCCATGGAAGAGAACCACGAAGAAGGTAGAATGCTTGTTTTCATCACATGAGGCCTAAGCTGGAATGCGTAAAAAAAAAGCGCTTGATTGAAGCGAATTGGCGTCACATTCTGAGCATTGAAGTGAATTACCATGGCGTAGACGATGACACCACTTTGAAAAAGGAAAATACACTCTTTTTTTATAAGAACAAGGATATTTTGATTGAGGCTGGCTGTTCTTAAGATTTTGCCTTTTTTGAGCCTGAAGTGTTCTTAATCTTTTCTTAATTCCTTGGTTACTGAGATATCTAGATTTTGTAAGTGAAAGTCTTTAGTAGTAATAAGGTTGTGTAAAAATGGAGCATGCCTGTCCAGTTCACTGTTTGCTTGCTTTTTACGTTGTCTGACTGTCGTACTTTCATATTTTTAGCTGATATTTTCAGGGCTTATGAAAACGCCCAGCCTCAGCTTGTTCTTATTTTGTTCTTAAAATCTGGGAAAATCCAGGCTCGTGTTCTTATAAAATTGTGCTTATAAAAAAAGAGTGTATAAAAAGAGCAGACTTACTACATTCGTCGTACGTAGTCTACGCCCATCTTAATTTCACCACCCCGCTCCAATTATTTTGAGGAAACAGCAAGTATGTTGGTGTAGCTGTTAGCAGCTGTTTCCCAAGGAATGGGAGGAATGTAGTAAGTCCATATAAAGAGAGTCATCGTCAACGCCCTTCTTGTGCAAACGTGAATTGTTTCCTTCCAGCTTTCTCTGTTTCGCGCAAAACGAGTGAGACGTTAGTAATAGTAAAACGTTTGACTCTTACGGTGTACACGCATTATTTTATAAAGAACCACTTTATAAGGAGCCTACACGTAGAAGGTACGAAAATTTAAAGAACTTATACTGCTAAAGAGAACATCGTTAAGGAACTTCTCAATGTTGAATGCTTTTATCACTGCAAATAATCAAGAATTAGAAAGCCGGTTCCATTCATTTGCAATCAAAAATCACATGAATTGTGCTTTAAGCATGTATCAAATGTTTTCTTGAGTATTCTCGAGCTCTGCCTACATGCAAGTGTCTCTCTTTTATTGTTAAGACCACTGTATGTGTGCAGTTAAAATTAAGGAACCATTAAGGAACTCTTTGAACTACAATTGCCCCAAAAGAGGTCCAAAAATAAGGAACTTTAAGAACTAGGCCTTGAGGTAGGTTTCTTATAAAAAAGCTGTAGTGGTTAGGAAATGGTAATTTTGTTTCGAACCCCGGATTTCATCGATTTGATTTATTTACACTAAATATAGCTAGGGTTCTTGATCCCCAGATCAAAATAAAAACTGTTGTGGTCATAAAAAATACAGCAATACGCTATGAATAATGGAAGGCTTTCTGTAGATTGCATCAAAACGATAGCTTGTTTCGATACCACAATTTATTCCATGCGATGGTTTTGGCAGCACAGAAACTGTTTTAGCGTTTACTGTTTGTAATTGCTTTTATCCATTTGTCACGAACGAAACTAAAATGGTTGAGACTCACACATTCAGTAAAGTTCATTTTCAAAATTTGTTGCGAAACAAAACGAGAATATGCTGACGAAGCAATTTCGTGAAGTAGCTATATAAAGAAGTCTTCGACAAGCCAACAGTATGTTTCAAAATCTGAAAAACGTTTAAAAACTTATTTAGAATTGATGCCTAAAACAGTTTGCTTTTGGAAAACTGACAGAGCAAGGTAATAATCTCATTTTTTGGAAGATGTCCATCCAAGAATAATTTCTTAGTGACTTTTAAAGAACAGACTTGTATAATTCTTTATAAGAGGCTTCTTCTAAAATATAGAAAAATGAGCGAACACTTTCTAAAACAACGTACGCATTAAATTGCAAGGTTTTAGGCCCCCCTCCTCTCAAAAGAAATAAACGTTTTCTCAACTCATTTAAACAACCTGTTATCAAGCCATTTAAGATTCGCACAAGACATCGTAGTTGCTACTAGTGCGTGTCAAGGTAGCACAAAAGTAGCCATTGCTTATAAGAGCTTTAAACAAGATTTTTTCTTTCATTATAGGCAAAAGAACGGCAATGGGTGAATTTGTGCCCAAAGCAGGGAAACCACCTCTTACACAATTGGCTCTGCCAACTCCTGGACCAAGTGATTATCAGCCGAAATTGACAATCAGCAAGCCAGCGGCACCGCAGTACTCCATTGTCGGAAAAGCGAAAAAACTGACTGGTAAGCCATATCTGAAATCTAAGCCCCCGTTTCACGACGCAGGAATGATGTCGCCGCATTTGGCCCAGCAGTTATACCCGAACGCAGTGTCATGAATTTGATCCCGATAATTGCAGGTACACTGAGACACTACGGCAGCTCCGCTCCTTGGCAGATTTGCTTCTCACGTCTTTTGTGAAACAACAAGAAAACAAGATTTCACAGCGTCATATATCAGATTGACATGATTACACTGTGCCGCGGCGTCCCGTTTTGATTTGAATTTCATATCACCTTCAATGATTTCCAAGACGATTAACAGAGCGTCTTATTCACCGAATAAGTTCGTCAAAGTGTAACTGAAAGCCCGGTCCGGTACAAAATTCTAGACACGACAAGGCATGTCGGAAAAGTGTAACCGGGGCAATAGTGTGCGTCAAATTGGGTAAATGCTATGTGTGAATACACCCTTTTTTCTTTTAAGAACACTTGGCTTCGATTTCAGCCTGTTTCTTACTTTTGAAGTGATCTTTCACTAATTTATCACCCCCCTATCCTTCTCATAAACATGTTTAAAATGCGTTTTCAAGCAAGGGCAGCACGCTGGTGAACTTTTCTTGTGTTTATCTCAAATAGTTTTGAAGACAGCAAAAAATTCTGCCCCAAATTTCAGTGTTTCTTATAAAGGTTGTTCGCATAAGAAAAAACATGTAAGGGCATTTTTTCCCTGTGCTCAACATTCCGAGAGAAAGCGTCGGCTATCTTCCGTAATTACCTGCTCGGCATAAACAAAAAAAAAGAGAAGCGCAAATCAAAACAAGTCTATTATCCCTCTTGCACCACGCATAAAATGCATATTCATCATTTCGGGTATGAATTCATCAAAAAAGCTAGATTCTAGCAAATCATTTACAAAGATAATGCTTAAGCCAAGCTTTGCCTATTTATCACATTCATGCACTGACGGAGTGCACTGACGCAATGAAATTGCTGTTTTGCTAGCTTCTGCGCTTTTCTTGTGTGGGTGGAATAATCATATGTAAAGCCTGTACTGAGAAAAACAACAAC
>JACTAT010001036.1:0-10746 GCA_014526335.1 Chrysaora quinquecirrha
GCATTAACTAGTCTATATATACCAAAATTTGCTGTTGGCAATGAAGGATTTTCGTTTGCATTTCAACCACCGTTGGCTTGCTCAGCTCTTTTTGAAGTCTGTTGGTTTCTTTGCTGCCCAAAATGTAGATTTGTTATCACATGTCTTTGTTTTTGTCCATTACTTAGCTGTATCCTTGAAATTTAGGCCCAATTCATACCTTGGTCCGGTGTCCAACGTGCCATCGAAATTCCGGCACTGCACAGCTCAGCACATGGCCCAATGACCGAATTAGACGTCGTGCTAGCACCTTTTCTCTGTATTCTGCTGGTCTCAGTTGCAAATTCTATCCGGGCTTGCAAATGAGACGAAGGGCTTTAACCCGACTGTCAAGTTCGACTTTACAAGTTCTGGCGTGGCAGTGGCTCAAAATCTGAATCAACGCCGTGCTAATGTCGAGCCGCTGCGGTGTCCAGTATCTCTGATTGATTCAGACGTCTCGCTATTGCCGTGCCAGACGTTAATTGTCTGGCAAGGTGCGACCCCAGCACGGTGTCTGAATTACACCTTAAAATCGAGAAAGAATTTATGTATTTTTTCCCTCTAGGTATGGGATCTGAATCAACGTATTAGCAAAGCTGTTTGCGAAGGACATTCTGACAAAGTCACAAAATGCATTTTATTTCAAAATGATAGTCGCATCGTTTCCTCGTCTTATGATGGTTCTCTAAAAATCTGGGATATCACAAATGGAAAATGTCTCTTTACATGCTCTCACGACAATTATAATGCTATTCTATCATGCGAAGTATCTTCAGATAACAAGTTTCTTATATCCACATCAGCTGGATCTACAGCCAAGGTAACAGAATTATTTTTGCCGTTGTGCACGGCCTGGTGTACTATAGCGTATATATACAAAGGAGTAGAACTGGATTAATGACTATGTGGGCATTACAGCAGTACATAATTTCTATATGGTGTATTGATGGTACAGCTTGACACTGATATGCTGGAAATACGTACAGTTCACGGGAGATGTCCTCCCTGGGGGGTATGGGGGCATGACCCTTCAGAATCTTTGTCAGAATGCTACCCCTAGATTAGCTTGGATTGGCTGTGTTTTATAAGTTATCAAAAAATACGGTATTAGAAATGACTGTAGGCACTTTCGTTAATGCCAAATAATGAAATTGATCAAATTACAATAGGTATTTAATCAAGGGGGGCTTCTTATCGGAGAGGCGCTAAATATTTTCTTTCTCGTAGTGGGCACTTATTCGAGGTGTGCGCTTAATCTAACGGAGACGCTTAAATTGAGGATTTACGGTATAATAGCTGTTTGTCTTTGGGAGTGTTTGGAACAAAACAAAGATTGCTTTGAAGCAGTGACTTGAGACTCTTTGTATTCTTTTACTCTAGTTGTGGAGTGCAAACACTGGTGATCTACTATACACACTTGAAGGACAAACAGACTGTGTTCGATGTGCTGCGTTCTCTTTCAACAGTGAAATTGTCGCTACAGGGTCTGATGACGGGACTATCAAGGTAATATGTGCTTTGTATTTTACATACCAAAAATAAGGGCGAAATCTTGAAGACTTTCGCCAGGTATAAAAAATTTTCGCTTATTATTCCTTTCATCTTGGCCGTTTAATCTGACCTTGACCTCCCTTACCTTAAGAACCCTGCCCTCGTTCCATGTTTGAATGCCATGGTCATTTGCATTGCCAGTTTATTGATTTTCTTAAATTGAAGAGGGAGCGACGGAATTGGGAGAAGAAGTCATTAACGGCCAGCAACAGCCCCGCCCTCTGGCTTTGACGAGGATTCTACTTGAAGTCATTTTGAGACAATCTGAGTTTAAATTGATCGATTCTGACATGGATCTCGCCGCGTTAGGAAGCCAAGTATGATTGTTTTTAAGCGTCAGTGATTGTTAAAAACCGGCCTAAAACAGTCTTTTGTCTGCCGCAGCCTAGTAACAGTCTCTGATGCGGAGCTATTTGCACGGTGATGGTTTGGTGTTATGGATGTTTTCTCTAATCGGGAAACTTCATTCGAATCAATTACCATTGATAATCTGTGGCGATTTTTTTGCAGCTGTGGAGTACGAAAACGGGTGAAGAAATCGCAGCATGCGAAAAGCACAAAGTTTGGGTGACTGAAGTCCACTTTTCACCTGATGGCAACAGACTTTTGTCTGTCAGTAATGATATCAAGGTTCGTCTTGACTTATAAATTAGGAAGAAAAAGATTTTACTAAATGCTTCATATGTTAGAGACATTACTTTCCTACTTTATTTGCTGGAAACTGTCATCCAACAATGCTCCCTGGCCCAGATTGTCTGGATCGAATGGTGTTGCTGCCAGAGATGCTGAAGCTATGACTGAATTGGGAGACTTGTCATGCGCGACACTGTATTCGGGTTGTCTCCCAGGGTGGCTAAACATGCAAGTGAGAAGCGAGTAACATGTCCCTCGAGTCATTTTCATGTCGTGGAGACAAGAACTGTTTCTGTTGGCTCCCAAAAACATTCGCGTGTCTCTTGCTACAAATTTTGTCACGCGCTACAAAGTTTTCGAGGTCTCTCAACTGGGAGACACCGAGGGACATCAATGTCCCGCCCGACATGTCTCCTAGGTTAGCCAGGCCTTAAGATTCATGAGGGAAAATCAAGCAAGCCAGCAAATTTCATCGCTTAAACTTAAGCCAAGCGCTTTGGCGATGTACATATACTTGCAACTTGTATCACCAGACCTCTGTTCAAGAGCGAATCACCCTGGGCACTAATTTACCGACCTTTGAAGGATGGATACCTGTGTTAATTGTAGGCTTCCAGATGGAACTGACAATATTTGAAGCCACTACCTTTCGATCTTGTGCCAAGCGCCTTGACGTTTCTACCATGCCACCTCTTCTCTTGGCCTTGGGTTAATCTCTTCTGGGCCTGTTTCTACAATGCTGCAATCACCTCGCCATTCCATTATTTCTAGGCCTTTTAAAAATTAGGCAGGGTATTGGTTTTGGTATAGTTGCTTCCTTGAGAGTAAGCTTTAAGCCCTTAGATCGGCTGTAAAGCTTGCACCAATCTCCCCATTTAGGTGTACCTGTTTGTTTTGTTGTTATATAACTTATTCCCATATTCATTCTTAATCAGACTTTCGTATGTTTCAGTGGTGGAAAACAGACGGTTCTATAGTTCAAACATTTCTGATAAGAGGAAACTACCTGAGGCAGATGAAAATATCACCTGATTTCAAACGCTACATCACCATTGATGACAGTGGACAGCTTTATATTCTTAATTCATTATGAATTGGTATGGACGTTTAATTAGCTTTTAAAGCTTAAAACCATCTTATTTAGATAAAAGATTGTTTGATCAATTGCATCAAACTAACTACACGAAAATAAAGAATTGTTTGTGGCTCCCGTAACATGTCCCACCAACTTTGGAGCCTGTGATTATTACGGACAAGGGAATATGTTGGTAAAGTTGGGTTAATAATATAGTTATATAGCTACACAGTACTTCGAATAAAGTAACCACCAAGTTACTATGTAGCAAAAATACAATCATTATGTATAATGTTAAATAACAGCAGCCATGCAGTCACAATAAGTATTACACGCCAAATATATTGTTGCACTAAAGGTAGACTTTCATTTTAAAGTTGCTAGAAAGTATTACCCTGGCCAAACAATCAAACATTGTTTGTCAAACATTTGAAAGTTTGTCAAACATTTGAAAATTTTCCCACATCACAAAACATTGGTCGTCAAACAATTTTTGCTTGATCCCAGCATAAAGGGTTAGCTTTTATAAATTTTTCAAAATACTGCCCAGCGAATTCTGCTTGTCAAGCAATGTTTTGTGACGTTGCCAAACGGTCAGACATTTCTTTGAAAGCAAACAAACAGTGTTTTATCCTTTGGCCAGGGCTTAACAGTATACTGTAGACTAAAGATAAGGTCCTGGCAAAATGATCAAACATTGGTTGTCAAACATTTGAAATTTGCTTGTGAAGCATTGTTTGAACGTTATTGGCCACGTCAAACAAACATTATTCGACAAGACGAATCCGCTTAGAAATGTTTTTGAAAATTTAAAATACATTGCTGGCTTGATGCAAGCAAAAAGTGTTTGACAAGCTTTGTTTTTTGCTTTGGCCATATGGGAAAATGTTTTTCTTGAAGACCAAATCTAAAATGTTTGACAAACACTGTTTGATCGTTGGCCAGGGTCTTACAGTATTGAAAAGAACGGTTACATACATCGGCTATATAATCACGTTTCATCGATTAGAAAATAATTAGTTACCAAAAAGTTGCTACTTAAATTACCTTTTAAATCATTAAGAATAAAATTGTTGGTATTTTTGCAAAAATTCTGACCAATGTTTCAGATTTATCGATTTAAGATTGACATTCAGTGAACTAAAATTCCTTTGCAACATAATCGCAATAACGTTTGTCAAAATTAGAATTTAGACCCAAGAGAACACTACAGTATTCTTATATTTTTAAACACTAGAGAATATATTGGTATAATACAAGACATTTTGTACCATAATTAAATTAATGTTAGGCAGTGGAATATCCGGCAAAGTCATACATTTTAACGCAAGCACAATTCACGAGAATTACACACAACTGTCTACTTTCTTTATCTTTTCTCTCTAGTTGGGGCAAGCGAGAGCTGTATTTACGGTGAGGGTGACAGGGTAGTAGTATCATTTTTCATTATACCGAATATGTGGCACCTGGTACAAAATCCTGCAACTATGATGGGTTGAACATGGAACCAAAATAAGGGTGGAACAGATACCCAGCCTATATGAGTCGGGACCAACAACACTTTTAACAATAATGGATGCTTTTGGAGTTCCTAGAACAGCGTTCAACACTACAACTCGTTTTTTGCGAAGACGAGAGGTTATCCAAAAACGAACTGGAGTTACAGCCTTTAATCCTAATCAAAGTACACGCTTTTTGCTTTTCCATGAAGAACACTCGGCTTCGATTTCAGCCTGCTAGTTTCTTATTTTTGAAGCGATTTTTTAGTAACTTGTCATCCTCCACCCTTCTCAAATACGTGTTTCAGATGCGTTTCCGGACAAGGGTAACTTTGCTTGTGCATAACTCGGATATTTCGGAGATAGAAAAAAAGTTTCACCCGATCGAGCCAAATTTTAGCCTGGTGACTCTTACAAGAGATTTTATTTTAAAACGGTGTTCCCTGGGTACCAGAGCCACACCTGAGGTGGAGAGTTCTCGTTTCCTTCTTACCTCCTATTGTATATGAGGGGCTATCGCATAAAAAACTGTACAGCACATTTTATTATTTGTTTTAAAAGTAGCAGTTTAGTCTGCACATACAACAACTTCATCTGGTACAAAAAGAGTAAAAGAATCCATTGTTTTCTGATTACACAGTACCGAATCTCACAATTTGCCCTCTTTCCCTCCTGAGTGGAGGAGATTCAATACGTTTTCACTCCGATGTACGATTTAAATTTAATTTGATCATGCTAAATAAAATTTTCGTACAAAACGCAAAGTAGGTGTTGCACATAATTCTCTGTGATATAATTGGCTGGGGGCAACGCTAAAATGAAAGGGGCAAATGCTCCTCGCGTGAGAATCGCGCTCACAGATTGCGCCTGGAACAACAAGCAATTCAATTCATTCACGTGCATGGGTAAAGTCTTCATGCGAGTTCAGTGAACAACATGGCGACATCAATAGAAATTCCTCTGAAAGATTCTGACGAGGTTTGTGGTGTTTGAACTTGTTTTTATGAGCTTTTTGATTATTTGTAGCCTGCATTATCTATTAAAATTGAATTTAAAACCCATCGAAGTGCCTGAATTGTGATTGTGAGTCTCTAAATTCGGAAGGCTGAGTGAGTCTGAGTGAAAAAGATTTAGGCCCAATCATGATGCAAAGTCTTCTAGCAGAGCATTGCAGTTTTCAAAGAGATCCCGGGTGTGCAAGGCCAAGTGCCACTTTCTATTGTTCCGTAGACAATCTTGGGTGTGCAAATACCATACTCTGGGAATGATTTGATGATGATGATGATGATGATGATGTTGATATAATGATGATGATAATAATTTAATAACAATAGAAATAATGATAAAAGCTAGCTTAGCACTAGGTATAGCGCCATATATTCACAAGCCCTCAGGTTTTTGGGGTTTCACGTCAACTCACCACACTGCCAACTTGCCACACGAGCAAGTCAAAGTTGATCACATTTCAGGTCAAGTCACCACTTGACCAAAAGTGTTCTGTTTATTCAAAATATTGGGAGTGATGCCCCAGAACCCCCATTTATCATGCTGATAGAGTTGACTTGTTCAGTTACCCGTGGCAAGTCATCTTTTGAAGAGGCAAGTTGACCAGATGTGTGGCAACTTGACGGTGGCAAGTTGGCAGTGTAGTGAGTTGACCTGTTACCTGCTTTCAGGGCTTATAGTGATGATAATGATGATGAGGATGATGATGATTATGAATGACCATCATGGTACATTCCATTTATATTCCACATTGAAGATTAAGAAATAGACTAATAGAAAGAACAATAGAATATCGCTCTTCCACCCTAGACATATAGAATGCAACCTACCGGTATAGGTTGATGATGATGATGATGATGATGATGATGATGATGATGATGATAATGCTGATCTTTTTTTTCATTGCTTAATCATCTTCATCATAATTTTATTACCTCATTTTAGGTCATTGAACTTGACTTTGCTGAATTACCAGTTGGTGAAGAAGTCCTGAGCATTTTGCAGCAAGAGAATGCGCAGCTCCATATATGGATTTCAATTGCTGTAAGTCTTTGCACAATTCAAGTGGTTAAATCATTAATATTAGCTGTAATGATTACATTCTAAAGCATAAAGAGGTATAAATGGCTCTTTTCTAGTGAGATTCATTCTTTCTGTTCTAGCAACAATACTACAAGCAAAATGAAACAGAAGATTTTGTCAAAATTCTAGAAGCTGCAAGAGCTGGTGAGTGATTATTTTATTACACAGACATTTGGGGCTAGGGGTTGCAGCCCCCTAATCAGACATTAGTTTCTAGGCCTTTCTTTGCACATCTAATTTACTAACTGCTTGGCTCATCTACAAGTTGTGAAATTCATAATTCAGTACATCACTTTGCATGAAATACAACAAGAGGAAATGAAGTTTTGAACTTTTTGCAGTGCAGAATTTTCATGAAAAGGATACTTCCCCTTTGCCCCTCTAGCCCCATTGCCATAAAAAAGCCATCTTCTGCACCCATGACATTTGTTTTTGTATCATTTTAATGTTTGGTGTTTGATATGCTTTGTTTGCAGATAATTTTACTGGACCTAATCTTGAGTATGAAAACCATGAAAATGACCAGATGTTGGTTCTTGATACATTGGCTGCTTACTATGTTCAGCAAGCAAGGAAAGATAAAAACAAGGACACAAAAAGAGACTTATTCACAAAGGCAACTCAACTTTACACAACAGCAGATAAAGTCATCATGTTGGACCAGGTAAAATCCTCCTTTGTCTGCTTTTTTGTTTGCCCCAGTTACAAAAGGTGCAAACTTGTTGATGCAAACTTTGTGAGCCAAAGCCTCCACATCCTCCTCCTCTTCCTCCCCTTTCACATGGGGTACCTCCTCTCCCACTTCTTCCACCTCCTCTACCACCAGCACCACTGAACCTAAGTTATTTATATTTCCAACTTTCTGTATAATTTTAATTATTCTTATATTTGTTCCTCTGACACAATCAGGACACAACTAGGCAATAACTTCAATGATAACATCTTCTTTTTTGTAGAACCATCTCCTTGGTCGAGCATACTTCTGTTTATTGGAAGGAGATAAGATGGATCAAGCTGATGCACAGTTTAACTTTGTTCTTGACCAGGTAGGCTAGTTTTGCATATAGGAACTTTATCCACATTGCATCTTAACCAACATTTCACCTATAACATTGTCAAACATTTTTTATGAAAGAAAATTTTGGCAACATTTGACAAACTTTCTGGCAAAAATTTTGGTTACCTTGTGTTACCCCCTTTACTAATGGCCAATGCGGAAAAAATGCTGTGTGTAATTTTGGCCACATTTGGCCACAGTTACAGTAAGCATCATCAGGAGTTATAATAGTGTGTACTATGTGAAATTATACCATAAAACAGTCTGGTGTAAGATTTTATTTCAGAATACTTTTTCAAGTGTTAATTTAAGAGTTTTGGATTGCTAAAAATATATCAAGTTACCATATTTCCTCTAAAGAGTGCCTGGTATGGCACATTCCTATCCACAACTAAGTCAATACCCTCTCAGAACTTAACTGTATTTCATTTGAAATCATATTGAATTCTCATGGAATATCTTTATTAAATTTCAGTCATCAAATAATATCCCAGCTCTGCTTGGTAAGTATCTGTTTTGTTCTTTTTCAAGTGCTGCTTCTTTTCATCCTTTTTTCAGCTAATTGAAATCTTCTGAAATCCTTGTACCTTTTACCAATCAACAGGAAAGGCTTGCATTTCATTCCAAAAAAGAGATTTCAAAGGAGCATTGGTATACTACAAGAAGGCATTGAGAACAAATCCAGGCTGCCCAGGTCAGTCGTAATTTAAAGAGTAAATTTTTACAAACTAAAACAAAATTTTTATTTCAAAGATCTTTGAATATATGTCATGAATGGTGAACACAGTCGTATAGGATATGAGGATGTGTCAAAGTTATTTGTTTCTCGTCCTTTGGCTAGAAGTTTCTTCTCTTTCACAGCCGAAGTACGCCTTGGAATGGGCCATTGCTTCTATCGGCTGAACAGATTGGAGAAAGCGAGGTACTAGACAACTACTTTTAAACCCGTTTCATGTCACAACCGTTTTATTTACCAATAGTCTCTGACGCGTACAAAGCTTCAGAATTTTGTTTCAGCCTTGTTTGTGAGACCTTTTGATTGCACTTTCGTTTCAAACAAACAGAGAAATGGTTTGTTTTCAACCAATAAGCCTTTTTGGGCCAAGGTCACGTCCTGCTCGCTATAAGTAAGATTTTCTCTAATTTTACTTGTGTTTTAGTCATAAATTGTTTGTGTTCTTGTTTTAAAGGCTAGCTTTTCAAAGGGCTCTTGATTTGGATCCGAGATGCACCGGTGCTTTGGTTGGTCTTGCTATACTGGAACTTAATTCAAAGAAAGTAAGTAGTAATAGTTATCGCCTTATATTTGGACTTAGGCTCTGGTCAAACGATGAAACCATGTTGGTAACACGTTGAAGATCTGCAGTAAAAGCAATGCTTGACCGTTTTGCCACGTCAAACAGCGTTGCATAGCAGGCAGAATTGGCTAAGCTATGTTTTTGAAAAAATTTCGAAAGCATTTTCTGTTTGTCACAAGCCAAACAAGATTTGAGAACCAATTTTTCATCGTTTAGCAAGAGCCTAAGTTACTGAATTATGTAGCACTCGATTATCTGTTTACTTGATAAATGAAATCATATGGAAATAGAAGATGATATTGAAATGAAAACACAACCGTCGGAGATAATTTTTGGCCCCATTCACACTCAAAGCGGATGGATATATATCCACTTTTGGTATTGATATTTCTTTACTCAAAAAGACAAACGGAGGGTTTTTCGGAAAGTTTTCCATCATACATTTTGTCAATCTTTTAGCACGCATCCATCTGATGTTACTATTTCTTTTCTTTTAGCCGGATAGTATCAAAAATGGAGTACAACTCCTCTCGAAAGCTTACTCGATTGATAATCAGAATCCCATGGTACTAAATCATCTAGCCAATCATTTCTTCTTCAAAAAGGTTAGTATTTTTCCTTTGTGAAACACTACAGTAAAACCATGATGAAAATGTGGTGCATATTAAAAGATAAGTCGACAGACTCTGTGATTGGTTTATCGATCATGTGCGATAAGGTTAGTGTTTATTTATGGCTTGACAAAAGGAAATTTTTTCGGGTTTAATATGTTACGGGGATTCCGATCCTCCCTTTTGGTTCTTGGTTGAGGCAATTCTTTGCTCAGGGTGTTCCTTCTATGCGAAGGCATGGTTGATGTAGTAATTAACCAACAGTTTGTTAAGAATTTAGCGGCTTGAGGCCTTCACCTCGCGGTTGATTTATGATTTATGATTCAAATCTACTTCGTACATCGACTGGTTGAAATTTTGGTTCAAAATTTAGGTCCAACTCATCTCTGGCGTTTGCTTGTGCTTTGCTCTGCTTCCATGTTTCCGGTCAGTCTGGCGCTTAGCTTGCGCACCATCCATCCTTAGTTCAGATGAAGAGAAAAGCATCACCAGATCTCAATTGGTAGACAATGATGGCAACACAGCGCTGACAGGCTTCCGTTTGCCTTACCAACCGCTTTTGCTTTTCCCTATCACCTTTGCTTTTCCCTTGGGCGAATGTTAAGGAATGTTAACCAGAAACATTTACCATTTGGTAACGAAATTCCGTTATTTTGGTGTCCTACTGTGTGGGAAATTTTATATCCCATTCGACCTACTGCCGGGCGGTTTTGATAAGCTTGCTTCAGTTTAGCATTTGCCTACCGATTTTCCTATTGAGATGCTGTATACGTGAATTATCTCATGAAGGCCTGAAAGCCATGTTATTCTTCTCGCAGGATTATACAAAAGTGCAGCACCTTGCATTGCATGCATTTCATGGCACTGAAGTAGAATCAATGCAGGCTGAAAGTTGTTACCAACTTGCAAGATC
>JACTAT010001037.1:0-10731 GCA_014526335.1 Chrysaora quinquecirrha
AAATAAGTTGTTGGTTAGTTAGTAAGTAAGTTAGTAAATTCGTTAGTTAAATATTTAGTTCTTTAGTTAGTAAGTTAGTTAGTTAGTTAGTTAGTGAGCTAATTAGTTAGTTAATTTGTTAGTTACCTTACCTTACCTAGTTATTTAGCTGGCTAAGTTAATCAGTTGGTTGGTTAGTTAGCTAGCGAGTTAGTCAGGTGGTTTATTAGTTTGTTAGTTACGTTTAGTAGCTAGTTAGTTGGTTAGTTAATTAGTTAGTTAGTTGAAGCTTCCATTTGGAATCAAGGTCAAGCCGCTTTTCAAAATAACAAAAACTGTTTACTTTTACAACAAGGCACTTTAAAAAAGATTTTTCATTTGCTATCAGCTGATATTTTGAAAAATGAACAGGTTTCCGTTTTTGACAACAAAGGTTTAAATAAACCTTTTGCACGAAAATCCATGCGGTATTATTGTAAGCCAAGATATAAATAATGTACCCTTCATTCCTTGCAAAACTTTCGTCAGTAAACTATATGAAAACGAACAGATAGAAATCGATTTTAAAAAAATCAATGCAAAAATACCTGAGGAACAGCTTTTCTCATTATCATTTTGTACTCTTCCTTTGTTATATCCTTTGATTTGTAATATTGCTTTAGGATAACTTTGCACTCTTGTTCAACTCTAGACTGCCTTACCAAATAATCAACCATTTTGTCCTGCAGGGAAAACGTTTACATTTAATAAGGTTCTTGAAAGAATGAAAATATTGAATAAGGTTGTCAATGGCAAGCATTGGTTTTAAGGAGGTAATAATTAAGAGTATGTGCGGCAAGTTGCGTTCAGATGAAGGATGAGTCAGGGAAATCAGGAAAGTCGTTTCAAACATCAATGTAAACTAGGGAACAGTAAAACATGCCAATTTAAGCAAGGGCAAAGAAAGTATTGGCTCTTGTAATATCGAGTTTAACAAAATTATTCAAGAAGTCAAGGAAATTATTAAAATCATTATGATAGAATTAATATTCAACGGAAGGAAATTAATGTAGAACTTACGGGAATATGGACCAGATCATTAATTGAAAATCAATGCATTAAGAAGTCTATACTTTCGAAAAAAGGGCAACCTTCCATTGTTAATTACAGGTTAAACAATGAACACAAAAATGTGCAAGACTTTCCTTTTTACTCACCCCTTTATTCTTAGTATCTGCAGAATTGATCTTGCTTCCATGTCCACGAATTGACTTTTTGTTTTCTTCTTTCTTTCTCTTATGGCGTACTGCTTCCTGTTTTGATTTAGCTTTGATAATTTTCTCCCATGTTGGGTTCTCAAAGCCTGAAAAGGGATCTTTTAGCCTGAGCTGTACAGTTTCTCTGAGCACATCTTGCTTTAGAATACTTTGATCTATAGGAGACAGATCTATTTCCATGATACTTTGATCTTCTGGATTATAAGGAGAATCATTCTCACTTTCAATATGATAATAGCTTTCAAACTGACTTGCTTCAGTATCTCCTGTGAACTCACCCGGAGGTGTATGTGGTCTCTTGAAGCCTTGCTCATCAGGAGTTAGCTGATCAGGTGATTTTCTCATCAATGCTTTGTCAGGGGAAGAGTCAGTATCAAACAACAAGGGTATTTTTGATTTATCTAATTTCTTCTTTTGATTTGGGCTGTCTTGCAAATGCAACTCTCCAGCTATTTCAATTTGAGACTCATCATTGATATCTAAACCAGGAATGGAAGAAAATTCCAGGCCTGGTATAATTTCTTTCTTGATATCAATGTTAAGATCTCCTGTTTTAGGTTCAGTGGTTTTCTCTTTATTCTTCTTGTTGTCTGTTGACTTTTTAGATTCTCTCATAGACACATCATCTACATTTGAGACCAATGGGGTCTTTAGGAGTATGGGTGATGTTAATTTTGGACTAGTATCAGAAGCATCACCATGTCCTAGCACCTTTGCAAATCCATCGTTCTCCTTGGCAGGTTGGTCTTGTTGTGAGAAAATGTCATCAAATAGATCATCTTTGGTTTTCCTACAATAAAAAAATACACTGTGTAATTGAAACAATGTAGCAATACATTGAAAAACTAATTGAAAAACTACAAACAATTTGTTGGTTGTCAATTACTGGTCAAAGGAAGGCATGCAGTGAGCTTGACCTTGATAAAATAATTCATAGCAATTATAGATTAAGTCTGTGACCATTCACGTTATTGTTTGTGATTAACTACTTGGAATGCATGACCAAACAGGTTTAACAACCAAATTCTGAACAAATTCAATAAAACATGTGTTTTTATGTGTTTAATCCAGAGTTCATTGATTTGCAAATCATGAGGCTTATCAGCATAATCATTGCATAGGTACCACAAACCAGCTAAGCAACTTATGTAGTTGGTAAACTTGGCAGCCCCTTGCAGTGTGATCTGGTGACAGCCCTGTGTCTTAGTGGTTACTAATATTCTGGGATAGCATTGAAATTTATCACTTTCAGTAAAAGCATTCAACCTAGTTAGCTCAGTCAGTCAAAAATTGGAAATATAATTAGAAATAAAAATTTTGTGAGTAGATTTGTTATTAATGATAAATATAATTGCAAAAATTGATATATTTTTCTGGCTGAGTAAAAGAAGGAAAGGAAGTAAAATATATTTTTACCTCAATGGTGTTTTCAAATCTGGTTCATCCTTGATGACATCATGCCCTTGGTTTTTCTCTTCTCCATCCTTTGAAACATTATCTGGAGCAGATGACTCATTTTCTTTAGACATGGCCTCATCAACTAGATCATCTTTATTTACTGTTTTTCTCATTGTTTCCTCATCCTCTTCACTTCTCTCTTCAACCCCTCGTAACTCTTCATCTAATTTATGTGCCTGTTCTTTACTAAAAAGTTTGAATGTCCTTTTCTCTTCGGAGTTGGCAACATTATTTGGGATTTTGTTTGCATTCTCTAATACCTCAATCTTCTCCAATTTTTCAGCTACTCCTTTTTCATTTACTACGTCAAAGTTTATTTTTGCCTCTAGCATTTCCTCAATAGTTTCTGGACTGCATATCTTATCCAAGCTTCCATCAACCTCCCCTAAAACAGAAGTTTCATTGCACTTCTCTTTGGCTAGTTCCTTTGGGCTAGTAATATCAGGGTCTTCAATAGAAGTTCGGAGTTTGTCACCATCTTTACCATCATTGCTTTGACTAAGACTCTCTTGATAAGAACTCTGTTGAATCTCCTTCAAATCCTTATTTACATTATCCATTGACTTAATCTTTTTACTCAGTAACTGTTTTTCTTTTTCAATTTCCTTTTCAAGATCACTTAATCTCTCAAATTCACTATCTGTGTCTTCATTCACAATAATCGTCTCCTTATTTTCTTCAGGGTTTTCAACACACTCCCTTCCATTTTCTTCTGCATCATCTTGTTCATCATCATCATCATATACTCTAAGACCAATTAACTGTTCATTTTTTGTCTGGATGGCAGGAGTAATTTCATTGTTAGAATCATTCTTATGAGAAGAATTATCATTAGAACCATCAAACACAATTACATTTGAAATGCTTTCTTTCTTCTTACTAATACTGTCAAGAGGTGAGAGTGGTTTCATAGGACTGACATGGCTTTCTGCTATTTTCTGGTTTTCATTCACCCCAGTCTTACTTGTACTCTTGTCCTTTGAAGTGTGTTTCTTTGATTGGGAGTGCTGTTCTGGACTTCGTGATCTCTTGTCTTTGGTATGATGTTTCTTATGTTTAGATTTACTTTTATCTTTCTTCTCTGTTTCACTATGCTTCTTTTTCTTATGTTTAGAATGTGATGAAGAATGACTTCGTCTGCGAGTTCTTTCAGTGCTGTGGCTCTTTCTTTTATGCTTTTTGTGATCATCATCATCTTCTTCAACCTCCTTACGATCCTTTTTGTGTTTCTTTTTATCATGCTTTGACTTTTGATCTCTCTCTTTTTTCTTCTTATCTTCAGATTTTTCTGAGCGTTTATACCTTTTTCTTTCTGTACTTTCTGAATCAGAACTTGAAGATCGTTGATGGCTATGCTTTCTCTTGCGTTTGGACACTTTCTTGGAGCTTTCTCTACTGTCATCTCTGGTTGAATGTTTCCTCTCCACTTTACTGGATAATGTCTCTCTAGGTTTTGAAACTTCTTTAGCTTTACTTTTTAGGTGCTTTTCTTTTTTCTCACTTGAAGATTTATCAACTGCTAAATCCCTACTTGATTTGTTAGCCCTATGAGACACTTCTTTGTTTCTGTCTGATTTATCTGATATGGAACTCCTTTCTTTCCTCTTATCCTGAGTCACAGATTTCTCTTTTTCTTTACCCACATCTTTCTTTTTAAAACTAGATTCAGAAATTTCTGCTAATATAGACTTACTTTCACTTATTCTTTTCTTACTAGAAAGTAAAGAATTTTCAACATGTTTTTCAGAAGGATTTTTATCCATTTTACTATATTTTCCTGAAGGTTTTTTATCCAATGTACTATGTTTTTCTTGATTTTTTGTATTTTTTATTCGTTCAGGTGATTTAGAAAAGTGATCTTTCTTCTTTTTCTTATGTTTCTTCCTTTCAAGATTATCATCTTCAGAATGACTATCTTCTTCAGTTTCTTTCTTTCTTTTTTTATCTTTTGACTTGTGTTTCTTTGGGCTATCATGAAGATTGCTAGATGAATTTTTCTTCACAACTTTTTCATGTGTTTTTCTCATGTTGTCATCATCTACCTTCTCTTGACTATGTTTTTCTTTATTTGTCTTCTCAGATTCAAAATCATTAACATCATCCACAGAACCATGATGATCACGATCATTTTCATCATCATTAACAATTTTGACAGTCCTCTCTTCCAAATGAGCATCATTTTCTTTAAAAGCAGGTACAAATTTAGCAGTTCTTGATGACACAGTAGTGATTTTTGATTCATCTTCAACACTCAAGACATCTTCTTTCTTCCTCGATTCAAAAATTGCTGCAACTGCATTCCTCACAGATTCCTGTTTACTGCCCAAGGAGGAATCAAGGGCTTCCTTATCATCATCCAGGGAAAAATCATCATCCTGATTAGATTGCAGTGACAAAGGGCTTTCTGGGTTGTAGAGCGGGCTCTCTGGATCATAAGGAGCATCCATTTCTGACACAAACGTTCTCGCTTTTTAGGCCTAAAAGTCAGCGCAGACTAACCTCCCTAAAAAAGTTACCTATACAAACAAATACATGCAAATTTCTCCACTTAAAACTTACAAAAGTGCAACATCATAATTTGTGAAAATGATCTGAGTTTAATACTACTCGCAATCAGAACTATTTCCCAGAAATTTTACCACATAATATCACAACTTCTGTTTTCCTCGCCATGCACACCAGACTCAGTCAGCCAGTGGCTCGCATGCGCATGCACACACACGAAACAAACACAAAGGAGGAATGGCACTTGTTGAATTGAATTGCAGTAGGATGATCGCGGGACAAAGACGATTCAGGAAGAGAACAGGTGTGAAGGTCAGGTCCAAAATAGAGTAAACAGGACAGAAACAGAAAAAAATATAAATAGAATTATGTCTTGGGTTTGGTTAGATGGGAAAGACGTAAAATATTTGATTTTAACGTCCTCCAATTTTCGCCGAAATTACACTACAGCAGGACGCAGGTCAAAAATCAATTCTCAAATCAAACAAAGATTTCTTCTTTTTCATCAGGCATGAAGCTTTTGACGTAACTGTGTTATCATTTCGCTATCCTCTTCACAGTTCCTCTCAAATTTCTCTTCAGGACTCTGGGTATTCCGCGTACATTTTTCTTTTTCCCATTTTCCCCGGACAAATCGATTTCCTCTGAAATGTGCAATTAGGGAGAAACTTCAAAATCCCTGTTGGTGGTCGACCCTGCGTTTAATCGAGTAGATTTGCTCGTTGAAAGTCTATTTTTCAATATCCTCCTCCTCAGTTTCTCAGGTCCTGTCACGGAATGGTGCACCTCAGAAAAGGTTATTGACAAATCAAATATCGATCGAACGGCACACGCGCAGAAATGTTGAAGTAGAACTTCTGTCGATTTCTCCTCTGCCCCGCTGCTGTCCAAGTTAGTTTTCTTTTCTGGCCAGAATGTATTGAGCAGAAAGCTCTCAATGTAGTGGCGGTTGTTGTCCATGCTCGATTCTTCATTGCGCTAATTAATACAATATGATATGCTAGTGGCACAATAATAGAATGAAGAAGATACAGAATGGCAAATATCTTACTGATTCTAAATATTCAATAAGCAATATTCCGTGAGAATACAAGGTAGATTGCTAAAACATAAGAGTGCTGTTAAAATATAAAAATGATACAAGTAATAAAATATTTAAGAATAAAAAAAAATGAAAAAAGGATAAGAAGCCCGGATGGGGAAGATTTTAGCGGTGAGTTGTCAATTGTGCAAAAACTTACGATGCGTTAGAGAAGAGAATTGAAAACCCCGAAGTGATCCAAAACAGCATGGACGTGTAAAAAAGAAGGGCTTTTGTTTCGGGAGTCATATTCTGGCCATACTGTAGTTAAATTGTGCCTTCTGTGGAGGATTGACCTTCATACAGTTTTATTAGGGGATCTACTGTGACCCTAAGGTGAAACCCCAAAAAACCTATAAACTCTCACCTAAGCAAAAGAAGGTATCGATCAATAGCTATTTACAAAGCAGCGATAAAAGGGCTCTGGGAAAGGCTTCTATTACATACAGACAGCTTTGAATAACATAAAACTTTAGGCAGCATAGCGTAATAAAGATAAAAAGAGTTAAGCTGAATGTTCATGAAACATCATGCCTTTATTTGAATCAGATGACTCATTGTGTTCCTTCAATTCCTCCTTTCCATTTGTTGCCTCTGCTTTCTTGCTTTCATTCAGTGTAACAAGAGTAATCTGGAATTCGAAGAAAATATAGTAAAAATCCGCAGCAATAAATGAGCGTATACGACTTAAAAACTTTTAATCAGTGTGAATGAATCTGAATGAATCTAGGGCGACTGCCAGAATGAAACTTGCTCGATAAAACATTAGATAGTAAATTTAGAGTGCAAAGAACCCACACCATCTGCCCCCCTTAACATAAGAAACAAGACGTCTCGAAATACAGGTTTTTACTGTAGGGGAACATTAGTGAAATAAATGAACATTGTATAAATCATAAAAAAGCAAATTCGAGTTGAATTAACGTTGACAACGAAAGCACGAGTGGTCTCAAGAAATTAAAATACTCATTAACGAATACTGATCCAGTCTACTTATAGAGTTCAAGCCCTAGAAAACATTAACGAAACTTCACGCAGATATTGCAGTAAAAATGTTTTGAAATGTCGATTATCAAATATCAATAACAAAATCTTAACCTAATTTAGTAATTTTTACTGAATTTCTTGCCTATGATAAATGAAGCAAGCGAATGGTATAGGGTTGGTATGGTTTTCCTATATTTCCCCTATAGTCTATATTTCCCCTATAGTCTCTCATTATTAATTGGAATAGAAGAAACTTTATGCAGGCATAAGCGTCAATTGTTACTTATGGGGAAATGAAGAATTGGTTTTCCAATGGTCTAAAATTTTCTTTTTGGCAATTTCGTAAATCCGTGGTCTCAAAGTAGCTAATTTCAGCGTTTGATACAGAGTGCTTGATACACAAGACAAGTCCGAATATCAGGCTTATGAACAAAAGGTGCCCTTCAACCTTTGTTAATTGAAAAAAGACAATATTAGAGACAAAGGGATATAAACACTAGAAGAAAGGGGATTAAAATTCACATAAGGTTTCATAAATAACACATCAGTTGTCAAAACTACATACCCCACCACCAGATGACTCTTTTTCGTCTTCATAATCAGAAGAGTCTTGACGAAAGTTGAATCGTCGTGGTCTGCAGGCTTTGGGCAGCAATGACCAAAAGAAACCCTTGTAGTCGAATAGCAAATTTGGGTCGACTTCATAAGACTTTCCAGGACCTGAATGAAAAACACTGCGTAAGAGTTTCAGATCATTTTTTTTCAAGATTTGTCTGTTCCTCTCTGGCAATCCTTGTTATAAGAAATGACGGATAAAAGCAAATACGTAGCATCGCACATATCTTAATACAGTAGGAGATAAAAAAGCAGAATTACCCTTGGGTGCCGAAAATTGTCCTCTTTCTTCTGCCTTGTTTCGCTTTTTATTAATTTTGAGGCTCAGGCACCCAGGATAGGAAGAGGAAATAAGCAATTTTTTGCAATGTCCTTATTGTCTGAGGAAAAACATGAAGTTCCAGTGATGTTCAACTGCTTGGGACATGTGAATGGGACATAAAATACTGCTGTCCGCGCGGAAAAGAATGTATTATAACAAAAACGCAAAAACATTTGCGTTTCTCTTAATATATATTATACTAGACTGGCAAAAATGTTCATTGTCAAAAAACGCGCGCAAGGAACGTCATCTAGCTAGTTACATTGAAAACTGCACATCGAAAATTGGAAAATATATATTTGTGTTAAGTTTATCTAAATTTATCAAAATTTATATTTGAATTTGTGTTAAGCTGCGTTTAATCAAGTTGAGCAAATTGGTTGCTTTCTTGGAAGCGAAACCAATACGGCAACCACCTGCGGCAATTTATCAATCAGAGAAACGACAAAGCAGCTTTACTAAATAACTTACCAATTTGAACCACTAGTCCATTTTTAACCCTTGCCCAATTAATTTTTTCAATTGGACTAGTGATATAATATTGGCCAGTCGTCTCTTTTCTGAATTTTCTGAATTAAGTTGCTCTGTCGTTGCCTTAATGAAATATTGCCATTGCAATCTTATTTTCGGTAGCCCCATGGTCTTTCGAGTTGAGCTAAGCCGAGAACGGTTGAGTTGACTGGGAGTTGACTTGAGTCAAACAGCAGCGCATCAATTGAAAAAATGAAGCCGAAGAAAACGTGGACGCTCAATATAATATATGCAGATTAAAAATTGCGATAGACAGCGGAATCATTTTTGGGCATACTTAAAAGCTTTTTTCGTCTGACACTCCCCAGATTATGAACGTCAGAAACCGACCGAAACAATGAAATAAGAAGGAATTTATACCCAGATGTGGCTCGAAATGCACCAACCGGAAAAAGATTAGATTTCATAAGAGCAGATTTCATAATTCATCAAATATTATTATCTTGTTCACTCAACAAAAAACCTCACCGAAAATCCAACTGAAAAGCACACCGGCAACAAATGTGAAAGACACTCCGATGGCAGCATACCACAGATATGAAATACTGTAAAAGTCTGCAAGTGGCGTGCTGGAACAATAAAGTACAAAAGACAAATGACACATAGGCTTTTTCAATTTTAAACATTTTATAACTTGATGGTTTTATCATAAATTGAAATATTCTGATTAAGGTCCCGTCTGGGAATAAGCTTCATGTTTAATCGTAGTAGGTTTTACCAGATTAAGTCAAAATTCACAACTTTTGAATGTACTAATTCATTAAATGTAATTTTCAGATATCTTATCAATTTTTGAAGATATAGGTGACGTGGATATTGCCATGGTCTACAGCGCTAACGGGGTTGTTATCACACCATTAAGATTGTGTTTTGTGTACATTTGGTCATGCATTCTGTTGTTTAAAAGTACATCCTTCGTTCATCTAGCTGGAAGTTTGACTTCTAAATATAGCCCGCCATTTCAATTCGGCTTTGTAGAGTCAACTAGTCTTGCCCCGTCGCTTTTCAGCGCGGGTCTTGCGCTTCCCAAATCACTTCGGACCTCTGCCTTGCAAGGGTTGCTTTTAGACGGGGACATTCTAAAATAATGAAACGGCTAGTAAAAAATATAACATCGCTTTAATGTTTTCAATGGTACCAGAGTGCCTTATCAAAGAAAGGTTAGCTCAAAGAAGATACCATGGCAAACTACCCCATACGGGGGCAGGGGAAGGTAAAAGAGTGAGCAACAGATCTTAAAAAATCTATGAGTTTCATGTGTGACAAAATCGGTTTCTTTGACAAAATCGCTTTTCATGACTACTCCCGCTTAAGTATAACAGAGACCGGCGATTACTTACTCGTGTGGTTTGAAACTGTTATAGTACACCCCATCGAAATTCGATACAGTTGCGTTGAAGGCAGGGCATTTTGCGATGGACCAAGGAGCTTTGTACTTATTTGGAGGATAAACATTTGCTCCAATGGCAAGCCATAAGGTTGTACCCATTCCAACAAAGACGCCACAGTATGCTCCCTTCAAGAAATAGTGCAAGATAAAGTAAGAATCAAAGAACGAGATATCTACATTAAAGAACACGTAATTTTTCTACAAGAAACCGTTAATTAGAAACCCACGTCTCAGATGGCAATTACTTCAATGATTTCTAGATACTTTTTAAGTTTTTCAATGTTCCGCGATTTACTCAGAATTTTATACTGCAACAGTTCCGGCGAAGCCACAATACTACAGGGTGGCCCAATAAAAAGGGACCCCCTAGCTAAATAATTTATAAATAATTTACTCTTAAGTAGAAATTCCATGAAATTAATACTACATGATATTCAACTCAAATGAGATATTTCATGCAAATATCATAATGATATGGGTTAGTATCTCTGAATAAATTGACTTTAAAACTTGACAACCCAAAAACGGACTGTAACAAAATATGCAACTGTTTACCCTTGCACAACAAAACAGAAAAATCAATAACTCATATTTTCAGTCAAGTGAT
>JACTAT010001038.1:0-10730 GCA_014526335.1 Chrysaora quinquecirrha
TCTGGATGCAAACAGATGGAAAGAAATGTTAGCCAGACCTGCTCTGCCTTACGTATTAAAGATGCTGACTGGTTTAGTAACGGGACATTCTTCAACACAGGTGAGTTTTTCTGTCCTTCATTAATTACTTACTGATGTCGGTGTATAATTTTTGAATGTTTTCCAACGCCCAACATTTATCAGGATGCCCGCTTGTTAAATTTCTCGCAAGATTTTCACCTTTTTCTGCTTTGGTTAAAGTTTGGTCGTTCGCAACCACAAACCCAAAAAATACCGAACCACCATAAATTTTTGGCCATGCCCCTCAGAGCTGTTGAGCCTTATGTCTAATATAACAAGTTAGAATGATGGCCTGTGTTCTGTCATCATAGGAGCAAGATGGGCGAATGTGCAGCCCAACGGTTGGGGTTTGGTGAAGAAAAATCTGTTTTTTCCCGCGGGCCTGTTTACAAGGCATGCGAGAAAGTTATGGTTAGTAACTATCCAGCACACAGGAATGGGAGGGCGGTTGGTAGATTTTTTGATAACGTGAATGAGAAAATTCCCAACAATGTTCTGCCCTTAATACACATTTCAGGCTCGAAACGGCACAGAGCCCGGGCAAGAGGACAGCCCACAGGGAGACCAGTCCTGCTTTAACTCTAATTAGAATTACTTTCTAATTTTAATTAAAATCAGAAGTGAAATTTTAGGCAATAAAAAGCAAAATTTAATTCCACTCTTATTTGTAAACAGCCTTGTACTGACTTATAGCTTAGCCTTTCTATCATTCGAGAACAAAGAATTTTCTAGAGTTTCTCTGACTGAACTTTCAACTGTATTTGAAACTTAGTGCTGTAAAATCACTGTCGAAAGATCAAAGTTTGTAATATCTATTTCATGAGAAATGATAAACTAGACTAACCGTCATGTTTATGATTCTGTGTTTATAGGACCTTGTTGGAACAGAAGATAACATAGCTCTCTTGCATCGACTGGAGCAAGTTTCGTCCGAAGAGAATGTCGGTACTTTGGCTGAAAATCTGATTGAACCACTAAGAGAGAGCCCGGATGTTGCAAAGAAGGTATTTCTATTGCTTTCTTCTGTTACATTCATTTTTCTATGAGAAGCGCGCTCTGACTTAATGGGTTATTGTTGTGTACTTTTATGGCTCCCAAAAGTCAAAGTACTGCGGTTCACTTTTTGAATGTAGCATGAATTGCTGAGAAAATTGGGGATGTGCTAAGAAAATTAGTTCATAGCATTTTCTCTAGGAACAGAACATCAATCTCTGCTTAATAGCGACAACTTAATATAAAAAAGACGAAGCTCCTGTTTAGCCTCCTAAAGTGAGTGCATAGCTTTAGTGTGCTACAAAACAAGGCTTAATATCGAACCGACCTTTTTTCCAAACCCTCCAACCTCCTACAAACTATTAAATTAGACAACTTTAAGAAATCTGTATAGATTCAAACATTTGAATAGTATTGTATCATGTTTATGTTCATATCGTGCTTTGCCTTTGAATTTGTTTATCTTTCAAATTTTGTCTGGCCTTTACTATTGAATGTCTAGCAATTTCCAACCCCTTCCCCCGTCTATTGACACCCCTCGTACGTATTAAATTTTAGATAATTTGTTATCATGATGATGATGATAATGATGATGATGATGATGATGATGATTTTGATCATGATTATTTTGATTATGATTTTGATTGTGATGATGAATGAAAATGTTGCTTGTTGAATTGAGCTAAGGTGACAATGTTTCAAAGCTGACAGTAATAAACAACAGACATAAAATCTTAAAGACAAAATAAAACCCTCTTTATTAATTGCTTATATTGCACAATCGGGAAATATTTCAATTTTAACTTTTCTGCTTTGTCTTAAACGGCCGTATCGTCTCCTCTCTGAGTATAAACATCTTTCAAGCATTTTTCAGGTATATCAATTACCATTACCCTATTCTGTAGGTTCATGCAGTAAGACGTAAAACAAGAGAAGATAAGAAGAAAATGGCTTTAGCAATGAGGCAGAAACAACTCGAAGCATTGGGAATGCTGGTAAGTCAGAAGTGGTATAATAGATGACTTGGTCGATTTTTTCGCTCGTTTGCTGTTTTGCTTAAGCCCTTCTTTTGGTCTTTGCAGCACCACCGTAATTTGAAAAATTCGACTTGTCTTCCCTTTCGTGCTTGAAAATACAGGAGCTCACCCCTCTTCCCCCAAAACGATTTTGTTCTGTTCGTTTGCAGTCCGAAGTTTTATAAAATGCATCACGAGTTCTTGTGGGATACTCTTCACCTAGACTTATTACTTGAGTCCCAGTTATCGCACATGAGACCGAGGCCAACACTAAAATGAGATAGCTCAAACTGGTTGTGTCGGGGTGTCGGGGTGGTGGAGGAGCGGAAACTAACGGCTCATGCAATAATTCTACTCTTCACCGCCAAAAACCAACATCGCAGGGGCAGGGGTTTCGGCTGCTATAAATGCAGTAAAGATAGTGCAACTGCTCCAAGACTTTTGGCAGGCATTGAAGCTTTCGCCGTGAAACTTAAAGGATTCTTAAGTCATTGTGCAATTGTGCAATATTTGCTGAACAACATTATTGAGAATCAGGCTCTTTCTTTCAAGGCCAGTAAACTTTTCAGTCTTATTCCTTCGTACCCTTAGACCCAAGATGTAGCTACTTTGTTTAAAGCGAAGAAATTATTTTCGTTTCTTCAAGCACGTTATAAGGGGACTGAAAAGGCTCGAGACATCTGTCTTGATGGTACAGGCCTCATTCTTAGGGCCTGTTTATATGGGGAAAATCATCCCACCTTCCAGCCCTGTAGCTGAGAGGTGAGATCTCACCTTCCAATACAAACCTTTGTGATTTTCATCTTCTGTTTATATGGAAAACGTTTCATCCCGGTCAGGTGAGATCTCACTCGTTGAGAGGTGGGATCTCACCTGGGTGGGATGAAATTTTCTCATATAAACGCTGGAAGGTGGGATGAAAGCTGGACGGTGGGATGAATTTCCTCATTATGCGCAAGCGCCAGACATAATCCTATTGTCTGAAAAAATTAAACAAAAGCGGAAATATGAGACAAGTGGCTGGAAGGTGGGATGGAATTCTACATGTAAACTCTTGAAAATTTCGTCCCACTGCTCAGCTGACGGGCTGGAAGGTGGGATGATTTTGTCCATATAAACAGGCCCTTATTTTTTAAAATTTGCCCTTGTCCGTTTAGGTGACTGACAAAGGTCAGATCAAAGCAAAACCTTCATCTGTAATCAAAGAAATGGAAGAACTCTTGGAAGAGAAAGGCCTAATTTGCTGCATTTGTAGAGAAGGATACAAATTTCATCCTAAAAAGGTTGTCAGGCTTTTTCCTTTATAGTTAGGCCCCGTTAGGGTGGTCAGGATATTCATATCCCGTACCATTTTTCTAAACATAACCCTTATCCCCTGTATGCTTTCTCCCTATTCCCTAAAATTTTCAAAATGAATTCCAAAAAAGGTGACAGGGCCTACGTTAGCTGATTCGATTGTGTTCCTTGCGATCGAGTTTCTTATTGTGATGGGTACTTTTCGCACCTTTGATGGCCCTTTCAAGAGCCAACTTTAACATTAAAAGTCACCAGACGAGGTCGCTTTTGTGCCTTTCGAACAGGCGCCATGCTCTGTCTGGATCGTCTCCCTGTCTTTAGGCCCGACGAAAATGACAACTCTTCATTTGCCATGGCCGGCGTGGACGCAGTTATCATCGCTACTGAGAATGCCGCCCCAATGAATTGCAATAACTGTAATTGAGTGTCAATTGTTTCAGGTGCTTGGTGTGTACACGTATACAACAAGATGTGTACTGGATGAATTCGAGAATAAGCAGAGGAAGACTCAGGTATTTCGATGTAACATTGTAGCTTTATACCTTTTATTCTTTTGCTATTGTCCTCACTCTAGTCCAAAACACCATCGGCAATTCTCTTAGATTCTCGCAGACTAAGGGGGCAGAATATATCTCCTCACTGTACACCTTAAATTAGCAAAAATGAATTTCTTCTTTCTGTATATTAGGATTAATCGTATTTAATATAAACAGCAAAGAGTAATTTAGATCTTTGCGCCTCAAACCTGAAGCCTAGACTTATTACCTGAGTCCCGGTTATCGCTCATCAAACCGATACTTACCCCAAATTGAGATAGTTTGGGCATAGACTTTGGTTTGAGCGTCCAGCTGTTGAACTCAGTAGCGATAACTACGACTCTGGTAATAAGTCTAAGTCTCATACTCAGCCTGAAATCGTTCTCAAGCTTCAACCCTCGAGGGTGGGGGGGGGCGAAAGACGTACAAGAAAGACACCGGAAAGAAAAGTGAAGCTGAATTTGTATTGTGTTTTCAACTTCAATCATCTTGCAGACTACAGAGTGAAGACAAATAGAATTGAAGAGTACGAAACGAACTCTTTCCGTCTATACAGGGCCCGCATTACTCGTGCAGGTGGTTCGATGTGGACAGATCCCAAAACACTTAAAGGGGGCAATGTATAAACGCCCAAAAGGGGGGCTTTTAAGTATACCCTACCCTGCGATGTTTCCGATTATCGCAATTTTAAAGACAGGTTAAAGAAAAGCTGTTATCCTCTTGATCAAAATGCTTAGTATCTTTGCGTTTGGAAAATTGCCACCTTTTATTGTTGTTTACCATGTTGCCGATCGCAGAATGGCATGATGCGGAATTATAATGCTGTTTATTTAGTTTTCATCAAGATAATTTGGGTACCTCAAAGTAAACAGCGTGGCTGATAAACTACATTGTTTACGAAAGAAAGATTCATGTCACAATTTCAGTTCTTATTTTCTTAATTAATGTGCACGATTAATACGCGTGCAAAAACAGCATAAATCACATCTTTTCATGCCTAGAAGATATGCATCTCTAGGATGCCTTTAGTTGATACTATCTGGAAAGTCTGTTTTCGTAAAGCAAAATTTTGGGCTTGTTCTTCTAGACCAATTCTTTTTTCAGTAGCCTTCTTTTTTCGGAATGTGCGTTTTTCGAAGCCATTCTTCTGAAAACGGCAGGTTTTGGAGCTCTGCAAAACCTTCTGTCATCAAAAGCAGAAGGTTTTCGAGACTTTCGAGAGATTCACGGTTTGAAGTTTGAAAGAGACTTGCATTTTACCAGTTGCCAGCATACATTCCGCGAAAGGGTCTGGGAACGAGGCAAGCAATAATTTTGGCACGAAAGTTTTCATTTTAACAGAATTCCTGTTTCTTGAAAATCATGGATTCTGTTTTCGAAACTCAGAAGATTTTAGAGGTTCGGGGGAGGTTCAGAAGAACACACCCTTTGTTCAGTTTTACACGTTTTTTATAAAAACAACCTTTGCCCTGACTAAACGATCAAACGTTGGTCAAAAATTTTTAATTTGCTTGTAAAGCAAAATTTTTAACTGTTTTTAACATGCTGCAACAACGTGCAGCAATTCGGCACCTGCCAAAATTTCCTATCAACAAGTCGTTCGTGCTTGCGCGTTAGCAATGATTTCGTTGTTCCAAAGTGTTAGACAGCAATGTTTCTTGACGCTGTTAAACGGTCAAATATTTGTTGTAAAGCAAATACAAAATGTTTGACCAACGTCTTCGCCAGGGCCTAAGAAACACCTGGCTGAACATTTGGGCTAACATTTTGCTGTCTCCGAAACTATTTGAGATCTGAAAGTGCGACTAACCTACCCCCCCCCAACCCGTTTGGTATGGATCCTGTCCCTTGAATTTGGAAAACTTTAGAACTCCCCGTTTATTTGATTTATAAAAACGCTCGCGTGAATAGAGGGCCCCTGCTTTTTTCAATAAGCAACTGGACTTTTAGCCCAGCCCTCGAAATTTCTTAAAATATCTAGTATTTCAGCCCTCGCATAATGACTGGTACCCCCTTAAAACTCTTTTTGGCTCTTTTCTTGCTTTTCGATGTGATTGACAAATTTGGAATGATGTACTGTAGAAAGAAAGCCATCTCAAACAAAAATTTTAACAAAATCTCATATATCTGTATAGCTAATTATTATTGATCAGTTGCTGAATAAGCCTGTTGCAAGAAACATTAGGTCTGTTGGTAGAGCAGTGTTTTACGGTGTTTTATGTAGCCCCCATCTAGCCAAAGGTCCTTGCAGAGCCTTCATAGATACATGAAGCTACATGAAAAATTTCTGTATCATGTTACTTCTTATGACTCTTCTGAACTGATTTTGATAAAATTTTCAACGTTTCTTCTTTTATACAGGGCTATACAACTGTCTCTCACTTCAACGTTATTCATGTTGATTGCCACAAGGAGGCCATCCGGTAAGACATTTAATATCTCATTCTTACTTAAAGCAACTGAACATTTAAGCTGCAATATGTAAGGTCAGTTGATGGACGTGTAAGGTCAGTTGATGGACGTAATAAGTATATAGAGCATGAACCCAGCTGGCCAGCATGTGGGAGGACGCTGCGAGTATGATCCAACCTATACGCGATAAATGTCTGGAAGAAGAACCTCGTCTCTGCATAGCAACCAGTCTTTGCGACAGTAGCACAAGCATCATCGCAAGTTGGATTAGCATACAAAATAAAACTGAAAATGTTAACAACCAAACATCCAATGAGTCGTCATGCAACTTTTTCTTAAACATTGCTAACCATAAAAATGCGAAAGTTTCCCAGTAAGGCGACGGCCTAAATTTAGAGAAACTTCCGAGTAAATTCGTCAATTTTCGTAATTCCTAAGCTATTACTACGGGAAATTTTGCCAGCGTCCAATGCGTAAAAAAGCGACGGTCCTAGACATCCCAGACTTTTTCCCCTCACTGCAATACCATGGCTGCTGGATTCATAAAATTAGATTGCAAATCTAGATTTGAAGGATTCGAAATAACTTCTTGTCTTTAGTCGTTATCATTTTGTTGTCAAATTGTTTCTTATAGACATGCAAGATCCAGAGATGAATGGGAAAGCGCTGCTTTACAGAATGCAAATACCAGATGCAATGGTTTAATGCCAATTTGGGGTCCTAAGGTAAGTTTTATAGTGCTCTCTGTTGTCTTTTTTGAAGTGAGTGGCCAAGCTTCTCAGTCAGCTCTCGTTAGACAGCTGAAGTAATGTCGTGCTTGACCGTATGAGGACAGCATCTGGATGGGCGACTTTCCAGATGGATGACTACAGGGACATTAAACTAGGGGTCCCATGCCTGAATGCGGCATGCTTAATAGGCCTAAATTAGCTGAAAAAGCAAGAAATGACAGCCTACTCAAAATAACGTAACAACAACAACATAGCGGAAACCTCGATTCGAAGATTGCTTGGTTTAGAGTAATAGCCCGCACATGAGAACCTTCATTTATTAAGAACCTACAGCCTGAAATAATATATTTTCGACCCAGTGAGTAAGAACCATTGTAGCGTGATTTCCAAAAAGGTTCTGAATTAAGGGGGCTCGGATCGTCCACTGGTGTTTAAATGTAACTTGTGCTGTCGTTAGCCTCTTTTATGGACTCCAAGAACATTGCATTCAGATAATTGAGAAGGAGGGGCCTGCTAAAGCTGCTCAACCTTCAACCATGCTTTATTTTTTATTGCAATAGCTTTCTACTCTCTTTTGAGAACCTCCACATTGATCACCCCGGGTAATGTATGTGCAGTGCGGCGGAGGATATTCAGTACAGTGGAAGGATATCATCAGTACGGTGGAGGGATATCATCAGTACCATGGAGGTGTTTAGTACGGTGGAGGGATATCATCAGTACCATGGAGGTATCATCAGCAAGGTGGAGGATGTTCAATACGGTGGAGGGATATCATCAGTACGGTGGAGGATGTTCATTACAGTGGGAGGATATCATCAGTACCGTGGAGGGATATCATCAATACAGTGGAGGTTATTCAGTACAGTGGAGGGATATCATCAGTACAGTACAGTCAGTACTAAAATCCTCCACCGTACTGATGATATCCCTCCACTTTACTGATGATACCCACAATACTCAAACACTTCAATATACTGCACAGATATTTCCGGGGGTGCTAATTTTGTAATACATCTGATTACATAAGAACCTAAACAGGCTGTGTTCAGAAACGTAGGCTCTTATGCGCGGCTTTTTACTGTATTTTTGTACTGGGGGGATACCGTTGAAACTTGTATTTTCAATACAAAAATGCAAAGAATATTGTTGTAATTCGTTTTGTTTCATACGTAATTCAGCTCTCATAACCAATTTTAAATATTCACTCTCAAATAAAAACATACAGCAATGTATACAAACTATTTTACTAACACTTACTTTTTGTACATACAAAAGCAGTGATTCGTTAAATTTGTCCATAATCAGCTCAAAGTGTGTGGTTATACTGATAAGAAATTGCCCCATCTGAATTACCCCCATCTGGGTTGGTCTGAATAGTACACTTATTGAGAAGGGAGACGTGACAGAAATTTTACTACCATTTGAAAATGCTAGCAGCGTTGTATTAGTCTTGTATATGCTTCCATCCCCCCTAAATGCTCAATAAACACCCCCTCTGAAATAAGTGCCTTTCTCTACTAAGTGCCCTTCTTGAGTTCGCCCCCCTCAAGTAAAGACTCTTGAATAAGCGCCCACTGCGCTTAATAGAGCATTGGCGTTATTTGTTGTATCAAAAGACTGTCCCGGCTGTCCGGGTTACCCTTTGGTTTTGCGTTTCTTGATTTTCAGCAAAAGTCTATTTATAGTTTCCTGTAAGCAGTGGCGTAACGGAGCAGTGTGGGGCCTTTAAACAAAATAGTGGTTTGGGGCCCCTCAGTGATGACAATCCCTGTCACTAAACGAGTTCAGGCTTTTCATGTCGACCTACGATAAGATAGAACTAACGCCAACTAGTTGTAACTGCTAACTTATGTCGACATGTCAACAACTAGTCAGAACTTATAGGATACAGTTGATCGCGGTCGCAAGAGCGCTCAGGTCGACTGCGACTGACGGGAATCAGTTGTCAACTAATCGCAGAAGTAGAACATGCCCAACTTTCTGGAACTGTGCGCCGACTAGTTGCCGTCAAAAAGGAACTAGTTGCCAACTAGTTGCCAGAGCGCTTATGTCGAACAGGTCAGTTGTGATAAATTAGTTCCGAAAAATCGCATCCTCTTTGCGCAGTTCCGAAGACAAGGAGGCCACAAAAGGGCCTAGCAACAGCCGAGGGGGGGACACTTCTAAAGATGGCGTGCGAGATTTATGGGATATATAAATCTCTTTGTTTCTTGAGTTGATATTTATGGGATTTATCAAGATTTACAAAGATTTATATGGGGATTTCTTCAATTTTTCTAGATATTTTGAAACTTGCAAAAAGTTGTTTTATGATCTAAAAATCAAAAAATGACCGGACTTGGTCTTGAAAACTTTTGCTCAACTTTAAATTAAGTATTTGAAGAACACAGGCATTTTTCTTCCAACCGTTGTCTAATTTAGTCCTAGATTTGTGAATCAAAACTGCGCAAGATTTGTGGGATTTATCGTCAAGGTGTACGAGATTTTTGAAGTGATACACCCCTCGGCAACAGCAGTTGAGAGCATAAAATTTCTTTACAACTTCACGAACCGAAGGTAATGCTGATCTGTTATGTTGGAAGGAAGGTCTCCACTGCTTCTTGGCGGCCCAAGATGGCGGCGATTCAAAATTTCAAAAGGCATTCGCTAACAATGGGATGCGCGATCCAGTCTTTTTTAGAGATCAGTGCGAGGGACCCTCGTGCCTCGTCCCTATTTTATGTCGAAATAATCCATAAGAATAAACGCCAAAGGCATTAGAATCCAGTACTGTCCGATCGGTAGAGTGATTAAGGGCATGATTAAGAGTAATTGGCAAATGCGGGACCCAAATAAATGAATCAAAATCAAATTTATTGCGTATTAATGTCAATTAAAAGTCAATAAATATCAGACCACGATAACTTTGTGAAATATTGCCAATTAGCTCGAGGTACGTGAAAGATTACACCTCTTTGGAATAAATTCTTTAGCAATCAAGCTAATGAGTTCTGGAAATTATTTTATCCTTCATGAAGTCTGCGATTTCATCACAGAATTCAGTTATACGATGAAACCTCCATGTAACGGGCACTTTTTGGACCAATTTTATTGTCCGTTTTAGAAATGTCCGCTATATGAAGGTTTATTTGTACCACTAATTGATCTTCGGACGAGAATATTTGTCTGTTATTCGGAGGTGTCCGTTGTACAGAGGTGTCCGTTAATGGAGGTTCTAATATTTATAGGGCTTGATAGGGTCTCCATTGGCTAGGTAAGTTTTTCGAAGTTTTCAGCGTAATCGAATTTGTGACTTGGGCCAGGTCCCTGTGTTATTCGTGAAGTGTGGGTAGTGTATTAGGCCCCAGCCAAAGGATCAAACATTGTTGGTCAAACATGGGGAGATTTGATTAACAAGCAATGTTTGACCGCTCGGCCACTTCTCTAAACATTGCTTGACAAGCAGAATTTGTTCAGCAATGTTTTTGCAAACATTTTTTGCTTGAATTAAGCTACCTTTTCTCTCTTCATCTCCTTCCCAGTTCCTCACCCCTCCTGCTCAGCAGCTACGACTCTGGTACCCAGGGTAGATGAAGCAAAGTGTAACGAGCCCTCTACAAATACCAAAATTTAGAACAACTTTTACGGTATTAATTCTTTATGTTTCCAGGGACCAAAAATCTGGAACGCCCTTCCTGCTGAAA
>JACTAT010001039.1:0-10690 GCA_014526335.1 Chrysaora quinquecirrha
TCGCTAAACAATTTTTCTATGTTGTTATACCAAGACGTTTTTGCTGATTGGTTTAGTTCTAGTGCTAATCTTAGTAATTTGATTCTATTTTGATTTATATCATAATTATATTTCAAAGAGTTTACATCCATATCAATTTTCAATGGCTTAATATTTTATTCTCCTAAAACTGTAACATTGGTTGTATTTCTGTGTACCCCCAAAATATGTTTGCAAAACATCGTTTGAACCTTTTCTACTTTACTATTTTCTTTTGATTTGCAGCCCCATATTTTAGACCCATATAATAAAATTGGTTTAACAGTAGATTTGAATACTTCAATCATAGTTTTAACGTTTCCATAATCTTCTGTGGATAGTTTAAGTACCGAAAATAGAGCTCGTTTGGTTCTTGCAGCAAGATCTTCCATTGTAGTGTTGAAGTTTCCATTACAATCAAGTAAAAACCCCAATTACTTATATTGCTTCTTAACTTCAATATTTTTCCCATTTATTTTGTTTATAAATTTCGTGTTGAGCTTTCCTGTTTTATCGAATATCAGGGCTTTTCGTTTTATCTGTATTTACATTATATTGTTGAACAAATTTTTCATTATTTCACTTCCTTATCTTAAATTAATGAAAACTTTTATTATTTCATTCGATGTGTTGTCTAAACATGTTGCCTTTTTACTTTTTAGTTTATTTCCTTTTTGCAATATTTGTTGAGTCGTTATGTCTTTATTTAGTTCTGCATTTATTATTTGCAATTCATTTCTGGACATGACGCTTCTAAGCATCTTTATCTTTGGGTGTTCAGAGCTAACAGATGTTTCTAAAATGTCATTATAACCAAGAGATTTATTGAACTCTACCCATTTTTCCATCGGTATTTCATTTGAGGGGTCAATTTGTTCATTACTACTTGTGAAAGATTTAATAATATTCCAGTTTTCCTTTATATTGTTTTTACATAGATTATGGAGTTTTTTAGCAATTTTTCCTTTTGCTCCCGCTTGTTTTTTCTTATCAAACGTTTATATTCTGTTTTATTTTCATGATATTTTTGTCTTATGTGTATATTATTTGGAAATCGGCACATAAGTTTGCTAAGTCTCGCTAGCTCACGCCATTTATTATAACATTCGTTATCGATTGTTTCTTTGTTTTTCTTACATGATTCTTTAGACATGAGTTACTTGCTGCTTTTAAAAATTGATGCAATCTCTTTGATTTCACTTTTATGTCATCTGTGTTATCTGTATTATTTCTTAGCCCATTTAATCTATCCTCTGTAAGATATTCCCTTCGATTCACTTTACCCTCCAAATCATATTTAAATCTTGGTTTTACTTTTTCATACTTTCTTATTTGTTTATTCTTTTTACAATTCTTTGAAATATTCATATCAAATTTACAATTTAGTTGACGGTGATATGAGAATATCGTGATAGGTTTAACAGAAAATTGTTTGATTTTATGAAAGATACCTTCGATGCATATTAAGTAATCTACTGTACTGAATCCATGTGGGGGTCTCAGCGCAGTAACGTCATCAGTGACGTCATCAGATCGCGCTATAGTGTGATGGTTTTTATGAATATATTATGCTGATTTCTCCAACCTCGTTTTCAAGAGTCCCAGATCCTAGCGCACGGGGCTCATACTACCAATGACGTCATCAGTGACGTCATCAGGTCACGCTATAGCACGATGAGTTTTAATTCTCCAACCTCAAGAGTTCCTTAACCGCTAGCCTCGTTTCCGATTTAACAACCTTTGCAATCTAGAAGTTTCCAGAAGTTTCCAGAAGATTCTAGAAACGAGAAATCCTGCAATCTGATTGGCTAGAACTTTCCAGAACTTTCCAGAAGTTTCCAGAATGTTCCAGAGGATTCTAGAAACCAGAAATCCTACAATCTGATTGGTTTATACTCAAAACCGGTTTAAACCGGTTTGTTATGGATTTCATCATGATGGTGTAATTCGAACGTGACGTTCGAATGTATCCTGCAAATCTCTTTCATCGAGAAAAAGAAAATCAGTCGCAATGTTCCAGAAGTTTCGAGAAGTTTCCAGAAGTTTCGAGAAGTTTCCAGAATAGGGAAGTCCCTGATTTAACAGAGAATCTCCATAGTATAGCTATATAAATCGAGAAGAAGCAACAGTCTGGTCATACCACTCGATAGATGCGAAGATGATTTCAGCAGCATTCCTGATATTCCACGCTGTGAAGAAGGAGCGGGAATTAACTAGAAAATATCTAGTTGCATATTCTTTGGAGAGGAACTATGAATGTCGCAATTAAGGAGTTATATCTTTCGAGAGACAATCAATCCCAATCAGCAGTGCATACTATTATTGGATGCGAGATCTTTTAACATATGCAAGAGCTAGCTCTAAAAACTCAATAAAGTCTCAAATAGAGCAACATCAAGTCTTTTCCAAACTAGAAGCTAAAGACCTAGTTTGTGGACTTTTTCCAATTATGGATAAAGAAGGAAATTGGGGAAGAATGGATGTGTTAATGATTTTCATTGAAGAACTTGCTGATGGTTTAATGAAATATCATGATAGGACTGTAGCAACATCATTCATAGAAGAAATAAAAGAAGAAATCAATGATAAAGCACTAGGAGATGGGGGTGAAAAACTGTTAATTGACTCTGAATGTTTTATGTTATATAGAAAAGTTGTCTTAAATTACTACATTTAATTATATAGAAATAATGCTAAATTCAATTAATGAAAATTAAGTTGGTGATTTACAAGATGTTTATATCTATTCAAGAAGAATATACCAACAGATTAACAATTAGTATAATAAAAGAAGCACATTAACTGCGCATGCGCAGTAGCTATATCAATAGCGGTAAGAGCTAGAGGCTTGGGAACTAGTATGTAGAACAAAGAAATAAAAGAGATTTGAATGATGTATGTCATATGAATATTCATCAAAGAGCGCATGCGCAATAGCAATATCTCTAATAGCTTATGGTTTAATCCATGGTTTATGATAGCCTTAAATTGTTTATACGCAAAACTATTATCTAAACATTACAATATATTACCTATATACTCTATAGATAATAGCAATTTATTTATAGCATCTTTTTCAAAGAATGTTCACACAGAAACAAGGTTATTTCTAACAGACAACTAATGAAGAAAAATTTCTAAACATTTTTTAGGTATAGCTATTTCTAATGATTGAGTACGAACATATTCAGCTTCTTTCACACCAGCATCCTCAGAATTACTAGCTTCCTCTTCTTCATCATTCTTTGCTTGACGTATGATGAGATATTTTCTTTTCTCAATAGCATAATCTAAGGCCTCTTGCATATCCATACCATCTTCCTTCTGTGCTTTTTGCATGGTTGCTATGACTGCAGTCACAACAGCATCATTTTCAAAACTTCTATTATATAAAAATTTACGTCTGAAAACTTGCAGTATGTTTTCATCTTCATCCACTTCCTTACGCATTGAAGGCCATACATTCCCTAAAGGAAGATCCTCCTCAGTGTTGACAGTTTCATCATTATCATGGTCACTTTCCACTTCTATCTCATCATCTGAGTCAGACTCTTCACTACTCTCCTCGTGCATCTCTTGTTCATGTCGCTTAACATTACTTTTAAACTTGGAAGAGAATTCACAATGATCACATTTATACTGATTCATGATTAGCTGTTTACTTATAATTGTCGACTACCACTTAAACACCTGAGTCCTAGAGCATAAAGTCGCTTGAATTTATAGACTGGTTCCTCAATTCAATATGATGTGGGAAAGGAATTCCGCACTTGCGCAGGAAGGATGTTTCCAATAAAACCATACCTTATCCTTAACTAATCATAATCCTAAGTTATCATTACTTAATCCTCAACAATCATGAGCTAATCCTTACTGATCCTTAGCTAATCCTTGCTGATCCCTAACTAACTCTTACTGATCCTAAACTAATCATTGCTTAATTATTACTAATCCCTAGCTAATCCTTACTGATCCATAACTAATCCTTACTGATCCTTAACTAATCATTACCTGATCCTTAACTAATCATTACTGATCCTTAACTAATGATTACCTGATCCTCACTAATCATTACTGATCCTTAACTAATCAATACCTGATCCTTAACTAATCCTTACTGATCCTTAACTAATCATTACCTGATCCTTAACTAATCATTACTGATCCTTAACTAATGATTACCTGATCCTCACTAATCATTACTGATCCTTAACTAATCAATACCTGATCCTTAACTAATCATTACTGATCCTTAACTAATGATTACCTGATCCTCACTAATCATTACTGATCCTTAACTAATCATTACTGATCCTTAACTAATCATTACCTGATCCTTAACTAATCATTACCTGATCCTTAGCTAATCATTACAGATCCTTAGCTATTCATTACCTAATCATTACTGTTCATTAACTGATCCTTAGCTAATCATTACTGATCCTTAGCTGATCCTTACTGATCCTTAACTAATCCTTACTGATCCTTAACTAATCATTACCTGATTCTTACTGATCCTTAATGATCCTTAACTAATTATTACCTGATCCTTAACTAATCCTCCAAATACTTAACTAACTATTTCACCCAATGAACAATGTCTTGAATCAGAGATTCTAGAACATTGCAACTTCATTGGGTCAAATAGTTAGTTAAGTATTTGGAGGATTAGTTAAGGATCAGGTAATGATTAGTTAAGGCTCATTAAGGATCAGTAAGAATCAGGTAATGATTAGTTAAGGATCAGGAAATGATTAGTTTAGGATCAGTAATGATTAGTGAGGATCAGGTAATGATTAGTTAAGGATCAGTAATGATTAGTGAGGATCAGTAATGATTAGTTAAGGATCAGTAAGGATCAGTTAGCATCAGTAAGGATCAGTGATGATTAGTTAAGGATCAGTAAGGATCAGTAAGCATCAGTAAGGATCAGCTATGATTAGTTAAGCATCAGTAAGGATCAGTAAGGATCAGGTAAGGATTGGTAATCATTAGTTAAGGATCAGTAATGATTAGTGTGGATCAGGTAATGATTAGTTAAGGATCAGTCAGGGTTAGGTTAGGATCAAGTAAGGATTAGTTAAGGATCAGTAAGGATCAGATCAGGATCAGTAAGGATTAGTTAATGATCAGTAAGGATTAGCTAAAGATCAGTAATGATTAGGTAAGGATCAGGTAATGATTAGTTAAGGATCAGTAAGGATTAGTTAAGGATCAGTAAGGATCAGCCCAGGATCAGCAAGGATCAGTAAGGGTCAGCTAAGGATCAGTAATGATTAGCTAAGGATCAGGTAATGATCAGTAATGATCAGGTAATGATTAGCTAAGGATCAGTAATGATTAGCTAAGGATCAGGTAATGATTAGTTAAGGTATCAGGTAATGATTAGTTAAGGATCAGTAATGATTATTTAAGGATCAGTAATGATTAGTGAGGATCAGGTAATCATTAGTTAAGGATCAGTATTGATTAGTTAAGGATCAGGTAATGATTAGTTAAGGATCAGTAATGATTAGTGAGGATCAGGTAATCTTAGTTAAGGATCAGTAATGATTAGTTAAGGATCAGGTAATGATAAGTTAAGGATCAGTAAGGATTAGTTAAGGATCATTAAGGATCAGCCCAGGATCAGTAAGGATTAGTTAATGATCAGTAAGGACTAGCTAAGGATCAGTAATGATTAGCTAAGGATCAGGTAATGATTAGTTAAGGATCAGTAACGATTAGGTTAGGATCAGTAAGGATTAGTTAGGGATCAGTAAGGATCAGCAAGGATCAGTAATTATCAGTAACGATTAGCTAAGGATCAGTAAGGATCAGCTAAGGATTAGTAAGGATTAGCTAAGGATTAGTGAGGATCGGTAAAGAATAGCTAAGGATCAGTAATGATTAGCTAAGGATCAGGTAATGATTAGTTAAGGATGAGTAATGATTAGTGAGGATCAGCTAAGGATCAGTAATGAGTAGCTAAGGATCAGGTAATGATTAGTTTAGGATCATAATGATTAGTGAGGATCAGTAAGGATCAGTAATGATTAGTGAGGTTCAGGTAATGATTAGTTAAGGATCAGTATTGATAAGTGAGGATCAGGTAATGATTAGTTAAGGATCAGTAAGGATTCGTTAAGGATCAGTAAGGATCAGCCCAGGATCAGTAAGGATTAGTTAATGATCAGTAAGGATTAGCTAAGGATAAGTGATGATTAGCTAAGAATCAGGTAATGATTAGTTAAGGATCAGTAAGGATTAGTTAAGGATCAGTAAGGATCAGCCCAGGATCAATAAGGATCAGTAAGGATCAGTAAGGATCAGCTAAGGATCAGTAATGATTAGCTAAGGATCAGTAATGATTAGTGAGGATCAGTAATGATTAGTTAAGGATCAGTAAGGATCAGTTAGCATCTGTAAGGATCAGTAATGATTAGTTAAGGATCAGTAAGGATCAGTAAGCATCAGTAAGGATCAGCTATGATTAGTTAAGGATCAGTAAGGATCAGTAAGGATCAGCTAAGGATTGGTAATCATTAGTTAAGGATCAGTAATGATTAGTGAGGATCAGGTAATGATTAGTTAAGGATCAGTAAGGGTTAGGTTAGGATCAGGTAATGATTAGTTAAGGATCAGTAAGGATCAGGAAGGATCAGTAATGATCAGTAATGATTAGTGAGGATCAGGTAATGATTAGTTAAGGATCAGTAAGGATTAGTTGAGGATCAGTAAGGATTAGTTAGGGATCAGTAAGGATCAGCAAGGATCAGTAATGATCAGCAAGGATTAGCTAAGGATCAGTAATGATTAGCTAAGGATCAGTAAGGATCAGTAATGATCAGCAAGGATCAGCGAGGATCAGTAATGATTAGTTAAGGATCAGGTAATGATCAGTAATGATCAGGTAATGATTAGTAAAGGATCAGTAATGATGAGTGAGGATCAGGGCGAGGATCAGTAATGAATAGTGAGGATCAGTGAGGATTAGATAAGGATCAGCGAGGATCAGTAATGATTAGTTAAGGATCAGGTAATGATCAGTAATGATTAGGTAATGATTAGTTAAGGATTAGTAATTATTAGTGAGGATCAGGTAAGGATTAGGTTAGGATCATAAAAGAATTAGCTAAGGATCAGCAAGGATCAGTAATGATTAGTTAAGGATCGGTAAGGATCAGCCAAGGATTAGTGAGGATCAGGTAATGATTAGTGAGGATCAGTAAGGATTACGTTAGGATCAGGTAATGATTAGTTAAGGATCTGTAATGATTAGTGAGGATCAGTAATGATTAGTGAGGATCAGGGCGAGGATCAGTAATGATCAGTGAGGATCAGTGAGGATTAGCTAAGGATCAGCGAGGATCAGTAATGATTAGTTAAGGATCAGGTAATGATCAGTAATGATCAGGTAATGATTAGTTAAGGATTAGTAATTATTAGTAAGGATCAGGTAAGGATTAGGTTAGGATCAGTAAGGATTAGCTAAGGATCAGCGAGGATCAGTAATGATTAGTTAAGGATCGGTAAGGATCAGTAAGGATCAGTAAGGATCAGCTAAGGATCAGTAATGATTTGTTAAGGATCAGTAAGGATCAGCTAAGGATTAGTGAGGATCAGGTAATGATTAGTGAGGATCAGTAAGGATTAGTGAGGATCAGGGCGAGGATCAGGAATGATTAGTTAAGGATCGGTAAGGATCAGTAAGGATCAGTGAGGATTAGTGAGGATCAGGTAATGATTAGTGAGGATCAGTAAGGATTAGGTTAGGATCAGGTAATGATTAGTTAAGGATCAGTAAGGATTAGTTAAGGATCAATAATGATTAGCTTAGGATCAGGTAATGATCAGTAAGGATTAGTGAGGATCAGGTAATGATTAGTGAGGATCAGTAAGGATTAGTGAGGATCAGGGCGAGGATCAGGAATGATTAGTTAAGGATCGGTAAGGATCAGTAAAGATCAGTGAGGATTAGTGAGGATCAGGTAATGATTAGTGAGGATCAGTAAGGATTAGGTTAGGATCAGGTAATGATTAGTTAAGGATCAGTAATGATTAGTGAGGATCAGTAATGATCAGCTCAGGATCTGTAAGGATTAGCTAAGGATCAGCAAGGATGAAATAATGATTAGTTAAGGATCAGTAATGATTAACTATGGATTAGGTATGATTAGTGAGGATCAGTAAGGATTAACAATGGATTAGGTATGGTCTGATTGGAAACATCCTTCCTGCGCAAGTGTGGAATTCCTTTCCCACATCATATTGAATGGAGGAACCAGTCTATAAATTCAAGCGAGTTTATGCTCTATGACTCAGGTATTTAAGAGGTAGTCGACAATTATAAGTAAACCGCTAATCATGAATCAGTATGAATGTGATCATTGTGAATTCTCTTCCAAGTTTAAAAGTAATGTTAAGCGACATGAAGAAGAGATGCATGAGGAGAGTAGTGAAGAGTCCGACTCAGATGATGAGATAGAAGCTGAAATTGATCATGATGATGATGAAACTGTCAACACTGAGGAGGATCTTCCTTTAGGGAATGTATGACCTTCAATGCGTAGGGAAGTTGATAAAGATGAAAGTTTTCAGACGTAAATTTTTATATAATAGAAGTTTTGAAAATGATGCTGTTGTGACTGCAGTCATAGCAACCATGCAAAAAGCACAAAAGGAAGATGGTATGGATATGCAAGAGGCTTTAGATTATGCAATTGAGAAAAGAAAATATCTCATCATACGTCAAGCAAAGAATGATGAAGAAGAGGAAGCTAGTAATTCTGAGGATGCTGGTGTGAAAGAAGTTGAATATGTTCATACTCAATCATTCCCATACTTTGGAAATAATTAGAAATCGCTATACCTAAAAAATGTTTAGAAATTATTCTTCATTAGTTGTCTGTTAGAAATATAACCTTGTTTCTGTGTGAACATTCTTTGAAAACGATGCTATAAATAAATTGCTATTATCTATAGAGTATATAGGTAATATATTGTAATGTTTAGATAATGCTTTTGCGTACAAACAATATAAGGCTATCATAAACCATGGATTAAACCATAAGCTATAAGAGATATTGCTATTGCGCATGCGCTCTTTGATGAATATTCATATGACATACATCATTCAAATCTCTTTTATTTCTTTGTTCTACATACTAGTTCCCAGGCCTCTAGCTCTCACCGTTGTTGATATAGCTACTGCGCATGCGCAGTTGATGGGCTTCTTCTATTATACTAATCGTTAATCTGTTGGTATATTCTCTTATAGTTTTTGAATAGATATAAACATCTTGTATACCAGCAACTTAATTTTCATTAATTAAATTTAGCATTATTTCTATATAATTAAATGTAGTAATTTAAGACAACTTTTCAATATAACATAAAACATTCAGAGTCAATTAATAGTTTTTCACCCCAATCTCCTAATGCTTTATCATTGATTTCTTCTTTTATTTCTTCTATGAATAATGTTGCTACAGTCCTATCACGATATTTCATTAAACCATCAGCAAGTTCTTCAATAAAAATCATTAACATAGCCATTCTTCCCCAATTTCCTTCTTTATCCATAATTGAAAAAAGTTCACAAACTAGGCCTTTAGCTTCTAGCTTGGATAAGACTTGATGTTGTTCTACTCGGGACTTTATTGAGCTTTTAGAGCTAGCTCTTGCATATGTTAGAAGATCTCGCATCCAATAATAGTATGCACTGCTGATTGGGATTGATTGTCTCTCGAAAGATATAACTCCTAATTTGCGACATTCATAGTTCCTCTCCAAAGAATATGCAACTAGATTTTTTCTAGTTAATTCGCGCTCCTTCTTCACAGCGTTGAATATCAGGAACGCTGCTGAAATCATCTTCGCATCTATCGAGTGGTATGACCAGACTGTTGCTTCTTCTCGATTTATATAGCTATACTATGGAGATTCTCTGTTAAATCAGGGACTTCCCCATTCTGGAAAATTCTGGAAACTTCTCGAAACTTCTGGAACATTGCGAATGATTTTCTTTTTCTCGATGATAGAGATTTGCAGGATACATTCGAACGTCACGTTCGAATTATTACACCATCATGATGAAATCCATAACAAACCGGTTTAAACCGGTTTTGAGTATAAACCAATCAGATTGTAGGATTTCTTGTTTCTAGAATCTTCTGGAACATTCTGGAAAGTTCTGGAAACTTCTGGAAAGTTCTAGTTATCCAGATTGTAGGATTATTATGTTATTTTATTTGATAAACGATTCGAACGTCGCGTTCGAATTATTATTACGCCATCATAATTAATCAATCAGATTATAGGATTTCTGGAAACTTCTGGAAACTTCTAGAAAGTTCTAGCTAATCAGATTGTAGGATTCTTAGAGATGTTCTGGAACATTCTGGAAACTTCTAGATTGTTAAATCGGAAACGAGGCTAGCGGTTTCATGCAAGGATTGGAAGAACTCTCGAGGTTGGGAAAACCGATACAATATAATCGTCGCACTATAGCGCGATCTGATGACGTCACTGATGATACCTCTGTGAGACTCTTGAAAACGAGGTTGGAGAAACCAGCATAATATATTCATAAAAACCGTCGCGCTATAGCGCGACCTGATGACGTCACTGATGACGTCACTGCGCTGGGACCCGCATCACTGGGGTCTGGCCACTGACTTGCAACCTACTA
>JACTAT010000104.1:0-15238 GCA_014526335.1 Chrysaora quinquecirrha
CCACCCCCCGGTAGGATTAGGGTTAACAACACAATTCTATCTTCCATCGAGCCTGAGACAATGAATCGAATTGCTGATGCATGCTGGATTCAACAGGCCTCTTTACAAAACATCAACAATGATCTGGAAAATTTTAGATCACTTGCAGGTGATTACAACATCGATGTTGTGCTGAATGCAGCCAATCATGCTGGGTATGAATATGCCCAGATAAATACGCATTTGCATTCTTTTTTACAAATGCAGATCCCTCTTCTCTTGAAAACGAGCCTGAGGTCATGTATCAGGCTCTTTTACGATTTTTAGATGTAAAGCAAAGTGAAAGGTTGATGCTGATCAATGCTCAAAGCCATTATATCACAATGGTATTTCGTGAGAAAGACTGCATTATTCTTGACAGTATCGAAGGTGTTTTGGAGTACAGCAGTGTTAATTGTCTTGTTTACTTGTGGCAGCTGACGTATAGTCAAGGTTTTGGAATTTACAAATTTAAAGTCCGACATGATGTTCTTATTGTCGAGGACGAAAACGAAATTTTTCAGAAGAAGAAAGACTTTTCTCCCCATGATATCATGAGAGACTCTTCTGTTGTGGATGACAGCCAGGAAGTGTCAGATTTGTTTCCTCACGTTAATGCACACGATCTAAGGACACTGAAGGGTAATTCGCTGGTCAATGACAGTATAATTCATGCTGTAGGCCAAGCAATTAACACCCAGTGTCCATCAGCATATGTAGTAGATCCACTTATAACCTACCAGCTCATAAAGAACCCTTTCTACTCATTATCAAAGAAAGGTTTCAAAAAATGTCTGCCTCCTTTCCTGAATAGAATTTTATTTCCGCAAATGTTGATCAGCATTGGTGGGTTTTCTTAGTTGATTTCAGTTCATCAACATTCTCAATTTGTGATTCTTTGGGCCTTAACCATGAGTCTGAAGTTAAGAATCTCAAGCAGGCTTTGTTTAACAACAACTACACTGCTGCTCTTACCTTGACTGAAAAAGTTCTTCCTTTCAATGGACAAGATGAATCAACTCAATGTGGTCTTTTTGCCATTTGCTGGTTGATTTCTTTTGCAAATTATACAGCAGCAGACTTCACCATTTTCGACATGGATGATGTTAGAGAGATGTTGGCCAGGCACATTGTCAGTGGAACTCACGCAGACCTATCAAGTCCAAGTCTGTGGAGAGGTAATAATTAACAAATTTAATATCTATAATATCTATATTTGAAAGTGAAATAAAATTCAAGGTAATACATGATTTTCATTCATTTTGCTTGAGATTTGAAGATCACATAGGTTGCTGTTGGAAATGGGAGATTTCATCCCACAATAAATTTGTATTCGCCCTTTAATGAAATTTGGGATCTTAGGCTATTACTCCCAGCATCCCAATGAAGCCAAACCCTTTACGAAGATGAGAGATGAGATGAGATGTGACGAGATGAAAATCACCTGACGACCAGCTTCTTGTGGGATGAGATCGTTTCCTTGCGTAAGGGAAAAGTGATGGAAGCAAGACAAGAGGTCGCCAGCTGAAGCAACATAGTAAAGATAGATAGAAAACTAAGAAAAACATAACAGAAAGAACAAATTTGCCGATTCTGATAAAGGCAAAAGTTCGCTGCCCCTTACCACATAGCTATCGATGCTCCCATCTAAAGACTTAATTGAATTGGGATCATCATCCAATTATCCTGAAGACTTTTGAATTTCTTTTCCAGAAAATGTAAGTGACAATAGCCTGGTGGATTATTTTAAAAGATTCGACCAAGAGCAAATACAAATTGATGTAAGTTCCTTTCTACTTTGTCTAATTAGAAACTCTATATTTCCTTGACATGAAAAGACTACTTTTCAAACTAGACAATCGGGTAAAACTATTTCCTATTCAAGTCTATTCATTTTTATCCTTTTTAGGAAGAAACTCTTAGAATGATTTATGGTCAAGACATAATCCTCCTTGGTTTGAACTCAGATGTAAGAAGGTATCTATTTGAAGAATTAAAGAAGAATAATAATAAAATTATCACTGGCCACCACTTTGCAATAGTTTCAAAAGATCAACTCAACAATTTTCTTGCTTGGAGAGCCTCGAATAATTCAAAAGTTGGTGCATTTCTTACAATAGAAGATCTTACGCCACTTATGAGGAGATTTCTTAGGGATCAATATCAAGGTCTCTGGGACCCTATACATTATCAAGGAGAAGGCTGGATACTAATGTCAAGGAAGGATTATGAACGATTTTCACAATGGTCTCTGGTGACTAGAGCAAGACTTATACATGATACAGAATAAATAGAAATTATGAAAACAAATAAATACGTCATATATAACAGAATATAATGGTAAAATTGCGAAATTAATAAAGCTATAAACAAGAAACATTAAAACCTACCTCCAATCTTGTTAGAAGAAGAGCTGTTGCTGAATTTTACCATCATCCCTTGTCTTTATCGTTGCTGCTGAAGAAGAACTGTTGCTGAATTCTACCATCATCCCTTGTCTTTATCGTTGCTGCTGAAGAAGAACTGTTGCTGAATTTTCTCATCATTCCCTTGTCTTTATCGTTGCTGCTTAAGAAGAAGAAATGTTGCTGAAGTCTACCATCATCCCTTGTCTTTATCGTTGCTGCTGAAGAAGAACTGTTGCTGAATTCTACCATCATTCCCTTGTCTTTATCGTTGCTGCTTAAGAAGAACTGTTGCTGAATTCTACCATCATTCCCTTGTCTTTATCGTTGCTGCTGAAGAAGAACTGTTGCTGAATTTTACCATCATCCCTTGTCTTTATCGTTGCTGCTGAAGAAGAACTGTTGCTGAATTCTACCATCATCACTTGTCTTTATCGTTGCTGCTGAAGAAGAACTGTTGCTGAATTTTCTCATCATTCCCTTGTCTTTATCGTTGCTGCTGAAGAAGAACTGTTGCTGAATTTTACCATCATCACTTGTCTTTATCGTTGCTGCTGAAGAAGAACTGTTGCTGAATTTTCTCATCATTCCCTTGTCTTTATCGTTGCTGCTGAAGAAGAACTATTGCTGAATTTTCTACCATCATTCCCTTGTCTTTATCGTTGCTGCTGAAGAAGAACTGTTGCTGAATTCTACCATCATCCCTTGTCTTTATCGTTGCTGCTGAAGAAGAACTGTTGCTGAATTCTACCATCATCCCTTGTCTTTATCGTTGCTGCTTAAGAAGAACTGTTGCTGAATTCTACCATCATTCCCTTGTCTTTATCGTTGCTGCTGAAGAAGAACTGTTGCTGAATTTTACCATCATCCCTTGTCTTTATCGTTGCTGCTGAAGAAGAACTGTTGCTGAATTCTACCATCATCACTTGTCTTTATCGTTGCTGCTGAAGAAGAACTGTTGCTGAATTCTACCATCATTCCCTTGTCTTTATCGTTGCTGCTGAAGAAGAACTGGTGCTGAATTTTACCATCATCCCTTGTCTTTATCGTTGCTGCTGAAGAAGAACTGTTGCTGAAATTTACCATCATTCCCTTGTCTTTATCGTTGCTGCTGAAGAAGAACTGTTGCTGAATTCTACCATCATCACTTGTCTTTATCGTTGCTGCTGAAGAAGAACTGTTGCTGAATTTTCTCATCATTCCCTTGTCTTTATCGTTGCTGCTGAAGAAGAACTGTTGCTGAATTCTACCATCATTCCCTTGTCTTTATCGTTGCTGCTGAAGAAGAACTGTTGCTGAATTTGCTACCATCATCCCTTGTCTTTATCGTTGCTGCTGAAGAAGAACTGTTGCTGAATTCTACCATCATCCCTTGTCTTTATCGTTGCTGCTGAAGAAGAACTGTTGCTGAATTTTCTCATCATTCCCTTGTCTTTATCGTTGCTGCTGAAGAAGAACTGTTGCTGAATTCTACCATCATTCCCTTGTCTTTATCGTTGCTGCTGAAGAAGAACTGTTGCTGAATTTTACTCATCATTCCCTTGTCTTTATCGTTGCTGCTGAAGAAGAACTGTTGCTGAATTCTACCATCATCCCTTGTCTTTATCGTTGCTGCTGAAGAAGAACTGTTGCTGAATTTTCTCATCATTCCCTTGTCTTTATCGTTGCTGCTGAAGAAGAACTGTTGCTGAATTCTACCATCATCCCTTGTCTTTATCGTTGCTGCTGAAGAAGAACTGTTGCTGAATTTTCTCATCATTCCCTTGTCTTTATCGTTGCTGCTGAACAAGAACTGTTGCTGAATTCTACCATCATCCCTTGTCTTTATCGTTGCTGCTGAAGAAGAACTGTTGCTGAATTTTCTCATCATTCCCTTGTCTTTATCGTTGCTGCTGAACAAGAACTGTTGCTGAATTCTACCATCATCCCTTGTCTTTATCGTTGCTGCTGAAGAAGAACTGTTGCTGAATTTTCTCATCATTCCCTTGTCTTTATCGTTGCTGCTGAACAAGAACTGTTGCTGAATTCTACCATCATCCCTTGTCTTTATCGTTGCTGCTGAAGAAGAACTGTTGCTGAATTTTCTCATCATTCCCTTGTCTTTATCGTTGCTGCTGAAGAAGAACTGTTGCTGAATTGCTTACCATCATCCCTTGTCTTTATCGCTGCTGAAGAAGAACTGCTGAAGAAGAACTGTTGCTGAATTTTACCATCATTCCCTTGTCTTTATCGTTGCTGCTGAAGAAGAACTGTTGCTGAATTCTACCATCATCACTTGTCTTTATCGTTGCTGCTGAAGAAGAACTGTTGCTGAATTTTACCATCATCCCTTGTCTTTATCGTTGCTGCTGAAGAAGAACTGTTGCTGAATTCTACCATCATCACTTGTCTTTATCGTTGCTGCTGAAGAAGAACTGTTGCTGAATTTTCTCATCATTCCCTTGTCTTTATCGTTGCTGCTGAAGAAGAACTGTTGCTGAATTTTACCATCATCACTTGTCTTTATCGTTGCTGCTGAAGAAGAACTGTTGCTGAATTTTCTCATCATTCCCTTGTCTTTATCGTTGCTGCTGAACAAGAACTGTTGCTGAATTCTACCATCATCCCTTGTCTTTATCGTTGCTGCTGAAGAAGAACTGTTGCTGAATTTTCTCATCATTCCCTTGTCTTTATCGTTGCTGCTGAACAAGAACTGTTGCTGAATTCTACCATCATCCCTTGTCTTTATCGTTGCTGCTAAAGAAGAACTGTTGCTGAATTTTCTCATCATTCCCTTGTCTTTATCGTTGCTGCTGAAGAAGAACTGTTGCTGAATTTTCTCATAATTCCCTTGTCTTTATCGTTGCTGCTTAAGAAGAACTGTTGCTGAATTCTACCATCATTCCCTTGTCTTTATCGTTGCTGCTGAACAAGAACTGTTGCTGAATTCTACCATCATCCCTTGTCTTTATCGTTGCTGCTGAAGAAGAACTGTTGCTGAATTTTCTCATCATTCCCTTGTCTTTATCGTTGCTGCTGAAGAAGAACTGTTGCTGAATTTTCTCATAATTCCCTTGTCTTTATCGTTGCTGCTTAAGAAGAACTGTTGCTGAATTCTACCATCATTCCCTTGTCTTTATCGTTGCTGCTGAAGAAGAACTGGTGCTGAATTTTACCATCATCCCTTGTCTTTATCGTTGCTGCTGAAGAAGAACTGTTGCTGAATTTTACCATCATTCCCTTGTCTTTATCGTTGCTGCTGAAGAAGAACTGTTGCTGAATTCTACCATCATCACTTGTCTTTATCGTTGCTGCTGAAGAAGAACTGTTGCTGAATTTTCTCATCATTCCCTTGTCTTTATCGTTGCTGCTGAAGAAGAACTGTTGCTGAATTCTACCATCATTCCCTTGTCTTTATCGTTGCTGCTGAAGAAGAACTGTTGCTGAATTTTCTCATCATTCCCTTGTCTTTATCGTTGCTGCTGAAGAAGAACTGTTGCTGAATTTTCTCATCATTCCCTTGTCTTTATCGTTGCTGCTGAAGAAGAACTGTTGCTGAATTCTACCATCATCCCTTGTCTTTATCGTTGCTGCTGAAGAAGAACTGTTGCTGAATTTTACCATCATTACTTGTCTTTATCGTTGCTGCTGAAGAAGAACTGTTGCTGAATTTTCTCATCATTCCCTTGTCTTTATCGTTGCTGCCGAAGAAGAAATGTTGCTGAATTTTCTCATCATTCCCTTGTCTTTATCGTTGCTGCTGAAGAAGAACTGTTGCTGAATTTTCTCATCATTCCCTTGTCTTTATCGTTGCTGCCGAAGAAGAAATGTTCCTGAAGTCTACCATCATCCCTTGTCTTTATCGTTGCTGCTGAAGAAGAACTGTTGCTGAATTTTCTCATCATTCCCTTGTCTTTATCGTTGCTGCTGAAGAAGAACTGTTGCTGAATTCTACCATCATCCCTTGTCTTTATCGTTGCTGCTGAAGAAGAACTGTTGCTGAATTTTACCATCATCCCTTGTCTTTATCGTTGCTGCTGAAGAAGAACTGTTGCTGAATTTTACCATCATCCCTTGTCTTTATCGTTGCTGCTGAAGAAGAACTGTTGCTGAATTTTACCATCATTCCCTTGTCTTTATCGTTGCTGCTGAAGAAGAACTGTTGCTGAATTCTACCATCATTCCCTTGTCTTTATCGTTGCTGCTTAAGAAGAACTGTTGCTGAATTCTACCATCATCCCTTGTCTTTATCGTTGCTGCTGAAGAAGAAATGTTGCTGAAGTCTACCATCATCCCTTGTCTTTATCGTTGCTGCTGAAGAAGAACTGTTGCTGAATTCTACCATCATTCCCTTGTCTTTATCGTTGCTGCTTAAGAAGAACTGTTGCTGAATTCTACCATCATTCCCTTGTCTTTATCGTTGCTGCTGAAGAAGAACTGTTGCTGAATTTTACCATCATCACTTGTCTTTATCGTTGCTGCTGAAGAAGAACTGTTGCTGAATTCTACCATCATCACTTGTCTTTATCGTTGCTGCTGAAGAAGAACTGTTGCTGAATTTTCTCATCATTCCCTTGTCTTTATCGTTGCTGCTGAAGAAGAACTGTTGCTGAATTTTACCATCATCACTTGTCTTTATCGTTGCTGCTGAAGAAGAACTGTTGCTGAATTTTCTCATCATTCCCTTGTCTTTATCGTTGCTGCTGAACAAGAACTGTTGCTGAATTCTACCATCATCCCTTGTCTTTATCGTTGCTGCTGAAGAAGAACTGTTGCTGAATTTTCTCATCATTCCCTTGTCTTTATCGTTGCTGCTGAAGAAGAACTATTGCTGAATTTTCTCATCATTCCCTTGTCTTTATCGTTGCTGCCGAAGAAGAAATGTTCCTGAAGTCTACCATCATCCCTTGTCTTTATCGTTGCTGCTGAAGAAGAACTGTTGCTGAATTCTACCATCATCCCTTGTCTTTATCGTTGCTGCTTAAGAAGAACTGTTGCTGAATTCTACCATCATTCCCTTGTCTTTATCGTTGCTGCTGAAGAAGAACTGTTGCTGAATTTTACCATCATCCCTTGTCTTTATCGTTGCTGCTGAAGAAGAACTGTTGCTGAATTCTACCATCATCACTTGTCTTTATCGTTGCTGCTGAAGAAGAACTGTTGCTGAATTTTCTCATCATTCCCTTGTCTTTATCGTTGCTGCTGAAGAAGAACTGTTGCTGAATTTTCTCATCATTCCCTTGTCTTTATCGTTGCTGCTGAAGAAGAACTATTGCTGAATTTTCTCATCATTCCCTTGTCTTTATCGTTGCTGCCGAAGAAGAAATGTTCCTGAAGTCTACCATCATCCCTTGTCTTTATCGTTGCTGCTGAAGAAGAACTGTTGCTGAATTCTACCATCATCCCTTGTCTTTATCGTTGCTGCTTAAGAAGAACTGTTGCTGAATTCTACCATCATTCCCTTGTCTTTATCGTTGCTGCTGAAGAAGAACTGTTGCTGAATTTTACCATCATCCCTTGTCTTTATCGTTGCTGCTGAAGAAGAACTGTTGCTGAATTCTACCATCATCACTTGTCTTTATCGTTGCTGCTGAAGAAGAACTGTTGCTGAATTTTCTCATCATTCCCTTGTCTTTATCGTTGCTGCTGAAGAAGAACTGTTGCTGAATTTTACCATCATCACTTGTCTTTATCGTTGCTGCTGAAGAAGAACTGTTGCTGAATTTTCTCATCATTCCCTTGTCTTTATCGTTGCTGCTGAAGAAGAACTGTTGCTGAATTCTACCATCATTCCCTTGTCTTTATCGTTGCTGCTGAAGAACTGTTGCTGAATTCTACCATCATCCCTTGTCTTTATCGTTGCTGCTGAAGAAGAACTGTTGCTGAATTTTCTCATCATTCCCTTGTCTTTATCGTTGCTGCTGAACAAGAACTGTTGCTGAATTCTACCATCATCCCTTGTCTTTATCGTTGCTGCTGAAGAAGAACTGTTGCTGAATTTTCTCATCATTCCCTTGTCTTTATCGTTGCTGCTGAACAAGAACTGTTGCTGAATTCTACCATCATCCCTTGTCTTTATCGTTGCTGCTGAAGAAGAACTGTTGCTGAATTTTCTCATCATTCCCTTGTCTTTATCGTTGCTGCTGAAGAAGAACTGTTGCTGAATTTTCTCATCATTCCCTTGTCTTTATCGTTGCTGCTTAAGAAGAACTGTTGCTGAATTCTACCATCATTCCCTTGTCTTTATCGTTGCTGCTGAAGAAGAACTGGTGCTGAATTTTACCATCATCCCTTGTCTTTATCGTTGCTGCTGAAGAAGAACTGTTGCTGAATTTTACCATCATTCCCTTGTCTTTATCGTTGCTGCTGAAGAAGAACTGTTGCTGAATTCTACCATCATCACTTGTCTTTATCGTTGCTGCTGAAGAAGAACTGTTGCTGAATTTTCTCATCATTCCCTTGTCTTTATCGTTGCTGCTGAAGAAGAACTGTTGCTGAATTCTACCATAATTCCCTTGTCTTTATCGTTGCTGCTGAAGAAGAACTGTTGCTGAATTTTCTCATCATTCCCTTGTCTTTATCGTTGCTGCTGAAGAAGAACTGTTGCTGAATTTTCTCATCATTCCCTTGTCTTTATCGTTGCTGCTGAAGAAGAACTGTTGCTGAATTCTACCATCATTCCCTTGTCTTTATCGTTGCTGCTGAAGAAGAACTGTTGCTGAATTTTACCATCATTACTTGTCTTTATCGTTGCTGCTGAAGAAGAACTGTTGCTGAATTTTACCATCATCCCTTGTCTTTATCGTTGCTGCTGAAGAAGAACTGTTGCTGAATTTTACCATCATCCCTTGTCTTTATCGTTGCTGCTGAAGAAGAACTGTTGCTGAATTCTACCATCATTCCCTTGTCTTTATCGTTGCTGCTTAAGAAGAACTGTTGCTGAATTCTACCATCATTCCCTTGTCTTTATCGTTGCTGCCGAAGAAGAAATGTTCCTGAAGTCTACCATCATCCCTTGTCTTTATCGTTGCTGCTGAAGAAGAACTGTTGCTGAATTCTACCATCATCCCTTGTCTTTATCGTTGCTGCTTAAGAAGAACTGTTGCTGAATTCTACCATCATCCCTTGTCTTTATCGTTGCTGCTGAAGAAGAACTGTTGCTGAATTTTCTCATCATTCCCTTGTCTTTATCGTTGCTGCCGAAGAAGAAATGTTCCTGAATTCTACCATCATCCCTTGTCTTTATCGTTGCTGCTGAAGAAGAACTGTTGCTGAATTTTCTCATCATTCCCTTGTCTTTATCGTTGCTGCTGAAGAAGAACTGTTGCTGAATTCTACCATCATCCCTTGTCTTTATCGTTGCTGCTGAAGAAGAACTGTTGCTGAATTTTACCATCATCCCTTGTCTTTATCGTTGCTGCTGAAGAAGAACTGTTGCTGAATTTTACCATCATCCCTTGACTTTATCGTTGCTGCTGAAGAAGAACTGTTGCTGAATTTTACCATCATTCCCTTGTCTTTATCGTTGCTGCTGAAGAAGAACTGTTGCTGAATTCTACCATCATTCCCTTGTCTTTATCGTTGCTGCTTAAGAAGAACTGTTGCTGAATTCTACCATCATTCCCTTGTCTTTATCGTTGCTGCTTAAGAAGAAGAAATGTTGCTGAAGTCTACCATCATCCCTTGTCTTTATCGTTGCTGCTGAAGAAGAACTGTTGCTGAATTCTACCATCATTCCCTTGTCTTTATCGTTGCTGCTTAAGAAGAACTGTTGCTGAATTCTACCATCATTCCCTTGTCTTTATCGTTGCTGCTGAAGAAGAACTGTTGCTGAATTTTACCATCATCCCTTGTCTTTATCGTTGCTGCTGAAGAAGAACTGTTGCTGAATTCTACCATCATCACTTGTCTTTATCGTTGCTGCTGAAGAAGAACTGTTGCTGAATTTTCTCATCATTCCCTTGTCTTTATCGTTGCTGCTGAAGAAGAACATTACTCTTCGATCGACAATGTTATCACTGGATGCTGCTGTCATTGCCATATATCTTTATCTTTGGATATTACTCTTCAATCGACAATGTTATCACTGGATGCTGCTGTCATTGCATTATATCTTTATGTTTGGATATTACTCTTCAATCGACAATGTTATCACTGGATGCTGCTGTCATTGTATTATATCTTTATGTTTGGATATTACTCTTCAATCGACAATGTTATCACTGGATGCTGCTGTCATTGCATTATATCTTTATGTTTGGATATTACTCTTCAATCGACAATGTTATCACTGGATACTGCTGTCATTGCATTATATCTTTATCTTTGGATATCACTCTTCAATCGACAATGTTATCACTGGATGCTGCTGTCATTGCATTATATCTTTATGTTTGGATATTACTCTTCAATCGACAATGTTATCACTGGATGCTGCTGTCATTGCATTATATCTTTATGTTTGGATATTACTCTTCAATCGACAATGTTATCACTGGATGCTGCTGTCATTGCCATATATCTTTATCTTTGGATATTACTCTTCAATCGACAATGTTATCACTGGATGCTGCTGTCATTGCATTATATCTTTATGTTTGGATATTACTCTTCAATCGACAATGTTATCACTGGATGCTGCTGTCATTGCATTATATCTTTATCTTTGGATATTACTCTTCTATCGACAATGTTATCACTGGATGCTGCTGTCATTGCATTATATCTTTATGTTTGGATATTACCCTTCAATCGACAATGTTATCACTGGATGCTGCTGTCATTGCATTATATCTTTATCTTTGGATATTACTCTTCAATCGACAATGTTATCACTGGATGCTGCTGTCATTGCATTATATCTTTATCTTTGGATATTACTCTTCAATCGACAATGTTATCACTGAATGCTGCTGTCATTGCCATATATCTTTATCTTTGGATATTACTCTTCAATCGACAATGTTATCACTGGATGCTGCTGTCATTGCATTATATCTTTATCTTTGGATATTACTCTTCAATCGACAATGTTATCACTGGATGCTGCTGTCATTGCATTATATCTTTATCTTTGGATATTACTCTTCAATCGACAATGTTATCACTGGATGCTGCTGTCATTGCATTATATCTTTATCTTTGGATATTACTCTTCAATCGACAATGTTATCACTGGATGCTGCTGTCATTGCATTATATCTTTATCTTTGGATATTACTCTTCAATCGACAATGTTATCACTGGATGCTGCTGTCATTGCATTATATCTTTATCTTTGGATATTACTTTGCAATTAAATTCTACCTACTTTACAGTTGTAAATAGCATTTAACATTTAAAAAAAATTGTTGCAGTTTGATTTCCCCCAGTTTTAATGTTGCCAAAGAACTGGTGGGGTTCCTTCTGCTTAAAAACGGAAACTCAAGCAATGGGCAAACCCTTGACGTGGGGCTTGAGCTTAACTCAGTGAGGTTTCTTGCTGAGGACAAATTTGCCTGGCAACATCTTCAGGGCATTAAGGGGAAATATTTCAATTTTTCAGTGAATAAGAATTGAATTCTAATGTTAAATTGTGCAGAGTAAAAAACTTCTGGAACTAGGGCATGTCTCCTCTGGTAAAGGAAGTCGGATTAAGAATAAATCAAAACCTGCAACTAAAGTACCTATTTAGGGCACTATTGTAATTAAGCTTAATGGGATTAACTGTATTTTCGTAATCAGTCTAAACCATACTGTATAACGTAAAGAAAAAGGATCTTATTGCTCTGGATAGCAAAGGCAATTATATACTTTGTTAAGTGATAGCAAAAAATCTATTATTGCAACCAGTAGCCCTTTTTGTCAGATTTTGTCTACTATAAATGAACAATTCAAATACCCTTTGTGATTATTTTAGAAATATATTTGGGAGTTCATATGAAAACATCAATAATGATGATTTTGGAATAGCTCCACCATATTTGACATACCAGGTGTATCCAATGAAACTGATGCCAAAAGTTTGTAAATTTTTAGAATATACTGTTTGTGCATACGGAATAGGCACCTTAATTTAGGCAAGGGCATGTTGGATTCATCATTTACAGTATCATAGATGTGATCAAGAATGCTTTCTTCTGATTATGAAAAAATAATCATAAGAAAGCATGTGTGGGGTTTTTTGGGATTTAAAAATCTTTAAAAGCAGTCTATACTTTTTTAAAAATATCCAGACAATATATTTTGTATTCTAGTGAGGCAAATTCTTTTGTCTGCATCAGGAACAACTGTATTTGATATAATGTCATGAAGTCTCTTGCTTTTCAACTTACAGGCTTTAACAACCTTGCTGACAAGGCATCCATAAGCAAAAACATCACTTTCCCTTGACAGTGGCTTGATACCATTAACAATTTCTGGAGCTACCCATGGATACTTTAATTTGTATTCATCTCTTTCAGCAGATGGGATTATGTTTAATTTTGATTTTGTGGAAAGAACACTTTTTCCAAAATCAACAATGACAGCAGACATTCCAGCTTCTACCAAGACATTGTCTGACTTTATGTCTCCATGCACATATCCAGTTGTGTGGACATGCAGCAAAACATCAGCAAGGCTTGCAAAGACTTTCCACCAGTCTTCCTTGTGCTTTGGCACAGCATCGACAATTTCATTGGTTTCAATTTTAAGAATTTCTCTGATTGTTGTGGATTTTCTGTTAATCCCATGAAAACTTGTAACAAGACGGTATGGCTTGCTTTCAATGATTACACCGAGAATCTTTGGGATCCCTCTGTGAGCATGCAAATTAAGCAGCACATTTGCCTCCCTGAGCACTAACCGTTTCATTGCATCATCAGAGAAACTCTCCAGCTCATGATATGCTTTGACAGCAACATCCATACCCCTATATGTAAACAGACAGCAAGACCCAAAGGTACCTGCATGATTTTTACTATCAGGCACCTCCACTAACTCATCACTATCCAGGAACATAGATGATGGCAACTGCAGACTTTTGCTGTATTTTGAAAGCTTTTTTTCTTTCTCTAGAGTAACCTGCAGCTTTTCTTTCTCCATCCTTTCATTTCTATATAAATTTACAGCTTTCCTAAAACGGACACTTTCAGGCACTAACTTTGTTTGATCCAACTGCTCCTTTTTCTGGCCAACTGCAATCTCATTTTGTGCTTCACAATTTGATACCACCATTTCTACACCTGCCTCATCCCTGCTATCAACATCTCCATACAAAAACTTTACACCATAGTAGCATCTTACTCGTTTGCTGTCTTGAAAATTTTTCACTCTCGAGCCAAAAACAACACGAAAACACTTACCAATCACATTTGCTGGTACAGCTTCTCCTAATGCTTTCTGGATTCTCTCACAGACATTCTTCACTTCTACTTTGCTTTTTTGCTGTAACACTAGATTTTTGGACAACCTGTCATCAAAAAAGGAAACAGTAAAAAAAATCCTTTGGAAGTTTAACAAGACATAATAAATATATTTCATTTTTGGCATGGCTACAGAGCTATATTTAAGTTAAATCAAGAGCCAGTAAATAAATCCTGTTTGGGTTTTACAATTGAATTTTGATAAACTTGCCCACATTATTAGCTTTGGTAAAATCAGGGTGGTCATGTAAAAGGTGTAGATAGAATATTGAAGGGTTATAATGAGTGATGGGGACTTTGTCATAGAAACATTGAGGTGTTTTAGTAATGTTTAACATGCGTAACAAATGTGGATGAATGGCATCCTTGAGTACACTTACTGGACAAAAGTATTCGAACGGTCGTCAAAAATGGCGGCCAACAGCGGCCATAGGCCCAAACAAAACATTTCTTCATAACAATGGCTTAAAGTCACGCGGCCATTTTCACAGTAAATTTTGGTGGGAAAATGTTTGTCATTTCACAGTCTTTCGATTAAAAGTAAAAGTAAAGAATTATTCCTCAGATTGGTTAAAATAATCCAACAAAATTAAAGATTGGTGCCTCCAAATATTTTGCAAGAAAGTTTTTACAGTGGGTATCAAAAAAGCGATGTTATGTACCATATTTCGAAGAAAGACTCGATAAATTTCTGTCATTGAAATGGAAAATACATTCAGCTTTCATGTTATGATAAAATTCTTGCTTAAAGTTACGTTTTGAGAGAGCTTCGGGTATTTTTGTATCGAAAGTTTTTTCAGGTGAGTGAACTTTTTAGCAGGCCAAGAACAGCTATGTATTTTAGAAAATTATGTTTTTCTTTCATGTCAGTAAGGCGATTGCTTAAAAAACAAACAAAAAATGTTCGACTTTCTTTGCAGTTTCGGATAGAAATGAAAAAGTTTTGTTTCTTTGCATTTGATGATTAAAATCGCACCTTTTCCTTTTTGTACAAAATTAGCAGTTGCGAAAGTTCACTCACCTGAAAAAACATTGGATACAAAAATACCCGAAGCTCTCTCAAAACGTAGCTTTAAGCAAGAATTTTATCATAACAAGAAAGCTGAATGTATTTTCCATTTCAATGACAGAAATTTATTAAGTCATTCTTCGAAATATGGTACATAATATCGCTTTTTTGATACCCACTGTAAAAACTTTCTTGCAAAATATTTGGAGGCACCACTCTTTAATTTTGTTGGATTATTTTAACCAATCTGAGGAATAATTCTTTACTTTTACTTTTAATCGAAAGACTGTGCAATGACAAACATTTTCCCACCGAAATTTCATGCGAACTTGGCCGCGTGACTTCAAGCCATTGTTATGAAGAAATGTTTTGATTGGGCCTATGGCCGCTGTTGGCCGCCATTTTTGACAACCGTTCGAATACTTTTGTCCAGTAAGTGTAGT
>JACTAT010001040.1:0-10683 GCA_014526335.1 Chrysaora quinquecirrha
TTTCCTTTGGCTGCTTCGATTTGCCCACGCACTTTGACTCTTCTTAAGCGAAAGTTATCAAGTCCAACGTTTCGAAGAAGCACATTTATGCCACCAGAAGGCAAAATGTCCACATCGAATTTTCTTCCGATTGATCGAATTGATATCGCTAGAGTTGAAAATTGCGACCATAAAAAATCTTACAATATGTGCTTCGTATAATATAGCCCTACCAGCAATTTTAATTGTTTAGGATCATTAGATTTGTAGGGTCGACATAGTTGGTCGTCTGATCTGATAAATAGCGGAAGATGAAAAAAGCCGTGATAGAAAAACTGTTACCAATTACATGACGACATGACGTAGTTTCTTAAAAGCTCTTATATACAGACTCGAATTTTCAGGTATTTTCCCAAATAGTCTGCGTTGCATTAACACAAAATTTTTACAGCACTGCAATATAGCAGGCCTTTGTCTCATCACTTCGCATTACCCAATGATGGGAGACAGATCTCTCCCGAAACGTTGCCATACTAAGTATCAAAGGCTAGACTTGTCGTGATAAGTGGTGACAATAATGTCTAATACGGTGTCAGAAACAGCCTTGATAAGTCTGAATATATCTACTCTATATCAGGCCTTATTAGGAAAAATGTTTATTTTTATTACAATGTGCGATGTAGGCCTACCACATGTTCTTTGGTTTAAGGTTCAAATGAGGTCGGAGCGTAATAAACGATGGCTGTAATAATAACAACAGCATAATGGCAGCAAATAAACAGGACATGTAACTAACGGAATCGGTACAGATATGTCAGCAACCATATACTTAAATTTGACATGGTACTTATGAATAATTTCAATTCACATACAGCAATGGTAACAGATGCTCTTGGCTTTTTACATAAGTCGGACTGTCTATTAGACAATTTAATGCGATGAATATAAAGATAAACAGTAGGCATTGTTTGAAAAACATGTTTGGTCAACGTTTAAAATCAAAGTGTTTCTATATTTTTGGGTACAAGACAAGAGAACTTAAAGAACATCGAATTTGGTTGTGATTTTCCTCGCAACCTTGAAAGTTGTTTGCCTCTCAGATAATAATTTGTTTCTTTTCTGCGAAGAGATCAAGGTTTAGTAAGCCTCTAATAGAAAACTTCAACTAATTCCAATATGGATATTTGTATTCCCATCCATTTTTAGACGATCTTCGTGACAAAAATCGAGAAGTGCAATTTTTCTGAAAATAAATGACTAAATGAAGGAAAGTTAATACTTTTCTAGTAGCATTTTGCAAGTTCTTTCGTTTGATGATGTCAAATAATGGGAGAAGTTAAGGTGGTAACTGTGAATTGGCCTAGGGCTTTTTGGGGAAAAAATAATCAAAAATCGCCCACGCCCCCTGAAAATTTTTTCACAGATTTTGTCCTTTCCTGACCCATATCTGTCTGGCCGAAAGGCTTGAGTACGTTATCGTGAATGTTTCTTATGGTGGTAAGTAAAGGGTTAATTCATAGTGAGAGTAAACATAGTTATAAAAATACTATTTATCATGAGTGGTGAACACTAGGATAGATTTTTCAACAAGTTGCGTACCCGTCTGCTTACCCGTTTACAAGGTTGGAATCCCATCTATCGCCGTATGCTACTTGTAGAAAAATCTATCTCAGTTATAAAGAATAGAAGATAAATGAAAAATGATTATTTTTACCATGACGTGCTGACCCTGACAACTTCATTTCTCCCGAGGAAGAGCGAGTTACTTTGACACTCATTTGTTTGCGGTCAATATTCCAGGCCCCACGTGCTGTCATTTCATAGTCACCAAACGGAATCGGTACAGATATGTCAGCAACCATTGCGTTTAATTTCAAGACTACAATAAAACAAAAACACTGTTGAGAAAATTGAATAGTTTAAGGAGGTATCGCTGCGCAATACATACTAAAGATGTCACAGCTAGTTGCAGTACAGCGAAAGGAAAGATGTATATCACAATTCTCGTGTTGCAGAGTCAGGAAAAGGTAAGGCTGTGGTTAAACTAGGAGACAAGTCGTACGCGACATTGTATTCAGCGTATCTCTCTGGGATGGCTGAATATGCCAGTGACAAGCAAGCAACATGTCTCCCGGGTCACGGAGGCAAGAAATATTTCTGTTGTCTCCCAGAAATACTGGCATGTCTCTCGCTACAGATTTTATCGCGCTCTACAAAGTTTCCAAGCTGGCTAAACTGGGAGACAACAAAGGGACATGTCGCGCGAAGACGTTTATGTCTGGAAATGCAACTGCTTCTTGAGACCCTGAAAACAAAAGGAAAAGTTATTTATTTAGGTCCACATCCCCAGGATCATAGTTTTGCCTCTTTGTGTTGTTTGTGATAAAAGTTAGTGTTTTCAGATAACTTACTGTTGTTCTCTTAGTCCTGAAACGAAGGACGCAGATTGATTTGCACAATTGTTCTATGGTTTGGAGAGGAATCAGGTGTAATTAAATTCGGCTTTATATATGCGCGGCTTGTAGCCTTAGGACCTTATTTCTGCCCCACTGTCCTCGTTTCTAAGCTTGATTCTACAGCAAACGATTTCGGAAAGCAAAAAGAGACAATTCAGGAAAAAATGTCGACTAATCAAGTCTAAGAGTATGAGTATTTTTGAACTTGAAACCTCGCAGCTCATTGTTGAGAACTCTGTCCTTATGCCATACGATAGCTTCTACATAAAATCTGTTTCTACTGTTGCTCAGCTTAATCTAAATCAAAAGTAAGTTATAAAAACCATAGTCAATAGATCCTCACTTCTGTTGACTATGTAAAAACAAACACAGTAAACGTTTAAAATTACCATTTCCAAACGCAAACTTCAAGGCAATGATAAATACCAGGATGAATTGGATTCCATGCATCCAGGCAGCTAAACAGATTCTAGCCTAGAAGGTGAGGTATAATAGATACTCAAAGGCAGATCATTTGAAAATGTTTGAATAAGCCATTCTGTATTTTTGTTTTACGCCGTATTTTTGCCCATAAATATAATTTATGTAGGCCAAGGCAAAAGATAGCTCCACAATCTTGAAAGCTGAGCGGCAAAAAATGAACATAGGCTTATATCTATTACAGAATGCAAGAGCAAAGATAGCTCTCCACCCTTAACAGTTTTATACTTCGTTATAAGGGTATAACGATATTCGGTTGAACATTAAATTGCAACAGTGCATAAGCTAAGACCCAAGGGAGTACACCATTGTATAAGCTTGTAATTCATCGAAACCTCTCAGACGTTGATGGCGATTCTGCAGATAAGTAACATTTCTGAGACAGCCTAAAGGCCCTGCTCAACGAGAAGACATGTCGCGCGTGACATTTTGCTCGTGACATGTCCCTCGATGTCTACCAGATTGGCAACCTTGGAAATTTTGTGGCGAGAGGCATGCAAATGTTCCTGGTAGACAACAAAAACATTTCTTGTCTCCGTGACTCGGGGGATGTTGCTGGCCTGTCACTCGGATGTTTAGCTTCCCTGGGAGACACGCCGAATACAATGTCACGCGCGACATGTCTCCTAGTTTAGCCATAGATTTGCCTGCTTCCGTATACAATTATTTTGGGTTAACATTGCCCACCACTCCCGCTCTTTCTTAACAGACGGTCGGGAATGTATACTATATACTTGGTTTGGTGTGATCGACATGAAGTAATGAATCGCTAGACTGATCTCACTATACTATAAGATATATATCTTGTACAGTAGCTATTGCATCTTAGCGTAAAGTAGATTTAAGTATGATCAGCAAATAAATTTTATCTGCTTGAGTTTATAAATAAGAAAATAGCAATACTAAAAAACAAGCTTTTAAACGCCTCTTGAAACGAGGCTGCGCTAGAAATTGTGATTCTCTTACCCGCTATATCATGTTCTGCTGTTAAAAGCCCCAATTTGGCATCCAATACTAACTTAAAATCTTCATGAAAATCTTTTGTTAATCTTTGTATTTTCTGTTAAACTCCTCAAAAGTCTTGGTTATTCTTAAGTATTATTCAATAAACATTTAGGTTGCAGCTTCCATGGAACCATGAGGCCCAGCTTTTGGGATTACATCATTCCACGCTTCATTAGCTTGACCAGTGACCTTTTATTCAAAGGTATTGATCTGTTGGAACTGGTGCTTCGCTACTGGGTATTAGCCAATTTTATGTTTTAAAACTGCTAGGGGACTTTGTAATACCCTACTACTGCGCTAGACTCTTTAATGCATCTAAAAATGCTGGAGTACACGCACCTTTTTCATAAGCAACCGCTTATAAGCAACCAAGATGTAGAAGGTCTAAAACTTTACGCAACGTATAGAACAACAGGGAAAAAACCTCAGCAACATTTGAAGTTTTCAATAATTTATATCACTGCAAGCAATCGAGGATTGATCAACATAGAAGCTATTTCCATTCATTTGCCGTCAAGTCAAAACTCGCATATCAACGGAGTGTTACTAATTGACTATATTGTGTCAGAACTCATCAATGGTACAGAAATGGTACTTCTTGACTGACGTTATTTATGGTATTTCTTTGCTGTATACTGGGGGTTTTTAGCGTTGTGTTGTATAAAAAGCTATAGCAGAACTCTAAATTTTGCTGTTTTTCTAGCCTCTAAACTAAGCATCTTTTGGTACTAAAAGGTGGCCATAAGAGGTCCAAAAATAAGCAACTTTTCGAACTAGGCCAGAGCGAAGTTGCTTATAAAAAAAATGCGTGTAACAATGACTTTCAGAAGTGCAATCCAAATGTTATAAGTGCTGCTTTGGGCCTGTTTATCCCACCTTCAAGCCATAAGCTGGGTTCTATACTGCCCTTTGTAATTCAAAAGTTGAGTTTATATGAGAAATGATTCTCGAAATAATTAATGAAGTGAGATCTCATTTGGGGGAACTGGAAGGTGGGATTGAATCAACATTTAAGGGGCCTGGAACATGCCAATGCTAAGATTAAGTACAATGAAGTACGATTGTGACCTCCAAAATCAGCCTGAAAGTAGAATATGCATTGCTGGACAATGCTATTTCTCCAGCTCTGGACGACTGGTTATGTGCATTAATTTCTGACAAAAAGAGAAGAATGATCTTGCCAAGACTGGACTCGCACTGCAAAGAAATCGCTGAAGCTAAGACAATAGAACAATAAGTCCCCTTAAATTTTTTGCCCCCCCCTAGTTTTATCACCTTAAAAGAGGCCCTGGTCTATTTTCTAGCCATAAAGGTATACTTGGTTGTAAAGAAAAACTCAAAGTCTATGGTAACGTCATGAGCAAACACGCACCACTTCCTGTTCTTTTAACTTTTCCTTTTCTTTACCAGGGTCTCAAGAAGCAGTTGCATTTCCAGACATAAACGTCTTCCTTGGTTCTCAAGTTCCAGATCTGAAGCAAATTTATGAAATACATGATTGCAAAGTTCAGATTCTCGCTGGAAGTTTCATTTTTTAATTCGAACACCAAAAACAACAATGATAATGATTCTCTTACTTCTAATGGTAGAAAAAGTGGACTTTCTCATTTACGGGGACAATTTTGCCGAGGTCGTGTTAAATTTGATATATTTCGATATATATTCTACGTTGCAAAATAATTATCATTAGTTACTTCGTCCCAGAAGTGAATGCAATACGGTTACTTTAGAAGAATAACACGCATCATTTATCTGCTTCAACTTGTTTACTGATAGAAAGTAGACTTTGACATTGTTATACTCATTTCAACTGTCAAATTTTACTTAAGTTCAATGACGATAGAGGATTCTGCAATTACAACCTTGCGCGGTAGCAATATAGCCTTATGTAATATCAACAATGTAATAAATTCTATAGATAAAACATTTTCGAAGAAAGCATCATGGATTAACAATTTATCATGATGGGAAGACAATGTGAAAAGCATTTCGAAAACAGCGTTTGGTTGCCAGTATTACGGTAAAACCCAATTCTAAGTAGTAGCAAAAGTTGAACGGGGCTAAATTTCCTTGCATCAGACACCTCTAGTACGCTTCAATCAAAGCGAACTTACAACTTCTCAGCAACAAGGGGAGACAAACAGTTGCTTTTGTCGACGTTAAGGCAGTATGATGATTAACTTTGAATAACCCAGCTAGTATGATATGACCATAGTTTCAAAGGTTTAATTCAAGTAAATAGATACATTCTGTAGAAATTCAAGATTTTAATTATATAATAAGTAGCTAAGATTGAAAATTATACTGTAAATTTCAGCTTTCACAATCGCATCTTTCACAATCGGCAACGATAATATAAACAACTAATATTGTGCAGTGCAGTTATTGTAATTGCTGGTCGCAGATTTTGCGTCTCACTATTAGTCAAATTATTATCGATTCTAGTCAAAATATTGAGAAATTAAGATAAATTTCTGTGATATGTAAATTAAATTTTTACGGCATACTTTCATCTAGTATGCTGTCCCCCGGTGATCTGGCACATCCTTGTAGGCTTTCGATTTTCACAGTCTGTAGAGCGTCAGCAAGATCATGACTTTCTTCAAAAAAGTCAACAAGGCTGGGCTCAGATAGAACACAGGCAATAAACTGTCTGTATTTGATTCGCCATTTGTCACTGACAAAACCGCTTTCTATTGAAGCACTCGAAGTTGGTCGGGGCATTTTCAGAGATTTAGGCCGAACACTAATACATGTTGGTTCAGCTGGTATTGATTTTGAATTCGGCTCGTTGATATCTGTCAACGAAATCACGTTGCCAGATTCGACATTTTTACTGAAGAGATCTTCTGTTGTTAAGCTTGTCGCAAGCTCTTTATAGCTTGACCCATACAACCTATCATCACTCTGTTTTTCAGACCCAGTGCTCGCTACATCTTGACTGTCTGCAACATAAACAAAGTCATCACTCTTCACGCTTTCTGGTTTGTTTGGAGATGACGTAATACTACGCTGTGCATCAGCTAATGCTTCAGTTAATGAAATGTCTTTTACTGCTATGTTCAAGCCGATTTCCTCATCTGTGTCATCTGATTTAGCATCGTGTATCAAATTCAAATCTTTTACGTCAGTTTTATCTGCAGAATAGATCTCGTCTTCCATTCGTTTAGGGTCCTCTCTTTAGCTACAAATTCAACGTCTGCAGCTATGTAAAAAACGTAATTAAGGAAATTATTCTCAGAATTCCTTTCGGAAATCCTTAATGAAAACAATAGGCAAAAATGGCGGCCATCTTTTGCGGAAGCGTCTATCATCTTTGCTTGATTCACTCAAATTGACGCTAGCATTTTCATTACACTTGCCCTGTTCTAACGAAGCAGATTCTGTCAATAAAGGGGGAGACAAATTAGGCGTTAGAATGATTTCACCTTCATTCTCAAGCTGTCCTTTAACACCCATATTACTTGGCACGACCACGAGTGTATCTTCATTGGCAAACTCTTCATCACTCAGTTCCGTAGCTTCATTAGCATTTTCAACCACATCAAAAGAGTTCTTTCGACGTTCGGATTCAAAGGGAATGGGAGTATCTTTTAATGGTAAGTGCATGCGATATAGCAGTTTCATTCGCTCGTAAAATTCACCACGACAGATTAGGCCACAAAGTTGCGAAAATTCTTTGAAGTTGATTAGGCCATCTTCGTTTTCATCAATAACCTGGTGACAGAAATTAAAATAAGACTGAAATCTGGAATCTTTCATTCTGATTTAAAAGCAAAACAAGCTATTACAGAGAAGACCTGCTGTAGGGATTGACAAATCACAGCGCTCTGCCATCAGTAAATATATATGATACGCTTTGCAAACGGCAGGGAAGACTGTTCTAGCGCAAAAGATGTAAAGGATGTTGATGGTTTCTGAAGCCTTTTCATGGAACGGTAAATAGAAATAGCTAGGGAGGGTCCAGCCCCGAAGGCGACGTCAGTAAGTACATAGAGCAATTATCCTTTGGCCTGTTACATAACAAAGACTCCATATTACTATGTGAAAATCGTGACCTTACTCGCCCATAATTCATGATACGAAATAAACACACTTTTTTTTAATAAGCAACTTGACTTTTGTACAGCCCTCAAAGTTGCTTAAAACTTTAGACATTTCAGCCCTCAAAGTTGCTTAAAAGTTGCTTAACCTTTTTTACCTAACAACCACCCCTGACTTTGCGGGTCAAAATCGTCAACTGAAATAACATAACACAACATATAACACAACTTTTGGGAGACAGTAAGTGGAAGAACGTTAGCTAAAGAACTTCAACATACAAAACAAACAATTTCCTAACAACAAGAAAGCGTATAAGCTTGGTTGTTTGACTTCTTAGTTGCTTACAGAATTCAATTGAGCCCTCAAGTTCCTTAATGTTAAGGTCAGTTAAGCCCTAGTTGCTTATTGAGCGGTTGCTTATTAAAAGAAAAAATGTAAATAATAACAGGGTTTATACAGGGCAGCCTCTTCAACACGTTAAGTGCTGTTATCAACGAGAGCCCTGAAATTTGAAAATTTGAGCAATTTGAAATCGTCAAAAGAAGCAAAGAAATTCGCTGTTATATGCAGAAATTAAATTTTGAATTGTCTATATGATTAAGAGCTTGCAGATAGGAAACAGTTTGCATACCTTGAAGCATCTAGTTGCAAGTTCAGTGCTAAGATCCCCTTTACCCCATGGTAGCAGCTTTGTGAACAATGCATTGAATCTTTCATTGTCTATCCAGAAATTCTCATGCGGATCTTTCCAGCTTTGTTCGCTTTTCAAATCTTAATTTGCTCAGACAAAAGGATTATATCTGGTGCTTGCGCATAATGAGCGATTTCATCCCACTGTCCAGCTTTCATCCCACCTTCCAGCGTTATATAAGAAAATTTCATCCCACCCAGGTGAGATCCCACCTCTTAACGAGTGAGATCTCACTTGACCGGAATGAAACGTTTTCCGTATAAAGAGAAGACGAAAATCACAAAGTTTTGTATTGGAAGGTGAGATCTCACCTCTCAGCTACAGTGCTCGAAGGTGAGATGATTTTCACCATATAAACCCTGGGCTGCAAGACCATAGAGCCAAGGACGTTTCTACTGAGCTATAGGGCTCGATGAAATCGCCGGGTAGCTTTCAAAGTCAATCAGCCCATGGCTCTCCTTCCGTTTGACCTTTTCGTGTTTCGGCTATGTTGAGTCTTCTGCAGCACCATACATATGTATACATATTTGTCTTGAATAGCGAACACTAGGATAGATTTTTCCACAAGTGACATACCACAATAAGTGGGACTTAGTCCAGCAGAATCGTGTAAATCAATGGTGGAATTGTGGGTTTTAAGGTAAACTTGGCACACTTATAGAACTTGACATGCTGATTATTTTAAGACTCAGGCCCATTTCAAAATCTTATCTCTGACGTCATGGTGAGGTCATCAAAACAATATTTTCTTTTTGGTTTTTGCTATATGAATAAATGCTTGCACTTTTGCATTTTTGAAGTTATAATACATTCTTGACTGAATTAATGCTTATATTTGCATTTCAAAATTCAGATCCATCTCAGAATCACCTTTTATGACGTCAAAATGACGTCATCAAAACGATAATTCCTATGTTGTATTTGTTTTTCTATGTAAATGAATACTTGCTCTTTTGAATTTTTGGGGCTCGATGTGTTTCTTGACTAAATTAATGCTCTTAGTCTCGTTTTATCACTCAGACCCATCTCGAAATCACATCTTATAACTTGAAGATGACGTCATAAAAACAGTTTTTCCTATTTTGTCTTACTATTAACGCTGTATGAATATGCTATATGAATAGATGCTTGCACTTTTGCATTTTCGAAGACCCCACGCAGTTGGACAAATGCTGTTTTCATTGTTTTAACGTCGAGAAATTGAAGAATTTGACGAAATAGAATACTTTTCATCAATTGAGAATGATATTATGTAATTGTGATTCATGCAGATATGGTGCGTTGTTTACGTTTACGTGAAGATGATTTTGCTGTATTCTTTGAACCTGCTGTAACTTTGAATCAAATATGAAACGTTTCAAGAAACTAAATATATGATTATATATATATAATGTCGAAGAAGGTGGTAATTGTTGACTTAAAAAATTCTGCAAGATCAGAAAAATCTATAGGCCTAATCATTGACTGGGAAAAATGCCTGGTTTGCCAAAATGAAACTACAGAGAAACTGCAATGCCCAGCGACCTTACAGAGAAAAGGATATGATTGTGTTGTAGCATACGAGGCACTTGCCTCAAACATTCTCAAATTCGCAGAACTAGGATGTATGCCAGTTGATTTGAATTTGTCTGCTTTGAATTGTGGCGATGGCATTAAAGAAACATTCAAACAGCGTGAGGCAAAGTTCCACAAAAGCTGCAAGGACAAGTTCAATGACCTGAAATTAGGAAGGGCCTTGAAAAGAAATGAAAAAGGTAATTGCACTGAAGATGACTCTTCCATACTACCTGCCAAAATCATGCGTAGTAGCCTTTCTACGAAAGAAGAAAAGACGCAAGAGAGATGTTTATTTTGCAACAAATCTGAAGGGTCTTTGCATAGAGCCTCTTCATTTCGACTAGACCGTAGAGTTAGAAAGTGTGCACTTATCTTGGAGGATGCACTCCTATTGGGGAAATTGAGTGCCGGAGATATGATTGCCATTGATGCAATGTATCATGCTAAGTGCTTAACTGCTTTATACAACAA
>JACTAT010001041.1:0-10678 GCA_014526335.1 Chrysaora quinquecirrha
GGTTGGCGTTCAGCAGGAGTCTTAATGGTATCACTCGATGGCGTGGATTTGAATGATCCAATTGTTCCATCTGTTTTTAATGCTTTGCGCGGAGTTCCAGGGTTTGAATCGGTTGCTAATGTCGACATTCCGGCTTGACTCTGAAAGAAAATATGCTCATGGTGATCATTGATTAATTGATCATTTAATCATCTTAATCAGTCAGTCAGTCAGTCAGTCAGTCAGTCAGTCAGTCAGTCAGTCAGTCAGTCAGTCAGTCAGTCAGTCAGTCAGTCAGTCAGTCAGTCAGTCAGTCAGTCAGTCAGTCAGTCAGTCAGTCAGTCAGTCAGTCAGTCAGTCAGTCAGTCAGTCAGTCAGTCAGTCAGTCAGTCAGTCAGTCAGTCAGTCAGTCAGTCAGTCAGTCAGTCAGTCAGTCAGTCTATCCTAGTATTTGCCATTCATGACAAATATGAATGAGTAGACTGTCATAGATGATAAATAATAATATAATCTAGAAATATCTTTTTTTATACCTTTTTAGTTGCCAATCTGATTGCATTTGCTGAACTTTTCAATGATAATTTTGAACCTGATCTCACTCTATCTCCTGAATCTTCATTGAAAAATGAAGTTGAAAATCTTTGAAGTTCTGATTTTTCTCTCTCCGCATCATCTCGCTGTTTTTCAATCTAAGAGAAGAACAAATTACAAGGACATCATGAATACATTTAGAATGAAATAGATGAACAAAAGATATTAACCCTTATACTGTTCTAAGGAATGGGGTGGAATGTTACACTGGGGTGAATGGGGACCAAAGTTCCACGTTTCGTTTCCCATACTCAAATGCCTTATGACCGGGTCTGTCTTATGGCCTGGGGCCTGTTCATATGAGCCCGCTTACCGGGCCAGCCCACTAAGCGTCAAAGGGTCAAAAACAGGGCAGCTTATATAGATAAAATGATATGTACTTACAATAGCGAGTTTATCTTTTAATGATTTAACTTCATCCTCATATTTTTGTTTCATTTCATTCATATCATTTTCATATAAATTTCTCAAATCTTTCATCTCAGAATCATGTTGCGTCTCCATTGCTGTGAATGAAAATAAATCTAGTTAAAACAAAAAAGTTTACCGGAAAATAAAAAACTTATTTTCTTGGAGTTTCCTATCGAAAACCTATTTTAGCAGCTTTCTATGGTTTCAATAACCTTGCGAATTACCGTAAAAGCTCTTGTTTCAACCCCTACAATCTTCGGATAACAAATCCCTTGCAAATACGGAGGGTCAGAACAACCAACTATAGGATTAAATCCTTAAGTTCCCAAGGGCCCAAAATCTGGAACTCTCTTCCAGCTGAAATTAAGTCAGCCCGAAATAACAAAGAATTTTAAAGCTTGATAAAGACGTGGTTCCTGAATAAAAAATGCGCGTGTTCTTTTTGTAATAAATGATTCCTTGATGCAATCTCTGGAATTGCTTTATGTTAGTATGAATTAGTGTTTCTTCACTATTGCAAATACTAACATTAAATAATGTACAATTATAATTACAATTACCCCCCTCTATTAAGCCCCCGCTTTTTCAAGATAAAATTGGAAACAAGCCCCTCCTCTATATTAAGCCCCCCTTTCTTATTTTGGCCACTTGAAAGTTCAGTAGTAAACGCACGAAATTTAATGTAATTAAGTTGTAATGTATTTGATATCCAAAACTTGTCTTACAACAACTAATAACTACTTAGCTACTATGTGATGGAAGGTAATGTAAGGTTAAAAATTTTCTTTTATAATTCATTTCTTAACGTCTGTAGCATTCTTCTTGACAAATAAAGAACAAAATATGCTAAATTCATTTATAACGTTATTAAGCCCCCACTCTCTAATAAGCCACCCCCTATAATAAGTTCCCGCTCGAAAATTTCCAAAATTAAACAAGCCCCCAGGGGCTAAATAGAGCTTTTACTATAAATGAAATTACCTTGTCGAATTTCAACTACTTTTTGCTGTTGATCTTTCAGCCTTTCCTCCAAATCAGATTTCATTCTCTAAAAAATTAATAAAATATCATGTCAAATTATCAGTACATTGATTATAACCTTTTTTCATCGAAGATTCAACTTCATCTTTACGAATCAAAATGATCAAATCTATATTTTCATGACAACGCCAGGCATATTATAAAATATTTAATTAATCGATTAGTTAGTTAGTGAATTAGGTAGCTAGTTTGTAAGTTAGTTAGTTGATTAGTTCGTTAGTTAGTTGGCTAGTTATTTAGTTAGTTAGTTAGTTAGTTAGTTAGTAAGTACGTTAGTTAGTTAGTTAGTTAGTTAATTGGTTCGTAAGTTCATTAGTTAGTAGATTAGTTAAATAGTAAGTTAGTTAAATAGTGAGTTATTTAGTCAGTTAGTTAGTTACTTTGCTAACTAGTTGGTTGGTTAGTTAGTTAGTTAGCTAGTTATTTCGTTAGTTAGTTGGCGAGTTAAATAGTTAGTTAGTTAGTTAGTTAGTTCTTTAGTTAGTTGGCTAGTTAATTAGTTAGTTAGTTAGTTGGCTAGTTATTTAGTTAGTTAGTTAGTTAGTTAGTTAGTTAGTTAGTTAGTTAGTTAGTTAGTTAGTTAGTTAGTTAGTTAGTAAGTTAGATAGTTAATTGGTTCGTAAGTTCATTAGTTAGTGGATTAGTTAAATAGTAAGTTAGTTAAATAGTGAGTTATTTAGTCAGTTAGTTAGTTACTTTGCTAACTAGTTGGTTGGTTAGTTAGTTAGTTAGCTAGTTAGTTCGTTAGTTAGTTGGCTAGTTAATTAGTTAGTTAGTTAGTTGGCTAGTTATTTAGTTAGTTAGTTAGTTAGTTAGTAAGTAAGTAAGTTAGTTAGTTAGTTAGTTAATTGGTTCGTAAGTTCATTAGTTAGTAGGTTAGTTAAATAGTAAGTTAGTTAAATAGCAAGTAAGTTAGTTAGTTAGTTTGTTTGTTCACATATTTGTTAGTTAGAGATAAGTTAGTTAGCAAGTTAGTTAGTTACTAAGTAATTTAATTACATAGTTACTTTCTTTATAATTTGTTAAGTAAAGTATAATTTAAGTACATAAACAAGAGTAAATTTATTTGCATAAATTAGTTTATTAGCTTGAATTAGCATAAATTAACATAAATTATCATAAATATGCATAACTTACTTGTTGTGCTTCTCTCGATTCCTTTTGTTTATTTGAGACATGTTCATGTTTATCTTCAGCATGTGCAAGTAATAATTTCATTTTATCATAATCTTGTCTTAATTTCATCAGTTGTGTATTTTTCTGTTCCATTTCAACTTTCAGTTCATCCAGCTCTTGGGTCTTTTTCTGTTAAAGCAAATCAATTATAAAACTGAAAATTTAATATCAAATAGCTGACTAATTGACTGACTAACTAACTAACTAACTAACTAACTAACTAACTAACTAACTAACTAACTAACTAACTAACTAACTAACTAACTAACTAACTAACTAACTAACTAACTAACTAACTAACTAACTAACTAACTAACTAACTAACTACAGTTTAAATAACTAACTAACTAACTAACTACATAGCTAACTAATTAATTAACTACCTAGCTAACTAACTAACTATCTAAGTAACTAACTAGCTATCTTACAAATAACTTTTACTGACTAGCTGAATGACTAACTTTGAAAAACCTTTTACAGTATATTTACATTGAAATCTAGATGATAAAGATGAAAAGTTCAGTTTGAATTCTTCATTTATTTCAGAGGCAGAATTCTTATTTAATGGATCACTTTATCGGGTAGGAGAGAAAAAAAAACCCGGGTCGCAGCATTTTTGTTTTGAAATTTCTTTCATTCGGCCGAACGCCATTTCTAATGTATGCGGACAAGAAAATTCTATTGTTTGTTCTCAGCCAATCAGAATGCAGAACGGCGAAACCGGTTCCAGGTTCAAAAGGGACAGCGCAGTTTTCAGGTAGAGGTCCTATATGCCCTGGGTACGAGGTTGGACTTTTGTAATGATTCTAGATTCATTATAGATTCTCAACAGATTTGAAAATGAAGATATTTTCTGAAAAATTTTTAATTACCTTTCCCATCTCCACGTGACCCTTCAATCTGGAATAAAGTTGAGAAATATCATAAACTTAAATCCTTTATACGCTATATGTTTCGATAGAGGAAGAGAGGAAGGACATATTTATTCTCGTATGAAAGGTAAGTCCAGTCAGTATAGTTACCTACTCAGTTACTTAATTTGTAATTTAGCGTCTTGTGTATTAGGTTGGCTAGTTTGTTAAGATAAAACAGAAGAATAGTAAATAAATTAGTTAGTTAGTTGGTTATGTAGTTGGTTATCACGTTTGCTGGCTAGTTAGTTAGATAGTTAGTTAGTTAGCTAGTTATTCAGTTAGTTAGTTAGTTGGTTAGTTAGTTAGTTAGTTAGTTAGTTAGTTAGTTAGTTAGTTAGTTAGTTAGTTAGTTAGTTAGTCAGTCAGTTAGTCAGTTAGATAGTTAGTTAGTTAGTTAGTTAGTTTGTTAGTTTGTTAGTTAGTTAGTTAGTTACTTAATTAGTTAGTTAGTTAGTTAGTTAGTTAGTTAGTTAGTTAGTTAGTTAGTTAGTTAGTTAGTTACTTAGTTAGTCAGTCAGTCAGTTAGTTAGTTAGTTAGTTAGTTAGTTAGTTATTTAGTTAGTTAGTTAGTTAGTTAGTTAGTTAGTTAGTTAGTTAGTTAGTTAGTAAGTTAGTTAGTTAGTCAGTCAGTCAGTCAGTCAGTCAGTTATTTAGTTAGTTAGTTAGTTAGTTAGTTAGTTAGTTAGTTAGTTAGCTAAATTGTTTGTTTTTTTGCCACTTTGTTATTTAGTAAGTTAGTTAGTTAGTTGGTTATTAAGTTAGCTATTAAGGTTGTTGGCTTGCTAGTTTGTTAGTCTTGTTTTTGTAGAAAATGTAGTCATACGAGACAATAAGATAGAGAGAATGGTTGAAAAATTAAATACTTTTCAATTTCCATTTGCTTTCCTTCCAAAGTTTTGTACAACTGGCTTAGCTTTCCATCGCTTGCTTCCAAATCTGAAATAAGGAAGACAAAACTGCATTGATATTTTAGATTATATATATTTGTAGAAAAGATAGATTTAATTAATTAACTTATGGAACCTTCTTAAACAAGTTTGGGCTGTAGCATGCACACTTTAGTATGCTACAAGAAGATTTCATGTTTCAAGGAAAGACAGTATACATGACAAATGATGCCATCATGCCAAATCTCAACAAGTTCGATGTAAAGGGCCAAGACAACAAGCTGATGTTTTGGAATACACAATCCGTCTATTAAGTTAATGGTTAGAACGGGCTGTTCGATTAATTGTTATAACTAGTCAGTCAGTCAGTCAGTCAGCGAGTTATTCATTAGGTAGCTAGTTAGTTAGTTAGTTAGTTAGTTAGTTAGTTAGTTCGTTCGTTAGTTAGTTAGATAGTTAATTAGACAGTTAGTTAGTTAGCTAGTTTTTTAGTTAGTTAGTTAGTTAGTTAGTTAGCTAGCTAGTTAGTTAGATAGTTAGTTAGTTAGATAGTTAGTTAGTTAGTTAGTTAGACCGATACTTTGCCTCTGTCTCTCAAACTGTGATTGTGAGTTCGATTCCCACCAAACTCAAACTCGTCATGAAGAGTGAGAGGAGTCACCAGCTCTTTGTAATTCAAGAGGCAACATGCACATTGCATAAAATGCACAATTGAATAACGAGGTGTAGACACATCGATAGAAAGTACTGAAATTCACTGCTTATAATAATTAGCCATTTGAAGGTTGCAGTTAAGCGTATTTTAGCCAGGAGGAAGGCTGAATATTCCTGTTGACTCTAGTTTTTATATGCAATATCAAACATAGAAATAAATATTACCTTTTTGAACGTTGGTCAATTTTTCTGTTAGATGAAGAATGTCATCTTTTGATTGTATAATTGCTTTCTCAAGCTTCTTCTTACGACTAAAACAAAAAATTTGAAATGAAATCAGTCTTCGATAATACAAATGATCTACATTTATATGTGTAGCCTTGGTTAAAAGTCACCAATACTTTTGTTACTTGCAATTTTGTCAGTCAGTCAGTCAGTCAGTCAGTCAGTCAGTCAGTCAGTCAGTCAGTCAGTCAGTCAGTCAGTCAGTCAGTCAGTCAGTCAGTCAGTCAGTCAGTCAGTCAGTCAGTCAGTCAGTCAGTCAGTCAGTCAGTCAGTCAGTCAGTCAGTCAGTCAGTCAGTCAGTCAGTCAGTCAGTCAGTCAGTCAGTCAGTCAGTCAGTCAGTCAGTCAGTCAGTCAGTCAGTCAGTCAGTCAGTCAGTCAGTCAGTCAGTCAGTCAGTCAGTCAGTCAGTCAGTCAGTCAGTCAGTCAGTCAGTCAGTCAGTCAGTCAGTCAGTCAGTCAGTCAGTCAGTCAGTCAGTCAGTCAGTCAGTCAGTCAGTCAGTCAGTCAGTCATTCAGTCAGTCAGTCAGTCAGTCAGTCATTCAGTCAGTCAGTCAGTCAGTCAATCAGTCAGTCAGTCAGTCAGTCAGTCAGTCAGTCAGACAGTCAGTCAATCGGTCAGTCAATCAGTCAGTCAATCAGTCAGTCAGTCAGTCAATCAGTCAGTCAGTCAGTCAGTCAGTCAGTCAGTCCGTCCGTCATTTTTCACTGCTCAACGTCTATTTATCCTCTATTTACTTAAACTGATAAGAAGAAATACCACCCCGACAGGGATATATATTGTAGGGTATTATCAATAATAAATCGAAGGTAAAACAGGGGGTAGTACCTTTTAGCTTCCTTTGGATTGACTGAATCCAAAACCTTGACAACTTCTTTTGATAATACATCAAGTTTTTCATGCGCCATCTCAGCTTTGTCCAGAGCATTCCTACGCAGAGACAAAATATACATCACATGCATGATTGAACCCCTGACAGTTAAGTACAAAATAGCGTATTTAAGATTAGAAAATTAACAAAGACGGGGGTATACAACTGAAAATCTATACCCACTTGTTTAAACTCTTGAGGCAAATATCAAAACCACAACCTTTTATATCTAATAAGATTGTGAACGAGCGAGGTTGTGGGTGCCTGTCATTTTTGTCTTTCGACCCCCTGACAGTTAAATACGAAACACTGTGATGATATACCATGATTCACCCTCTATTCAAAATAAAAGATTAACGGGGGGTAACCACCTGACATTTTTCAAACATGTTTCAACGCCCTGAATAGCCAATCCATATTAACATTATTACATTGTGATTATTGAAGATAGACGGGGGTAGTTACCTGACATTTTTGCCCACTTCTTCAATATCAAAATCAGGATACTCAATATCATAAGCATCATCGTCTTTGCTGTTTTGCGTGAAAAACTACAAATGAATTGAATTGATAACTTTTTTCTTTATCAGACGAAATCTAGCCTGTGTACAGCTTAAAAGTGTTCTCTCAGAAAGAGTAGTGTCTGCGCAACAATGAACGAAAGCTTCTACCAGTGCGTCAGCACAAAGGCAATGCTTTTTTCTGTAAAACAACCGTCGGAGCTGTCGAAAAGCATATCCATGTGTCACAGAGCTCAGAGACTAGCTACAAGAAAATGCAAAGCTTTAACCGTATACACTTGAAATATTATCAGGCTATACACCAGCCTCTAGGTATTCAACCTAACTAAGTTCTTCTCCCAACTACGAAATACCGCTGTCTTTATATCTCAAAGCAAATCTAGAAATATTACATTACGAAATCGGAACATTAGGTAAGCTACTAAATAAAAAATAAAAATAAGCATTGCTGCATACAAGAATATGCTGGAAAGTTCTAGCCAACTACGCAACAGGGGAATCCTGTATTACCTACAATGAAGTAATTATCAAAACATAACAATTATGTAATGGCTAAATAAAATAACAATGGCGGTCATAGGCATATCATGACATACAAGCAAGCAACCATTCCTTTTTTAAATGCAGGTCTGGTCTGCTAAAGCCCTAAAGAGGTGATTTGGACCTGCAGCTTGTGCCTATAGATTGATATTTTGGAACAAATACTCTGGGTAATCATTCACCGACCTTGGCCGATTTTACTGTAGGCTTGTTGAAAGGAGTCCTGATAAGACTGGAACTTACGACCTTGACCACTCGGCAACACATTTACGATTATAGATATAAACGATTAGCACAATAAAATAGCATCAAATTATAATTGTAAGAATCTTAAATTTATAGTATTCTACCTTCTTCTTTGCAATCGGATCCGACAATATGATGACCAATTGAGTCTACAAAAAATCAAAATGTAATGCAATAAAAAGCGGAAACATTTCTGGGCACATTGGAACTTTGAATTCCACTACCGTAAGTGACGGAATTAGCGGCCAGGGCACTTAGCCTCTAGAGGGGGCGCTTATTCGGCAGAGGCGGCTATTCAAGCAAAGGCGCTTATTAATTTTTCATATCATAACAAATAATAACTACCTCTAGTATGTCTAGTTTTTTCGCCACTTCTGATTACTGTATGACAAAATAACCACCCCCATTTGTTCTATAGGGTTGTTATTCGGTTAGAGGCGCTTTAATCCAGGGGCGATTCTTCAGCAGAGGTGGTTATTCGGCAGAAGGTGCTAAAACATTCTAGTCCAGGCACAGGCACATGTCAATTCTGTTAATGAAATTTTGAGTGATAAAAGTAGAAAATAGAATACCAAATCATCAACTAATTCCAGTGTTGCTTCTTGATCTTTGATGTACGATTCTTTGATGCTAACAATATCTGCACCACTGATTGGTTGTTCTATTGTATCAGCTAATTGGTATGAGCTCAATGTCTAGAAAGATGCATTAATTAACATAAATTATCATATATTAAGACAAATTATTATAAATTATCATACATTTAAGAAGACATGCATCACTGATTGATTGGTTTACTGTATTAGCCAATTGGTGATTAATGTCTATGTCAGTATCAATGTCTATTAATGCAATCATTAATATAAATCATCATATTATTACATAAATTATCACACATATATCCACTGCTCATTGGTGGATTTTCTGCATCAGCTAATTGGCAATAGCTCAATATCTACAAAGATGCATGAATTAGCATAAATTGGCATATTTGGATGAATTATAATATAAATGAAAAATACATAATCAACAGTGTGCTTCAAGTTGGTGCAGCCTGGCTCACACTAGGCCTTTTCAGTCATAATGGTGGCTGAGAAACACACGAAAGACTCAAAATGACCTTATGTTGTCTTTATTTATAATGACACTACTTATATGATCCCATTGTAATTGTTTAAAATTTCTTAAATTACCTTTTCAACCCTCTCGTTGATTTTACCAAGCTCCTCCTGCGTTTCTGCTGCTTTTCTCAATGCCATTGCCTGTGCATTCGCATGAATGACGGCCTGAGCCGGGGCATCTCCCCTCTGCAAAAATCCACCATCGGATAGTACACTGTCTCCTTTTTCCATCTTTCTGAAATAGAAATATCAATAGTGCAGCCACATTACATGCTTTTTTTTATAAGGAACCTACCTCAAGGCCTAGTTCTTAAAGTTCCTTATTTTTATGTCCGAAGGACATAATGAGAGGGTGTTTGTGGAACGCATGTATGTATAGACGCTTTTTCCTGCCAAAAAGCGTAACAAAAGATAAACCACAAATACTAGGAAGTAAACTTTGAAGTCGCCGTAATTGGATGTAATGAATACCAATTATTTCACAATTAGAAGCAATAACGAAATTTGTAAACATCTAGATGAGTCATTGTGGTTAAAGTTTTTGCAGAAGATTCTCGAAGCTCAATTTTTTGATAATTAATTCTCAAAGCTTTTGTATTTGAATATTGCATAATAAAATACTTTTATTAGCCTTTTGCGTTGCGCATGTTGTTGCCGATGTCGATGTCATATTTATTTTGAGAGGGTTGTTGTCATCAGAAAATTCTCAGGTTCTGATGTGTGCAAATTTTCGTGTAAAGAGGGGAGTAAGTTGTGGCGCAGTAGAAATTCCTGCTGATCTCGTCTAAGACGTGACGATTCTCGAACTCGCTACAAAATTCTCTGTCATGCTCCTTAGAACAGATACGTTGCTAATACCGTAACGGTTATGAATGATTATGATGATGATGATGATGATGATGATGATGATGATGATGATGATGATGATGATGATGTCGATGATAATGACAAGAATGGCATAATGATGATTCAAATCATGTTGATTATGATGATGATGTTGAGAGGATGATGATGATAATGATGATGATCATGACAATGATGATGATGATGATAACGATAACGATTATGACGATAAAATTGATTTCGATGATGATAATGACGGTTATGATGTTGATTATTGTCCTTCGGACATTGCGATAGCATGGCTATGTTTGGGCCTCTTTTGAGACAATTGTAGTTCCAAAAGTTCCTTAATTTAAACTGCACATACAGTGGTCTTAACAATAAAAGAGAGACATTTGGATGTGAGCAAAGCTCGACACTGCTCAAAGAAACATTTGATACATGCGTAGCGTACAATTTAATGCGATTTTCCCCTGCAAATGTATGGAACCAGCTTTCTAATTCTTGATTGTTTGCTATGATAAAAGTATTTAACATTCAAAAGCTCCTTAATGATTTTCTCTTTAGTAGTATAAGTTCTTTAAATTTTCGGCCTTCTA
>JACTAT010001042.1:0-10643 GCA_014526335.1 Chrysaora quinquecirrha
ATTCACCTTATGTGTTTGGGAAAAACTGAATGCAGAGCCACTTAGATTTATGAAATCCCTTTACTACTTGTGTTCTTCTAAGTCTCTGTGACATTTAACCAATATTTTTGTCTGCTCACCTGCAGCAGCTCATAATTTGCATCACATAAGACAATTGCCACGTTTTATTATTTTATTTCAACTAGCTTTTTCCTCAAGGGCAATTCACTCCTCAAAAGGTGTATGAGATTTTAATGAAAACAAGAGGATTTCAAGGATTTCTGTGAAAACAATAAACCGTTTTTCTAGCAAAGGTGTACAAGATTTCAAGGAGTGAATTAGCCTCATTCTGCCATGCTTTCTGCATCTTTGGCTAAAAGACTTCGGTATAAAATTTGTTGTTCGCAAACTCCACAGAGCAGTTGAAAATGTTTATCTTTTTTATGTTTATCTGTATTATCAAGTGCCTTTTTCATGCTTTCTACACTCAGTGTTGCATGCTCCTTAAATTAACCTAAAAATGTAAAACTATATTTGAGCTATCTTTTTATGTATAGCAATGTATTCTGAGATAAATGTCTACAATTTACTTTTATACCTTTGTCTCTAATTACTGTAAACCCAATACATACCCGTTACATAAATTTCTCTAATTACTGCATAAGATGTCCCAGTATTTCATTTGTCAGATAGGCACTACCAAGTATGTAGTATTTAAGACAGTTATTGCATATTTTCTGATTTATTGGTCTATATTTTCTGCTTCTACAGAGTTAGATGCCTATTCCTCAATTATCACTGCATTTCGAGCTCAAGGGGATTTAAGCAGGTATTTATTCCTTCATTTTTCTCATAACCCTGCCATAAAGGCATTATTTTCTATTATTTTAACCTCTGTTTAAGGGTGCTTCCATGCCAACCTTTTTGCTTTCCCCATAAGCAGGAGAAAATCTGAGTCATTTTTTAGCTTCTTTAGGCTTCTTTGCTAGAACAGAGAAAGCAAAAAATAATCTGTTGTTGCATAAAATCAGTAGTGTGCATTGTGGCTCGTTCCTTTCACAAGAATAAAAAGTGCAAGTTTGACAGCATGTAGAACATTAAGTGTGCAGAACATCAGGGTTGTAAACAAATCATTAGGTTGATCACATAAAAAAATTTTCTGCTCCTAATAAACAACTTGCTGGAATCCTACAGGGGCATTCTTTCATGCCAATGGCTGAGATTTTTTGCCTGTACCTCTGCAAATCTTCTCCATTTATAGAATCAAAGTATTCATAAGACATTCTTGTTATTGAAATATATCGTAAAGTAAACTATAGACAGGAACATTGCAGCCACACAGTAGGACCTTTGGTTTTCTTCTTTTCGTTTTCCCCTTCGCGCAGAAGCAAAGTTGTAAACAAGCATATTGCTAACGCCTGCTGACACAACCTATTGTCTATTTGCTAGTTTAAGGATTTGAATTGGGCATTTTTATATCCTTTTTGTATAAAAATAGTTATAAATGGCCTAACAAATTGTGTGAACCAACGATTTGAAAGAAATTGTGCTTGAAATGATTTAAAAAATGCATTTCAATGTCTTGTGTATCTTGTCTCTTGACCATGAATGCACATAATTTGAAGTTTTTAGCAATACTAGATCTCTTTTTATCATTTTGTCATTTGTTTGTCATTCTTGATTGTCTGTCATGTAGGGAGAAGAAAGTAGCATTGAATGATCTAGCAACACATCTCAGGTTTGTACTCATTGTCTTAAACAAAATGTCAAAATTGCAGGAAAAAGTGGAAACATTATTCACATACTGTCACTAGTATGTTATGTCCAAAGATGTTTCTGCTTCATCTTGCAAGTTTGTATTTGTCAAGCCTTTCATGTTAGATTATATTTTGTTATAGAATAACAGTTTGGTCAATTATTTGTTTTGTGAATATCTTGCTATTTGTATGGTGTAAATTTGACATTATAGTAGACCTGCCCGAGGATTTCCTGGCTTGTATTACGTATTAATTCTGAATATTTAAAACTGCTAACTTGGAATTTGCAGCAAAAACCAGAATTTGGCCTGTGGAAGGTTTCTTAAGGCTTGGTTCTACAAAATTACAGTATGCATAGGAGCATTTTGTCCAAGTTTTTTTGCTATAATGTAACACACATGATGTGATACTGCAAATACAGCAATAAAGAGTTTGTTTGGCTTTTGGAAGATGTCTTGACTGTTTCTTTCTTCCAGTACTTCTTGAGGTTTGCAATCATTTGTATAAAATATCCAAGATTTGGAAATGAGAGTTTCAAAAATTTATTTTTATTTTTGATATTTATATTTTAGCATATCAACAGAAAGGCACAGAGCTGAGGTCAGAAGAGTTGTGAATGATGACAGACTAAGTGCTGTTGCTGAATGGTAAGTTACTATTAGTTATAATAATTTTTGTTTCATTTTTCAGTTTTCTTAAATTAAGCAATGCAGTCACATACACTCACCCAAATAGTCCATTGTAAGGAACTTTGCAGATTCCATAAACACATTTTTTTGGATATTCAGATGCTTAAATATTTTGGCTCTGTATTAATACAGAATTTTGGAATTTCCTTAGTTTCACTGAAATTGTAAGAATGATTAGTGAGAGGGTTAGACTGAAATTTGTATGAATGCATGCTTTAACTCAAAATAATAAGAATAAGTATCTAATCAACTGTTCCTATTGTTTACTTGAAAGATTGTGTTGTGCTGCCTTTTTATAACTTCTTGATCAACAGAGAATTTCATGAAAGCAGCAGTTGTGTTTCTTGATGAAAGGACTTCTTGATTTCTTGATTAACACTTGGCCAGAAGTGATGAATTTTAATCTATTTGTTACAATTTCATCTGATTTTCATAAAATTAGTAAATATTTGCTAAAATGTGGTTTTTTTCTCATATGGGAACATTTTGAGTTGCTTTTCACAAAAGAGCTACCTTTTTTGAATGAATAAAACAACCAAAAAACGCATTGTCTAGCAAAATATTAAGTGACTAACTACTTTCCCAAGCTGTATTTGGAATGTCTATTACAAGGTTTGTACCAAGGTTGACATTAATACCAGGTTTGGTTATCATAACTCTTATAATTTCTGAAATACAAAGGCCCAACCCAGGACAAAATTGGTCAAAAATACCTTACTAAGCATAGGGTTAAATGTGGAATATTAGATGAATATGATATATTTAATTGATCTTCTTTTTTAGCATGTATGGCCCTGGAACTGAGACTGAATGGTCCACTGAAGGCAGAAGACTAGTTTCACTAACACCTCGGTTAGTTCCACAGACCGTTTTCACTGCCAAAGCAACACATTCTGCCAATGCCATTTCTGTAGAAAATGCAAAATTTACTGTTAAAAAAGGTAAGCCATGCCATTAATTGTAGAATACATTTAAAAATAGCTTATTTTGAATATTGATTACAGTTCGCCACAGAGAGTTTGTAAGGCAATCAATAAAGATAATGCTTTCCATAAAAAAGCTATAAGTTTATAACCAGACGAATCAAGGATTTTTCATTGTCTTTGTGGCAATAAGTATCAATTTTCCTTGCACTGAATTTAGACTTCTGCCCTTCTCAAGATTTCAAAGTATGTAGAAAAGTGTATGCGGGGAAAATTGTCGCTTCTTTACCCCCAAATGTAATTTGGAGAGGTCTAGCCAGTTTATTTGTCATCTGTAAGCCAGTGCGCTTGGTTTAAACCATTCTTAACATTTCCCGCTGATTTTTCTAGCTGACTATTGTTTTTCCAACCTAGCTGTTTGAGTTAGAGGTTGTAAGACCTCTAAACGAAACAATGATCTTGTCCTGCCAGTTATTCGTAACCCATCTATCTTCTTCCTTAACTTTTTAAATGTCAGTTGGTTATCCAGTAAATATTTTACTGTGGCAGAATAGCGTTTAAAGTGAATTGACGGAGATAAGAGCAAGAATAAATAGTCTATTGGTTTCCTTTGAAAATAATTGACATTTAGTCACGATGTGGTCTTGTACTCCACGCCATAGAGCAAGTGTATTGTTGGTAGTCGAAAGATAATAGTTTATTCATAGACTGCCCAGTCCGTTGGCTGCAGCCACTTTTATATCTGTTGGCTCTCTTCAATTGTCGTTTGTTGTTCAAAGGTTTGCCGTTTACTGGCCATTTTTGTGGGGTAGTTGTTCTTTTTGCTGTTATCCAGTTCTAAAAGTAAAAAATCAAGCCTGTGCGCAGACTTTTGTTACTGGGGAGGAGAGGAAGCATAGGAACTTCAATGCTAGTAGTTCCTTTCCTTACTCTCCTCCCCAGTAACCAAAGTCTGCGCACAGGCTATAGAAAATCTATTTGCTAGGTTTTTTCTGTTTATGATTCATATGTCTGATTTCATTTGCCTTGTTCTTGCGTCATTTTAATCTTAAACCCTACTCAATCAGCTCCTTTGCAAACTGGAAAAGAAAAGGCAAACTTGGCTAGTAGCACTTCTAATGATAAATTGCTGGACAAAACCAGAACAAAGAGACAAAAGCTCCAGAGCTAACAAGAAGCGCCTCAAGTAAGTACCACCTATCATATCAATCTGTATGAAATTATAATTTTTCTCTGCAGAATCACACAGATTAGTGGAACCATAACTTAATTAATTCTACAGTAGTATGGTTTATCGGTCCTGCTTCTGTTTTGTTGGGGCAGTAGGTGGTTTAAATATAGGTGGTGTGGCCAAGTAAACAAGGCGTTCGGCTCACGATCGTGAGGCCGGGGCCTCGATTCTCGCCGAATCCACTTCCCACAATTCTACAGACAACTCAGCTTTCCGCTCTTCCACGTCGGTAAATCAGTACCAAGGGTATTCGTGCTGGAATGTCCGTTTTAGGGCACAAGTTGCAGGTCCACATCAGCTAGACAGCTTCCAGAACCCCCAAGCTGCGTTAAAATTATTTTCCAGTCATTTCTCGGCAATTTCACGGTAGTTTCCCTGTAGTTTCACAGCATTCTTTCATCATATTCTCTGTGATAAGACCTAGGGTTCATTGTAGTAAGCCCAGAAATTATGAACAGTATTTCTATGGATAACCCAACTTCAATGTTCATACTTCCTCGCTCATTCAGCAGTCTAGGCTCTTTGATCATAAAATTCCTGTTTGCACTTTCTCTTTCGCAGCAAGATAAAAGTTCCTCGCAGATTTGTCTATAGATCATGCTTGTTGCATTTGTAGCATTTAGTAGAGGATGCACAAAGTGAAACATCTTGCACAAAAGCTTGGTTATACAATGTACCAAGCCTGTTTGATAATTCCTCTTGTATTTTCGTATCCCGAACGGACAAGAGCACTAGGAATACCAGTGCTTTGTTAATCGCAATCAGAACTATCTTCAATGGTGCAATATTTATTTTTAGGATGTTATACCATTGCATCATTCAAGGCACATTTTCTCCTTCGTGACGATTAATTATTTGCCTCTCTTCAAAATAGCGTCGTCTAACTCAAGTGTGAAATCACAAGATGGCGAGAAGTCTAAAAGAAAAGAAACCAAACAGTGTCAGCAATGGCAAGGTCTTGAAACCAAATAAACTCAATCTTCAATCAAAGCCTGACCTAAAAAGCAGTTCAGCGCCGAATCTAATGAGGTCTTCATTGATGTCACCTATAAAATCACAGAAGTCGACGTCGTCTCTGGATTCAACTGCCAAATTTCATCAAAAGCCATTGATTCTACAGCGTAGTCCTACTAAGATGTCATCATCGTCATTATCAGCAAAGGCTGAAGCCTCTGAAATCGCATCTCATGTGTCTCATGACCATGTGTTCCATGCTACATCAAAATCACCAATATCCGGCAGCAATGTCGTCCACGGCATTTCGTCTTCAATGGGATACCAAACCATAACTGACAATACAATGACCTCCTCCATGTTCCAGCAGAATTTTAACCAAGGGATGCTCTCTTCGAATTCATCTCCGTTTGTGCAGAAAATGAGATTCAAGGCTCCTTCACATAAAAACAAAGCCAAGCCAACAAAACCAAAGTCACTGACCCCCGTTCAACGGCCTAGTTGTGTTATAGTTTCCAGTGGAAACAAAGCTGTTGCGTCAGATACTCTGAATGCTCTGGGAACATCTACAGGTATTTTTCATCAATCTTTTTGCATTTCAATGCCTTCCTTGTTATATGCTAGCAGATAAGTCCTACGTCTAAGACAGGATTTATAAAAGACAAGATCAAATAATAGAAATAAGATACAATCTCATGGGAAATTTCTGAACCGTTTACCAAGAAATCAGTTTGCCTGCCCCATTTCCCTCTGTCAATTTTGACATCCATCAGTTCATGTACTTTGATAAGGTAGGCTAGACAGACAGTTGGATATTTTATGACATTTATTTGACGGAGGGGGAAAACATTTTCAAAAAGAAGAGTCCAACAATTTTGTAACATATTGTAGTCTTATTGTGCATAGTTAATACAGAAGCAAATTGACGATGTTAACAAAATTTCTGTGAGAAAACATAGATTTCTGTATGTTGTGGTTTTGTCCCAGAATATTAGCTGAAGTGCTTTCCTCGTCAATCTGCCTTGGATCTGCCTTCACTGAACATGCAGTCATTGCAGTTTATTTAGAATTGTTTGGTTAACCATACGGATTGATTGACTCCTTAGAACCCTGTCGTTTTCAGGCTTCGTGTTTAAGAAAATCAATTTCAGAAGGCAGAGTTCTTTTATTAATAGTTCCTTCAAATCGTTTTGTTATTGTATCCTGAATTATTCTGATCTGTAATTTTGCATATGTTGTGGGTCGGATATAAGCGCCAGATGTGGACAAGTACGTCTTCTTCCAGATGTTAATTCTTGATTAATGCGCATTATGTCTATAGTAAATCTAATAAACAAAGGACAATATTATAGCCGTACAAAATATGGTCTAAACGATAACCATCTTCTAGACCATACCATTTACTTAAACTTAACCATTAACCGATAACCATTTTCAACATCATCCTCGTTAACACCAATAATATTGAAAGGATTATGAGCACCCTAATTACGTCCAATGAAAAGCTCTGGGATTCCGGTGCAAGTTGGTTATTGCTGGAAGTTTTCTGCTTTGTCCGGCCATAGATAAGATGTTATACCAAGTCCTGCTTCTGTCTGCGATCGTTCATGTCGCCTTAGATTATAGCCGAGGGGTGGATTTTTCTACAAATTTTCTCAGCCCATATTTTGATTTTCCACTAGTTCCACTTGATTCATTTGTATTTTATTAATTTGTATTATCTTCGGCTTTGTATAAAGATTTGATAGTAATATTTGGCAATCCTGTCAGTGAAGTGGTCATTTTGAATGTGAGTATCGAACCCAAAGCTACAAGCCAGACAAAACAAACATATCAAGAGAGTGGCTAAAACTCACTGTTCTTAACAGAAATGTAGAAAACATATCCCAAAGAAGGGAGATGTACCTTGGTTCCCCCCTTTCTCTATTAATCATTGAAAACATCAAGGTACAGTACATACAGCACTGATACCAGTGGGAAAGGTGTGTAAAGGCTGTGAAAAAACAAACTGTCTTGACAGTTTTTTGGAACGTTGTAGCTAAAACAGTAGAATGCAACCATCAATCATGGTTCGCATATTTGAGAGCAAAAGTGCGTGTTTTACTAATCTAGAATTTTGTAGTACAACCTTCGTAGCTAACGGTTTGAGGTGTTAGTGGTTTTGTTACGCTTAGCCTTGAATAACAACTTAGAGGGTGTCTAATAGCACTTATTTGGCGGTGCCGCTCTTTTGTCTTTACTAGACTGTCGCGTCTTACAGGCGCGTGTGTTGTTGCTAAATTTTATAGTTTGAAATTTTTTTGTTGCAGTTGTTCCCATGGCTCCAATCTCTCCAGTAAAACCACATATACCATCGTCTTCTATGAATATGATGCAAACAAAATCTTGTTCAGTCAAAGTTGTTCAGCTTCAAAAGACCAATTCAACTGATTCAACTCATGTACAAACGCCTCCATTAGGCAAATCCACCATTTCACCATCCTCAAAAAGCTCTTCTAAAGTTGGAAATGCACAAAGAGTCCTTGCATTAAGTAACGTTCCAATGTCTGGCAACCAGCAGTTGAAGATTGCTTCGATTCCAAATGTTTTGCAACAGTCAGGCACGAAAATAGCATCGATTGCGAAATCGGTCCCCATGACAACTGGCTTCAAAATGATAGCTGTTACAACTGTGGTGCCAGGTAGTACTCAAGTGAAAACGGTATATATTGCTACTCCGATAATGTCCGTCACAAAAAGTACCAGCACAGCTCCACAATCTGTGTCATCATTTAATGCCGCCCAGAACAAACCAGCCCAGACTTTTATGTCTCCATCAAACCCTGCAGCTCTTAGCAAGCCATCCATCGGTCTACTTAATTCAAGAGGTTTTGCTCCTGTTTCTTCCTCGTTTAATGCCCCATCGGTATCAACAGTGGCATCTCCTGCTTCCTCGAACGATGCCGTTATATCTTCTTTATCTGGTGTATCTGTTGCAGCGAAGGTAATATCTTGCACTGAAGCTGCCAAGAAGAAGGGAGTGTTTAAAAAACCAAACGATTTAACTCCAGTCATTCTCCAGAAACCAATAATCAGCTCTTCGCTTGTCTCTGAACAAAAAGCAGCCTCCACAACTGGTTTAGCTGAGGGCACGCACACTGTTTTTACAACAGCCAGTGGGAGCGTATTACATAATACAAAACCCATGAGCAATGAACTATTGTCTTCTGGAAATAATATATTGACTGTAGATTCAAGTAGAGGAGCAACTCAAACTACCTCATTAGTTTCAACACCAACGCAAATAAACAGTAACCACGGCATTCAATTGACAGGTAATTCAAAAACTCGTAATGCATCTGATGACAATTTGGTACAAGGATCTTCGGTAAATGCAGATGAATCTATATTATTAGCAGGTGAACAATTTCTTGCGGAACTTGCTGCGAAGTTTTCTCAAAATAATGTTGAAAGATCGAAATCAGATCTCTCAAATTCTAGTGATGTTATTACAGACAAATTATCTTCAGCAACTTCAGTATTTAAAAAGAAGAAGGAAAGTTTGTTTGAAAATGTAGATAATGAGCATCTAGCAAAAGAAAATCATGCCAACACTGAATCAGTCAATGAGAAGGTGATTGTTCGTAAAATAGAAGATGCATATATTCCAATAATGAATGAAAGCCATACTTTTGGAGTTGAGAATAACAGCACCGTCTTTAATGATCACAATTCAACTTCCAACCCAAGACCTGGCGTTCTTAGTGCTAAGGATATGGATCTACCAACATCGATTCTTGAATTAAACCCAAACAATGGTAATACTTTAAATAACCTACAAGAAATAGTACAGACAGCAAACGCGGGAAGAGAACTTCAGCGTGTATCGTCAACTGAATCAAGTACAAAATCCTTGATATCCAACAGTCACAGAGACTCGTGGCCTGTTAGGAATACTCAAGAAACTGAAGCTTGTGTTGTAAGCTCTAAGAACATTGTAATATCTCAGTCAAGCAGCATTGTTGTTGCAGGAAACAAACAAACATCTGCTATCATGGCTTCTTCAGTGCAAGACAGTAATACCACATTCGTTACATCATTTTCAGAAAGCCCTATTTTGCCTGATGTCCAAGATTCCTTAATTACCCAGAAAGCGAAAATCCGCAGCTCGCCTGTAAGTATATTATCTCAATTGAAACAAAGAAAATTTGAAGCTCTTGCTGTGACTTCAATTTTATCGGGGTTTTCGTCATCGTCACTTGCAACCAGCTCCAATAAGAAGACAGACCTGTCAATCACACCTGTTGATAGTCGTGGATCGCTTCACCCAGTGGCAGCGTCTCAACATACCTTGCCTATAATTAACAGCTCAAATACACACAAAAATAGCGATGTGTTTTCAGTGTTACCTACCGATCAAAAGCAGACAACTACCTCGTCTGAATACTCGAATTGTGTTTCTTACACCAACAGGAATCCGAAAGACTTAATATTTAAAGCCGGTGAAAGCTCAAATGATACTGTTTGTAGTAGTGCAAGTCCTAGATTTACCAGCCCATTGAATTCTCCAACGGCTACTGCTTTTCCGTCCTGTGTATCGCCAAATAATTTAGCTGTTGACAAAACGAACTTTTTCCACGACTCTACAGAGTCGTATGTGCTGTTACCGACTTCGAAAGGACCAATTGAAAAGGTTAAAAACGTTAATGTTGAGCTCGATAAAAAACTACAGACTCCATTTACGCAATTAGGCCACGAGTCAGGGCAAATCTTGTTGAGCAACACACCTTCACAGATATCGCCAACTAAAAGACCGATACGTTCTCCACCAAAGCCAACGCAGCCAAAGTCAAATTTAGACTCTACAGTGGGCCAGATTGCTTCCCAATACGTTAGTGAGATGTCTAGTCCTGCGGATAACGTGAATTCTCTCTTGAGTAGCCCAAAGAAAAGAAAAATTGATCCTGTCTCAAGAACTATTGCTAGCTGGACGAGGGGTGCTATGAAGTATGATTCGTTTTTTTATATCTAACTTTCCATTTTTTCTGTCTGATTAGTTTTTACAGTAAATCACTGTGACAAATGGCCCCCAAAATGAAAATATTCGCAATGAAATCAATTTTGAGCTTGA
>JACTAT010001043.1:0-10624 GCA_014526335.1 Chrysaora quinquecirrha
GCATTCTAGTTTCAATGTTTGAAAGGCGGATGAAATCTTGTATTTTTTCCTTTCTTGTTTCGATGTAAAAATGGAGTGGTGCAAGCTTGGGACGGTTTCACGTAATTTCGACACTGTACAGCACTTGTCACTGCAATCACTACGTTTTAGGTGACTAACTTTACTTCTTTTAACAAATTTACAATCATACAGATTTGAAAAACTAGCGATACTGATTACAGTAATAGAAAAAGTGGCAGTAAACAAAATACTACGTAACTACATCCTTCACATCACTGCATATACCTTAGCTATATTTAGGTGCAGGCGTTTGCATCAATTCTCGCGGAAAATAGTGGAAATAGTAATACGTTTTACATTAAAATTTTGATTGCATTTTGATATATTTGAAGTAACAGATCCCCACCCCTGACCCAATGTTGGGACCACTGACAACACCCATTTCACAAACATTGAGTCAGGGGGGGGAGTACAGCATGCGATTTATTTTGATTTATCGAGAATAGTTTAACCTTTATAGAGTACCTTTCTAAATTAGTAAATAAAAACGGAAAGTTATAGAATATAGGATATAGAAATAAGAGTCCAATGTTAATGAGATATAATAGTCCCGTAAAACTCCGGTGGTGCTCGCCGTCGTGCAGGATAACGAGAATTGATCTTTTTAGTTCAGATTCTGAATCATCTGAATCGCTTTCTGAATCGAAAATAGTTCCTTTGAACAGTTTGAAGAAGGATTTGTTGCGCGTCATGGTATGATCTTTGTTTGCTGCCGTTACTTGAGATCCTTTGATTTCTGTGACAATATAAGGCGTTGGACTGTAAGTGTTCATTAGCTTGTTGTTCCGTTGTTGCTTCACAAGAACTGAGTCACCTACCTTCATGTTGGATTCTTTCGTGTGATGCTTTCTGTCATAGTATCTTTTCGCCTTTTCCTTTATTTCCTTTTCCTTTGCAGCAAGACCTGCATGTTTATTGATAGGATATGGTGCCGTTGGGAGATGAGGTATTTTTGCTGTGATCTTTCTATTGAAAAGGAGCTCTGCTGGCGGTATCCCTGTAATACAGTGTGCGGTACTCCGGTAATTTAGTAAAAATGAGAACGAGGCAGAAATAGTAAATCTAAAAAGATAACCGGTCGATTATGAGTCGTATTTTGAGCGTCCAGCAGATTAATTCAATAGCGATAACTCCGACTCAAGTTATAAGTCTCCAAGAGTCAAAGTTTGAGCAGCTTTCTGACAACAACAACAACTAAAGATGGTATGTGCGATAACAAGGACTAGCGTAATAAGTCTAGAAAACCGTCTTAATGAGAAATAATAATTGTATTTTCAGATATATGGAAAAAATTGTTATAAATTCATACCTACCATTAGTCTACTTTTTCTTTTCATTGTATCTTTTATTGTCGAACCACTTCAAGATCTTTTCTTTCGTCAATCCTGTCTCTTTCGCAAGCCTTTCTGGGGACTTGACATACTTCGACTTTTCGTATTCCTCTTGGAGTATTTTTACCTGCTGGTTGTTAAATACGGATCTTCCTTGTCTTTTTTTTCTTTCTGTTAAGAAATAAATCAACTATTAATTTTGTCTTGTCTGCTGCTAAGAAGAAAGCGGTCTCTAGCTTCACCCTATTTTAACCGGGCAAATTTTTTGATGCTCTTGACCGGGGGGAGGCGTTTTTCGCCCCCCTAGTTATCTCAGCAGCCATAGCACTTATGAAGTTCAAACTTTGTACAATTAAACACCCAACCATTTTTGTTCTAAAAATAGTAAGACAATGGTGTTAGTCACGTGACTTGTTTAAAAGTGACCAATTATGGTTAGGGCTTATTCGAGGATATACGGTATTAAATTCAATTTAAATTTCCATTAAATCGCTCTCAGTCATCCTCAGGAGGAAAATGGACTGGAAGGTGCGCTGAAAATTTGGGTGCTGTAACTTCAAGCACCTTCCAGTCATCGTCGATTATAATTGTTTTTGTTTCCAGTATGGCTGGGCAGCCCAGCATCTTCGATCTTACTTGCAGATCTTTGCTTCTTGGCTTCCCGCCGTAGGCGCAGCTATACAGATGTGTTTCCACAGCTGTATAGCTTAGTAGTGACTTATCGTAAAGGGCGAGCTCATGCTCGCCCCTTTTGTTTGTTTTTTTCCCAGTCCTCTTTGAGAACTTGGAATTGGCCTGGGAGCTGAATCTTTGAAGCCATTGCTCCCAGGCCTCTTCCGTGTATGGGTGCAAATAACCCCGCGCATAATCATTTGATTTGCGAGGATGGATGTCATCACCCGTGTCTGGCTTTTTTCTTTGCCTGCTTACGTCTGCACAGTCTATCGTCAGGCTGTGCAATTCACCAAAGCAAGGTGGTAAAGCATTTTCTTTGATGATATCCAGCAGATTCTCAGGATTCATCAAATCCTGAACAATGATGTTACTGGTATGAGCATTTGGCTACTCACTTGCTGTTGCAATCTTTTCAACATCTTTTTCTCTTTCCTGTAAAACGAAACTTGCATTTTATATGAGCATTTTTTTAATAACAAACATGTTTTAGGCATTATCATACCCCATACCATTTGACCTTTCTACAGTGGCTTATTTGATAAAACGCTGCCCTTTTCGAAAAACTAAATGTCTAAAAATGGCACCAAAAATGCGGCCGCATCTTTCGGCCACTTTGGTGCACCGAATAATCACACCCTCTATTTGTTAATATTTTGGAAATATTTTTTCCATTTAACAACCGTAAACGTCTAAACTCTATTTCTTAGCAAATTGCCAAAACAATGATAATGAAAATATGTCGGTCCTTCACCTTTGATATCAAAGAAAACTTGGTGCAGCTACCCTATTTGAAGTAGCGAAGAAATATAATGCTCAGCAATCTGCAAAATTTTTGTAGAATGCAGCTGCTCTAGCTGTTCAACTGTTTTTGTCTGCTGGAGCTGCCTTTGCATCAATTGTTGTTCCAGTCCCTTTTGAAATTTAACAATAAGTATGATTTTACGGACTAAAGAAGAGCTAAAATTACCTTCTCTCGTGTAATCTAAGCATTAAGCATTGCATCATCGGTTTGTCAAGTGTGCGGCCGCATTTTTCGAAAGACGCGGTGACAATGGTGGCGAGATGTGGGTCAAATCAGCCATGGTACTTTTCTAGTATCTGAATTTCTTATTCAATTAAATACTGTCTCATGCACCATTCCAAAAGACGGAATAAAAAAAATGCAATCATGATTCGAGCAATGCAATTAGTGTTTGAAACGGTGAGGAAAATAATCTTGAATTTTCGGAATATTTTAACACTAATACCAGGGAGTCACCCAAACTATAGAGTGAATATGCGGTTGGAGACTACCTTAATATATGTCTTTCGGACACAAAAATAAGGCTACAATAATTTTAAAAAAGAAAAATGCCTAACTAAATGCCTCCTTGAGCATATAAGCTGTAATTTGAATCCTGTCTTTTAGTTTTACTCCAATAAACGGTGAATTTGAAGCCAAATTTGCTGCACTACCTCTCCTGAAGCGTCTGCAATAAAATTCGTTGCACGCGGAGATGATTCCCTGACTTAAGATATGCGCTATCTTCCAGAAAAATATCCCGCCGATCCAGATATGTTTGAAAAGGTCTCTTTATTCGCCCAGCGAATGAATGGATGTGAAAAACCTTTTTAAGTTTCACATCAGCAATGATATACTGAATGTTAAACATTCTGCTTTTGGTTGTACTTCTTCTTGCTGCAATGCTGTTTTCTCTTCTGCTTCTTCTCGTTGGTCCAATCCTAAAAAAATGAAGAATAAACATACTGGTCTCTCTTCTGCTTCTTCTTCTTGCTGCATTGCTGAAAAGAGATATATAAGATTGTCAATAGTTGAGGAAACAGCAAGCATTATTAATATAAAATTATAATATTATGCAACACTATAATTTCTCATTTCGTACAGTATTAGCTACTCACTTTTCGCTGTTCCTTCATCAACATCAACATTCTCCTTTAAAAAAGAAAATTGGAATGTATATGTTTTAGGAATTAATATACCCTTGAACAGTCTTGAACCTACCATTAGTTTATTTTTGCTTTTCTTTCCTTCGTTTGTTCTCAAACCATTTTTGTAGTTTTGTTTTTGAAATTCCACGATCATTCTCGAGCCTTTCTGGCGATTCCATATACTTGTTTTTTTGAAATTCTTGATTTAGTTTTTCGAGTTGTTCATTGGTGAATACTGTTCTTGGTTGTCTTTTTTTTCTGTTAAGAAATAAATCAGCTATTAATTTTGTCTTGTCTACTGCTAAGAAGAAAGCGGTCTCTACCTCTAACTTCACCCTATTTTAACCGTCTTAATGAGACATGGAAAATGTATTTTCAGATATATGGAAAAAATGTTTATAAATTCATACCTACCATTAGTTTATTTTCGTTTTTCGTTGTATCTTTTGTTATCAAACCACTTTAATACCTTGTCTCTGGTTAACCCAGTCTCTTTTGCCAGCCTTTCTGGCGACTTAATATACTTTGACTTCTCATATTGGTCATTTAGTATTTTTAGCTGCTCGTTATTATAAATTGACCGTCCTTGTCTTTTTTTCTTTTTTGTCGTACGATAAGCTATCATATTTAAGGCTAAGTTATGTTATGTTATCTCATCCTAAGGTAAAGTCTATCCTCCATCCTTTACTGGCTTTCAGTTTCAATTAAGGCTAAGTTTTCCTACTCTTTTGTCACGCGAAATTGTCTTGTTACAAATTAATCCTACCATACAATGATTCTACGCTTCGAAATCCAATCCTGGAATCTTTCCTTAAAATATTCTACACATGACATCTAGCATTTCCCTGCAGCATTTCCCTGCACTCACCTTTTTTTGATTTGCCATTCCTGGCTCGTTTATTTTGAAACCAAATATTTATTTGCGTTTCTGACAGCTCAAGGCTCTGGGCCAGTTCTTCTCTTTTTTCCTCTGTTAAGATCGTCCTTTGTTTTTCTGACTTCAATTACCGTTGACGTCACTGTAAGCATGGTTATATGAGAATGAGGCAGAAAAAGTAAATCTAAAAAGATAATCGGTCGATTATGAGATTATGAGTTGTATTTTCAGATATAAGGAAAAAAATGTTTATAAATTCATACCTACCATTAGTTTATTTACGTCTTTCCTTTCTTCTTTTTTTCTCAAACCATTTTAAGATAGTTTGTTTTGGCAATTGAACATTATGCCCATTCCTTTCGGGCGATTTGCAGTATATGTTATTTCTATATTCTTTCCTTAAAATTTCCAGTTGCTTTTCAGTAAAAATCGTCCGCGCTTGTCTTCTTCTTTTATATTTCCGTATATTTGCGGTCAATCTATTGTTACATTTTGGCAAAAAAAGAGCGTCTTAGGTAGGTAGGTAGGTAGGTAGGTATAGGTAGGTCTATACCTGTATCCGTGACATCGCATCCCCACATATTGTGCTCATCCTTCGCACATGAAAATGTATTTTCAGATATATGTGAAAAAAATATAATAAATTCATACCAATAGTTTATTTTCGCTTTTCTTTTCTTCTTCGATTTTCAAACCATTTAAGAACTTGTTCTTTACCGATTCCCATTTCATCGGCTAGCCTTTCTGGTGAATGGCAATATTGGTTAATTTCGAACTGATTTTGAAATATTTCCATTTGCTCTTTCTTAAATACAGTTCTTGGTTGTCTTTTTTTGTCTTACATTCTGACTCTTAAAAGAAAGGTTATGAATTAGACTCTTGACACGAGTCTCTAGTTTACGCTCCCCTTACTTCGATTTGGCACTCCAACCATTGTAGAAAACAACAGCAACAACAACAACGAGCGAAGTAGTGGGACTTATGTAGTGAGTCTAGTTATTTCCCATTCTGTTGCTACCGTGTTGAAGCCGTTCGGCTTCTTGTTTATTATCGAACCACTTCAAGATCTTGTCTCTCGTCAATCCTGTCTCTTTTGCCAGCCTTTCTGGGGACTTAATATACTTTGACTTCTCGTATTCCTCATGGAGTATTTTTACCTGCTGGTTGTTATAAACGGACCGTCCTTGTCTTTTTTTCTTTTCTGTTAAGAAATAAATCAACTATTAATTTTGTCTTGTCTGCTGCTAAGAAGAAAGCGGTCTCTAGCTTCACCCTATTTTAACCGGGCAAATTTTTTGATGCTCTTCACGGCGTTTTAGATCCGGTAGATTTGGTCTATTTCAACCAATTACCGTTGACGTCACTGTAAGCATGGTTATATAAGAACGAGGCAGAAAAAGTTAATCTAAAAAGATAACCGGTCGATTATGAGTCGTAGTTTGGGCGTCCAGCAGTTTAATTCAATAGCGATAACTACGACTCAAGTTATAAGTCTCCAAGAGTCCAAGTTTGAGCAGCTTTTAACAACAACAACAACTAAACATTTTATGTGCGATAACAAGGACTAGCGTAATAAGTCTAGAAAACCGTCTTAATGAGACATAATAATCATATTTTCAGATATATGGAAAAATTTTATAAATTATACCATTAGTTTATTTTTCTTTTCTTTTCTTCGTTTATTCTCGAACCATTTTGCAGCTTAGATTTATTAATTCCAAGCTCGTTCTCAAGCCTTTCGGGTGATTTTATGTAGTTGTTTTTTGGGAATTCTTCATTAAGTCTTGTAATTTCGTCGCTCGTGAAAATTGTTCGTGGTTGTCTTTTTTTTTCTGTTAAGAAATAAATCAACTATTAATTTTGTCTTGTCTACTGCTAAGAAGAAAGCGGACTCTAGCTTCACCCTATTTTAACCGGGCAAATTTTTTGATGCTCTTGACCGGGGGGAGGCGTTTTCGCCCCTAGTTATCTCAGCAGCCATTGCACTTATGAAGTTCAAACTTTGTACAATTAAACACCCAACCATTTTTGTTCTAAAAATAGTAAGACAATGGTGTTAGTCACGTGATTTGTTTAAAAGTGACCAATTATGGTTAGGGCTTATTCGAGGATATACGGTATTCAATTCAATTTAAATTTCCATTAAATCTCAGTCATCCTCAGGAGGAAAATGGACTGGAAGGTGCGCTTTTAATATTAACGAATGAATGGATGTGAAAAACCTTTTTAAGTTTCACATGATCAGCAATTATATACTGAATGTTAAAAAAATGAAGAATTTTACATGCACAGAATTAACATTCTGCTCCTCTTCTGCTTCTTCTTGCTCCAAAGAGATATATGTATATATAAGCAGGATCAGACGCAGCTGGTTGCAAGTTCTCTCCACTGCATCAATGTGCGGAATCACCTGTCCCCTTTGTTCCTTATAGCATTGAATCTTACCTCCTCGATTCTTTGAACGTTTTTCCCTTTCTTCTCTTTTTTGGCTTTTAGAAAGGCCCTGTCAAGGGTCTTGGGCACCTATTCCTGAAACAATCAGAGAAAAATGCTGTTATTGTTATAAAAGCAATAGAAAGCTTCCCTTTGACATTTTGTAAGAAATCAAATGGAAGTATCTGCCCTGCCCCCATTCACCCTGCTGTTGCAGACTTGCGTTTTTCATTGTATCTTTTATTATCGAACCACTTCAAGATCTTGTCTCTCGTCAATCCTGTCTCTTTTGCCAGCCTTTCTGGGGACTTAATATACTTTGACTTCTCATATTCCTCATGGAGTATTTTTACCTGCTGGTTGTTATATACGGACCGTCCTTGTCTTTTTTTCTTTTCTGTTAAGAAATAAATCAACTATTAATTTTGTCTTGTCTGCTGCTAAGAAGAAAGCGGTCTTTAGCTTCACCCTATTTTAACCGGGCAAATTTTTTGATGCTCTTCACGGCGTTTTAGATCCGGTAGATTTGGTCTATTTCAACCAATTACCGTTGACGTCACTGTAAGCATGGTTATATAAGAACGAGGCAGAAAAGTTAATCTAAAAGATAACCGGTCGATTATGAGTCGTAGTTTGGGCGTCCAGCAGTTTAATTCAATAGCGATAACTACGACTCAAGTTATAAGTCTCCAAGAGTCAAAGTTTGAGCAGCTTTCTAACAACAACAACAACTAAACATTTTATGTGCGATAACAAGTACTAGCGTAATAAGTCTAGAAAACCGTCTTAATGAGACATAATAATTGTATTTTCAGATATATGGAAAAAATTGTTATAAATTCATACCTACCATTAGTTTATTTTTGCTTTTCTTTTCTTCTTTTATTCTCGAACCATTTTTGCAGCTTGGATTTTTGAATGCCAAGCTCACTCTCGAGCCTTTCTGGTGATGTTATGTAATTGTTTTTTTTAAATTCTTCATTAAGTCTTGTAATTTGTTCAGTCTTAAAAATTGTTCGTGGTTGTCTTTTTTTTCTGTTAAGAAATAAATCAACTATTAATTTTGTCTTGTCTACTGCTAAGAAGAAAGCGGACTCTAGCTTCACCCTATTTTAACCGGGCAAATTTTTTGATGCTCTTGACCGGGGGGAGGCGTTTTTCGCCCCCCTAGTTATCTCAGCAGCCATTGCACTTATGAAGTTCAAACTTTGTACAATTAAACACCCAACCATTTTTGTTCTAAAAATAGTAAGACAATGGTGTTAGTCACGTGATTTGTTTAAAAGTGACCAATTATGGTTAGGGCTTATTCGAGGATATACGGTATTAAATTCAATTTAAATTTCCATTAAATCGCTCTCAGTCATCCTCAGGAGGAAAATGGACTGGAAGGTGCGCTGAAAATTTGGGTGCTGTAACTTCAAGCACCTTCCAGTCATCGTCGATTATAATTGTTTTTGTTTCCAGTATGGCTGGGCAGCCCAGCATCTTCGATCTTACTTGCAGATCTTTGTTTCTTGGCTTCCCGCCGTAGGCGCAGCTATACAGATGTGTTTCCACAGCTGTATAGCTTAGTAGTGACTTATCGTAAAGGGCGAGCCCATGCTCGCCCCTTTTGTTTGTTTTTTTTCCAGTCCTCTTTGAGCACTTGGAATTGGCCTGGGAGCTGAATCTTTGAAGCCATTGCTCCCAGGCCTCTTCCGTGTATGGGTGCAAATAACCCCGCGCATAATCATTTGATTTGCGAGGATGGATGTCATCACCCGTGTCTGGCTTTTTTCTTTGCCTGCTTACGTCTGCACAGTCTATCGTCAGGCTGTGCAATTCACCGAAGCAAGGCGGTAACGCATTTTCTTTAATAATATGCAACACATTGTCAGGATTCAACGAATCCTGAACAATGATGTTGCTGGTGTATGCATTTTCATTATCGTACCGCAGCTCTTTCTTTCTCCGCGGAGATGATTCCCTGACTTAAGATACCCACCATCTTTCAGAAAAATATCCCGCCGATCCAGATATGATTGAAAATGTCTCTTTATCACCCAATGAATGAATGGATGTGAAAAACCCTTTTAAGTTTCACATCAGCAATGATATACTGAATGTTAAAAAAATGAAGAATAAACAATCTGCTTTTTGTGCAGCTTCTTCTTGCTGCATTGCTGTTTTCTCTTCTGCTTCTTCTCGTTGGTCCAATCCTAAAAAAATGATGAATAAACATACTGGTCTCTCTTCTGCTTCTTCTTCTTGCTGCATTGCTGAAAAGAGATATATAAGATTGTCAATAGTTGAGGAAACAACAAGCAGTTTTCGATAACGATGCTACACGGTGCAGATTTCAACAATTTGTTATTCATTCCGGCAATGCAACCACAGTAGGGTTTTTGCATTTAACCTATTCTTTCCAAAATCCATTATTTCAAATTTCTGAAGTTCAGAATGAACATATTGAGCTTTTGAAAGATGAATATAAACATCTTTTAATATTAACGAATGAATGGATGTGAAAAACCTTTTTAAGTTTCACATGATCAGCAATTATATACTGAATGTTAAAAAAATGAAGAATAAACATCTCTCTCTTGTCTTTCCTTCTCTTTCTGCAGCTTCTTGCTCCATTGCTGAAAAGAGATATATAAAATTGTCAATAGTTGAGGAAACAACAAGCAGTTTTCGATAACGATGCTACACGGTGCAGATTTCAACAATTTGTTATTCATTCCGGCAATGCAACCACAGAAGGGTTTTTGCATTTAACCTATTCGTTCCAAAATCCATAATTTCAAATTTCTGAAGTTCAGAATGAACATATTGAGCTTTTGAAAGATGAATATAAACAACTTTTAATATTAACGAATGAATGGATGTGAAAAACCTTTTTAAGTTTCACATCAGCAATTATATACTGAATGTTAAAAAAATGAAGAATTTTACATGCACAGAATTAACATTCTGCTCTCTCTTCTGCTTCTTCTTGCTCCAAAGAGATATATGTATATATATAAGCAGGATCAGACGCAGCTGGTTGCAAGTTACTGTATCTCCACTGCATAAATGTACGGAATCACCTGTCCCCTTTGTTCCTTATGGCATTGAATCTTACCTCCTCCATTCTTTGAACGTTTTTCCCTTTCTTCTTTTTTTTGGCTTTTAGAAAGGCCCTGTCAAGGGTCTTGGGCACCTTTTCCTGAAACAATCAGAGAAAAATGCTGCTATTGTTATCAAAGCAATAGAAAGCTTCCCTTTGACATTTTGTAAGAAATCAAATGGAAGTATCTGCCCTGCCCCCCTTTCATCCTGCTGTTGCAGCCAATCG
>JACTAT010001044.1:0-10615 GCA_014526335.1 Chrysaora quinquecirrha
ATATATACATTTACAGTACATTTATTATTTCAATATGATACAAAGTTTTGTTATGTAGCCATTCCCCTACAAATTATCCCTCTTTCCACATGGAAGCAAATACACAAGTTATTCAGCTATCTTACAATGCTAGGTAGCCACATATACATGCACAATTTCTATAAGTAATCTGTATACATCATTGTAAATCTTGTCAATTATAACTCAAATATTAGCAAGAAAAGAATCAAAATGTCATTCTTTGAGCTAAGATTAACAAAAATCATACGCAAGTGTAGCGGCTGGCGTCTCAGACAGTTTAAGTAACTTTGAGGGCTTTAATTTTAAGTAATGTCTTCATTTTTTCCCCAGATTAAATATATTCGAGTTATTTCAGGTCATCAAATTGTTATCATAAATTATAAAGATGTGGAGCCCATGTACTAGATTAAAGTTCTTCAAATTGAAAAGTCATTACCGATTTACAAGTTAAAAATTCTACTGATCATGTCAACTACAGCGGTTTTCATTTTCCTGAAATCTGTCATGATTTGCTGTCTTATGTCGGCCATACCAAAACCATACACAAAGGGATTAGCCACAGTGTTGACTTGCGCAAGCATAATAGATACCAATCTGAATACTGAGGCATCGTTCTTGCTGTCAAATCCAACAGATATTATGTAAAAGGCCAACGGGCACATACATATCACGTACAAACCAACAACTGCGCTTGCGACTACAGCAACTTTTATTTGAACTTTCCTGGTGTCGTTCTCCTCTGCTTGTCTTCCAAAGCTATTATCAGGCGCAACCTTGATTTTCTTATAAGATAGCAAATATAAGCGAATTTGGACAAATGTAAGAACAACGGTGTTGCAAAGAACCACGATGGTGTATATGATGTTGATTGATTTCGTCAAAACCAAGGCCACGACAGTGTAATTCAGTTCATATCTTTCTTTGTCCATGAAGCCACAGATGAAGGCAACTGCCCATATGCAGTATAGAGCTCTGTGTACCAGTTTATCTGTTACAATGTCATGCAATCGAAGACAGTGAATGCATGCAATGTAGCGCTCATAAGACAACAGAAGGATGCTGCCACTTGCGCTGACAACGGTTGAAATACCAAGAAATTCCATGAACTTCCGAATGAATTGACAGCCAGTTGAATTACTTCTCGCTTGAAAAATGAAGCTTAGAATATTCAGCAAAGCCCCTCCAGCTATTTGAATGCTGTCAGCGATGTTTAAGCTGAGCAAGATTTTGTAACGAGGGAGGCTCAAGCTTAAATCATATATAAGAATCTTGAACATTAGAATGTACACTGGACATGCTAGAAATGCCAAGAAAATGGCGAGCGACCCAGCAGATTTTCTGGTGCAGCTATATGTTCTGAAAGTCACATTGTATAAATCCATACTGACGTTTACAGTCGCATTACTTGAATTCATCTTGAGTGTGATTTCTTGCAGCCTATTTTCGAACAGTCTTTCTTGAAGTGAAGTCGTCGTGTTATGATATTAGAAGCATGGCACTGAATGAGAAAAAGCACTGAGGAACAGAAGTTTGTCTGTAAGGAACAACGCAGCAAACAATTCAAAAGTTATATATATCATCACACGAGGAATGAATTACAGAATTGCGCATTTGCTTGAGTCGCTAGATTTCGCTAGAATTATTTTCTTCCCGTGACCTAGACGATAGTAACAAGCAGAACCAGATGGTGTAGTGCAATTCATTTTAGAACATGTAAAGTTTAAGAAAACTCAAAGCAATTCTTCATACTAACTACAACAAGATTTTACCAAATAGTTCAAAGAACATGCTCTGGGATTTTAATCTTAACTCTTTCCAAGTTAAGACGGTCAACTAGTCAGATCACCATAGAGCAGCGTAAAATCCTTGGCAACGTCCTTGATTCGGTACGGTGGAAAAAAGACAGTGATAGTGCAAACCCCTTGATCCTGATCGGTAAACACTATTCTACGTTTCGAAGGAGAGAATAATCATTTTCTGTCCCGTAACACGACTAAATCATTTTCTGTCCCGCAACAGTTAGAATTGGCTCAACCTCGTCCTGAGGGTGAAAAGGCATCTTCACGAAACACCGCTGTCCGTATTCGACCCTTGTATCGACCTTGTCTATACATTAGTTGATTGGCTGATTAAACAATAGAATGAATCAACTGACGTCAAAGTGTCATCTAAAAATCACACCAAAATAAGCCGAAAACTATGCGAAAAACTTGTATGAAAACCAAACAAAAACGATGTTACATATAGTACTGTGTCTATCCTGACAGGTATCAATACAATTTTCTGCATTTCATTGGTTAGAATATCTGATTACAGAATCTAAATGTTCTTTGATGCTTTGGCCAAAATGGTCGATTATTTTGGCAAAAATTTGTCGACGGTATCAAGCCTGGGCCAAAATTGATTTGATGCTTTAGATTCGAGGAAATTGGCTTGGCTTATATGACTAAGTAGAAAGGATTGGCAAAGATTGTAAGCAAGAATATACGATATGTTCTTGAAGTGAAGTCGTCGTATAATGATATTAGAAGTATGGTACTGAATGAGAAAAAGCACTGAGGAACAGAAGGTAGTCTCTAACGAACCCTGCAATATACAGTTCATCACACGAGCTACAGTTATATATATCATGACACGAGAAACAAATCACAGATTTGCGCCACTCGCTTGACTACACTAGATTATCTTCTTCCGTGACCTAGACGATAGTAACAAACAGAACCAGATGTTGTAGAGCAATTCATTTTAGAACATTTAAGGTTTAAGAAAACTCAAAGTAATTCTTTATACTAACTACAAATCGTAAGATTTCACCAAATAGTTCAAAGAACATGCTCTGGGATTTTACTCTTAACTCTTTCCAAGTTAAGACGGTCAACTAGTCAGATCACCATAGGGCAGCGAAATCCTTGGCAACGTCCTTGATCCGGAACGGTGGAAAAAGATAGTGATAGTGCAAACCCCTTGATCCTGATCCGTAAAGGCTATCCTATGTTTCGAAGTAGAGAATAATCATTTTCTGTCCCGTATCAATAAGGATTAGCTCAACATCGTCCCAACGGTGAAAAGGCTTCTACGCGAAACATCGCTCTCCATATCCGACCCTGGTATCGACTTGTCTATATATTAGTTGATTGGCTGATTAAACAATAGAATTATTCAACTGACGTCAAAGTTTCATCTAAAAATCACACCAAAATAAGCCTGAAACTATGTGAAAAGTTGTATGAAAACCAAACAAAAACGATGTTACATACAGTATCGTGTCTTTCCTGACAGGTATCATTACAATTTTTTGCATTCCTTTGGTTAGAACATCTACTAACGGAATCTAAATGTTCTTTGATGCCTAGGCCAAAATGGCCGATTATTTTGGCAGAATTTTGCCGACGGTACCAAGCCTGGGCCAAAATTGATTTGATGCTTTAGAGTCCAGGGAATTGGCTTGGCTTATATATGACTAAGTAGAAAGGATTGGGAAAGATTGCAATCAAGAATATACGATATGTAAGAGCAGTGGTTGAAAACGCGAACAATATGGGATATCACATTATCTATTAGAATTTTCAAACAAAACTTTTCCCTATATCGAGAAATATGTGAACCAATAATGTGCATTTTCAATAATCAAAAATTTGAAAGATACTCGCCAAAACAATTTAAGCTTCGAAAAACAAAATTATACAATATGCTCAATACTGAGTGTTGCCTGGCTTTGACATATTCATGCCCGATAGGATAACAATAACAATAATATATATAGACCAATTCATTAATTCAAGTTTAATTGATTTTCATTCCTATACCCCTCTAACAACAAATAACAGCTTAGTTATCAGAGATATCAATTGTTTTGAGTTAGATATATACATTTACAGTACATTAATTACTTCAATTTGATTCAGAGCAATGTTTTGTTATGTAGCCATACCATTACAAATGATACTCTTTCCGCATGGAAGCTAAATACACCAGTTATTCAGCTATCTTACAATGCTACATAGCTACATATACATGCACAATTTGTATAAGTAATCTGTATACATCATTGTAAATCTTGTCAATTATAACTCACATATTAGCAAGAAAAGAATCAAAATGTCATTCTTTGCGCTAATTTTAAAGAAGATCATACGCAAGTCTAGCGGCTGGCGTCTCAGACAGTTTAAGTATTTTTGAGGGCTTTAATCTAAAGTAATGTCTTCATTTTTCCCCAGATCAAATATATTCGAGTTATTTCAGGTTATCAAATTGTTATCATAAACTATAAAGATGCAGAGCCCATGTACTAGATTAAAGTTCTTCAAATTGAAAAGTCATTACCGATTTACAAGTTAAAATTCTACTGATCATGTCAACGACAGCGGTTTTCATTTTCTGAAATCTGTCATGATTTGCTGTCTTATGTCGGCCATACCGAAACCATACACAAAGGGATTAGCCACAGTGTTGACTTGCGCAAGCATAATAGATACCAATCTGAATACTGAGGCATCGTTCTTGCTGTCAAATCCAACAGATATTATGTAAAAGGCCAACGGGCACATACATATCACGTACAAACCAACAACTGCGCTTGCGACTACAGCAACTTTTATTTGAACTTTCCTGGTGTCGTTCTCCTCTGCTTGTCTTCCGAAACTATTTTCAGGAGCAACCTTGAGTTTCTTATAAGATAGCAAATATAAGCGAATTTGGACAAATGCAAGAACAACGGTGTTGCAAAGAACCACGATGGTGTATATGATGTTGATTGATTTCGTCAAAACCAAGGCCACGACAGTGTAATTCGGTTCATATCTTTCTTTGTCCATGAAGCCACAGATGAAGGCAACTGCCCATATGCAGTATAGAGCTCTGTGTACCAGTTTATCTGTTACAATGTCATGCAATCGAAGACAGTGAACGCATGCAATGTAGCGCTCATAAGACAACAGAAGGATGCTGCCACTTGCGCTGACAACGGTTGAAATACCAAGAAATTCCATGAACTTCCGAATGAATTGACAGCCAGTTGAATTACTTCTCGCTTGAAAAATGAAGCTTAGAATATTCAGCAAAGTCCCTCCAGCTATTTGAATGCTGTCGGCGATGTTTAAGCTGAGCAAGATTTTGTAACGAGGGAGGCTCAAGCTTAAATCACATATAAGAATCTTGAACATTAGAATGTACACTGGACATGCTAGAAATGCCAAGAAAATGGCGAGCGACCCAGCAGATTTTCTGGTGCAGCTATGTGTTATAAAAGTCACATTGTGTAAATCCATACTGACGTTTACAGTGGCATTACTTGAATTCATCTTGAGCGTGATTTCTTGCAGCCTATTTTCGAACAGTCTTTCTTGAAGTGAAGTCGTCGTGTGATGATATTAGAAGCATGGTACTGAATGAAAAAAAGCACTGAGGAACAGAAGGCAGTCTCTAACGAACCCCGCAATATACAGTTCATCACACGAGCTACAGTTATACATATACATCATGACACGAGGAATAAATTACAGATTTGCGCCATTTGCTTGATTTCACGCCGGGTTTTGTTCAAAATCACAGCTGACTATACTTTCTTCTGACCAACAGGGGCATGTCAGCAGCTGTAAATACTGATTTGATAGCAATTTTTTTCTCGAGACCTGGACGATAGTAACAAGCAGAACCAGATGGTGTAGTGCAATTCATTTTAGAACATGTAAGGTTTAAGAAAACTAAAAGTAATTCTTTATAATAACTACAAGTCGTAAGATTTTACGAAATAGTTCAAAGAACATGCTCTGTGATTTTAATCTCAACTCTTTGCAAGTTAAGACGGTCAACTAGTCAGATATCGATAGGGCAGTAAAATCCTTGGCAACGTCCTTGATTCGGTACGGTGGAAAAAGATAGTGATAGTGCAAACCCCTTGATCGTGATCCGTAAAGGCTACCCTATGTTTCGAAGTAGAGAATAATCATTTTCTGTCCCATATCAATAAGGATTAGCTGAACATCGTCCCCAGGGTGCAAAAGTCTTCTACGCAAAACACCGCTCTCCATATTGCATTTTCCTACTATTTCGACCATGGAGATTCCAAATCCGAGATGGCTCAATTTTGACCGGAAGTTGACTTTTGATGACGTCATCAGGTGCGGTCTTTTTGCGTATAAGCGCTTATAATTTCGCTCCAGTCAATCAAAATGCCTGTAAATTTGTATTTTCGAATAGAACTCGGCGAGTTCTTTCGATTGATATATATTTGAGTCATTTTAGATGACATCAGCGATTTAAGTGATGACGTCATCAGCGAAAAAAACTCTCGCAGAAAGCCAGTATAATCGTCAATTAATGAATAAACTAGTATTTGGACAATGTTTTCTACGTTAATATATAAGAGAGATAGATAACAGGAACACTTTTGATCCGTGATAAAGCAAGCGTACTTGATCCATAACGACTTAAATACATCTTAATCAGTAACGACTAAATCATTTTCTGTCCCGCAACAGTTAGAATTGGCTCAACCTAGTCCCGAGGGTGAAAAGGTATCTTCACGAAACACCGCTGTCCATATTCGACCCTGGTATCGACCTTGTCTATACATTAGTTGATTGGCTGATTAAACAATAGAATTAATCAACTGACGTCAAAGTTTCATCTAAAAATCACACCAAAATAAGCCGGAAACTATGTGAAAAACTTGTATGAAAACCAAACAAAAACGATGTTACATACAGTATCGTGTCTTTCCTGACAGGTATCAGTACAATTTTCTGCATTTCTTTGGTTAGAATATCTGCTTACGGAATCTAAATGTTCTTTGATGCTTTGGCCAAAATGGCCGATTATTTTGGCAGAATTTTGTCGACGGTACCAAGCCTGGGCCAAAATTGATTTGATGCTTTAGATTCCAGGAAATTGGCTTGGCTTATATGACTAAGTAGAAAGGATTGGCAAAGATTGCAAGCAAGAATATACGATATGTTCTTGAAGTGAAGTCGTCGTGTAATGATATTAGAAGTATAGTACTCAATGAGAAAAAAGCACTGAGAAACAGAAGGTAGTCTTTAACGAACCCTGCAATATACAGTTCATCACACGAGATACAGTTATATACATCATGACACGAGAAACAAATCACAGATTTGCGCCACTGGCTAGATTTAGCTTTCTTCCCGTGACCTAGACGATAGTAACAAACAGAACCAGATGTTGTAGAGCAATTCATTTTAGAACATTTAAGCATTAAGGAAACTCAAAGTAATTCTTTATACTAGCTACAAATCGTAAGATTTCACCAAATAGTTCAAAGAACATGCTCTGGGAGTTTACTCTTTCCCAGTTAAGACGGTCAACTAGTCAGATCACCATAGGGCAGCGAAATCCTTGGCAACATCCTTGATCCGGTACGGTGGAAAAAGATAGTGATAGTGCAAACCCCCTTGATCCTGGTCCGTAAAGGCTATCCTATGTTTCGAAGTAGAGAATATTCATTTTCTATACCGTAACAATAAGGATTAGCTCAACCTCGTCCCAACGGTGAAAAGGCTTCTACGCGAAACATCGCTCTCAATATCCGACCCTGGTATCGAACTTGTCTATACATTAGTTGATTGGCTGATTAAACAATAGAATTAATCAACTGATGTCAGAGTTTCATCTAAAAATCACACCAAAATAAGCCGGAAACTATGTGAAAAAGTTGTATGACAACCAAACAAAAACGATGTTACATACAGTATCGTGTCTTCCTGACAGGTATCATTACAATTTTTTGCATTCCTTTGGTTAGAACATCTACTAACGGAATCTAAATGTTCTTTGATGCCTAGGCCAAAATGGCCGATTATTTTGGCAGAATTTTGCCGACGGTACCAAGCCTGGGCCAAAATTGATTTCATGCTTTAGAGTCCAGGAAATTGGCTTGGCTTATATGACTATGTAGAAAGGATTGGGAAAGATTGCAATCAAGAATATACGATATGTAAGAGAAGTGGTTGAAAACGCGAACAATATGGGATATCACATTGTCTATTAGAATTTTCAAACAAAACTTTTCCCTATATCGAGAAATATGTGAACCAATAATGTGCATTTTCAATAATCAAAAATTTGAAAGATACTCGCCAAAACAATTTAAGCTTCCAAAAACAAAATTATACAATATGCTCAATACTGAGCGTTGCCTGGCTTTGACATATTCATGCCCGATAGGATAACAATAACAATAATATATATAGACCAATTCATTAATTCAAGTTTAATTGATTTTCATTCCTATACCCCTCTAACAACAAATAACAGCTTAGTTATCAGAGATATCAATTGTTTTGAGTTAGATATATACATTTACAGTACATTAATTACTTCAATTTGATTCAGAGCAATGTTTTGTTATGTAGCCATACCATTACAAATGATACTCTTTCCGCATGGAAGCTAAATACACTAGTAATTCAGCTATCTTACAATGCTACATAGCTACATATACATGCACAATTTGTATAAGTAATCTGTATACATCATTGTAAATCTTGTCAATTATAACTCACATATTAGCAAGAAAAGAATCAAAATGTCATTCTTTGCGCTAATTTTAAAGAAGATCATACGCAAGTCTAGCGGCTGGCGTCTCAGACAGTTTAAGTATTTTTGAGGGCTTTAATCTAAAGTAATGTCTTCATTTTTCCCCAGATCAAATATATTCGAGTTATTTCAGGTTATCAAATTGTTATCATAAACTATAAAGATGCAGAGCCCATGTACTAGATTAAAGTTCTTTATATTGAAAAGTCATTACCGATTTACAAGTTAAAAATTCTACTGATCATGTCAACTACAGCGGTTTTCATTTTCTGAAATCTGTCATGATTTGCTGTCTTATGTCGGCCATACCGAAACCATACACAAAGGGATTAGCCACAGTGTTGACTTGCGCAAGCATAATAGATACCAATCTGAATACTGAGGCATCGTTCTTGCTGTCAAATCCAACAGATATTATGTAAAAGGCCAACGGGCACATACATATCACGTACAAACCAACAACTGCGCTTGCGACTACAGCAACTTTTATTTGAACTTTCCTGGTGTCGTTCTCCTCTGCTTGTCTTCCGAAACTATTTTCAGGAGCAACCTTGAGTTTCTTATAAGATAGCAAATATAAGCGAATTTGGACAAATGCAAGAACAACGGTGTTGCAAAGAACCACGATGGTGTATATGATGTTGATTGATTTCGTCAAAACCAAGGCCACGACAGTGTAATTCGGTTCATATCTTTCTTTGTCCATGAAGCCACAGATGAAGGCAACTGCCCATATGCAGTATAGAGCTCTGTGTACCAGTTTATCTGTTACAATGTCATGCAATCGAAGACAGTGAACGCATGCAATGTAGCGCTCATAAGACAACAGAAGGATGCTGCCACTTGCGCTGACAACGGTTGAAATACCAAGAAATTCCATGAACTTCCGAATGAATTGACAGCCAGTTGAATTACTTCTCGCTTGAAAAATGAAGCTTAGAATATTCAGCAAAGTCCCTCCAGCTATTTGAATGCTGTCGGCGATGTTTAAGCTGAGCAAGATTTTGTAACGAGGGAGGCTCAAGCTTAAATCACATATAAGAATCTTGAACATTAGAATGTACACTGGACATGCTAGAAATGCCAAGAAAATGGCGAGCGACCCAGCAGATTTTCTGGTGCAGCTATGTGTTATAAAAGTCACATTGTGTAAATCCATACTGACGTTTACAGTGGCATTACTTGAATTCATCTTGAGCGTGATTTCTTGCAGCCTATTTTCGAACAGTCTTTCTTGAAGTGAAGTCGTCGTGTGATGATATTAGAAGCATGGTACTGAATGAAAAAAGCACTGAGGAACAGAAGGCAGTCTCTAACGAACCCCGCAATATACAGTTCATCACACGAGCTACAGTTATACATATACATCATGACACGAGGAATAAATTACAGATTTGCGCCATTTGCTTGATGTCACGCCGGGTTTTGTTCAAAATCACAGCTGACTATACTTTCTTCTGACCAACAGGGGCATGTCCGCAGCTGTAAATACTGATTTGATAGCAATTTTTTTCTCGAGACCTGGACGATAGTAACAAGCAGAACCAGATGGTGTAGTGCAATTCATTTTAGAACATGTAAGGTTTAAGAAAACTAAAAGTAATTCTTTATAATAACTACAAGTCGTAAGATTTTACGAAATAGTTCAAAGAACATGCTCTGTGATTTTAATCTCAACTCTTTGCAAGTTAAGACGGTCAACTAGTCAGATATCGATAGGGCAGTAAAATCCTTGGCAACGTCCTTGATTCGGTACGGTGGAAAAAAGATAGTGATAGTGCAAACCCCCTTGATCGTGATCCGTAAAGGCTACCCTATGTTTCGAAGTAGAGAATAATCATTTTCTGTCCCATATCAAAAAGGAGTCGCTGAACATCGTCCCCAGAGTGAAAAGTCTTCTACGCGAAACATCGCTCTCCATATTTGACCCTGGTATCGACCTTGTCTATATATTAGTGGATTGGCTGATTAAACAATAGAATTATTCAACTGACGTCAAAGTTTCATCTAAAAATCACACCAAAATAAGCCGGAAACT
>JACTAT010001045.1:5000-10546 GCA_014526335.1 Chrysaora quinquecirrha
ATGGAAGTACCTCCCGGGGATGTACTTTTTGAGGTACCTTTTAAAGGATGGAAAACAAATTTTGGGGTATCAAATTTGCCAAAATTACAAACTTAGGGGTACAACTTTTGCTAAGATGATCAGTTCTAATAAACTCGCAATAGCTGCAAAATAAATTTCAGCTGTATAATTCTAAAAAAAAAGACTTTTAAGTATATCTATGTATTATATTCATATTTTTTGTGAACTTTGGGATATACTTTCAAGAATTTTCATAAATTAAGGGGTCACATTCTTTTTAGGAAAATGGCACACCCCCGTCACTGATCTAGTGGAGTTACCCACCCCGCCGGGGGTACCACAACCGCACAAAACCTAAATCTCCAAAGGGAGGGGATTTTCCAGAAAAATGGGGAACAGGTTAGGTAATAATCCTCCTTAGGGTAAAAAATTACAGTAAATCCCTTAACTGCATACAGTAATAGAAATTTTTAGTTTTTTCAGGGTGTTTAATTTATTTGAAAAGTAACACGGCAAAACGGAAAAGGGAGAACAACGAGAAAAAAAAATTTTGTATGCCAATATTTCGTCCTGCTATGCAGGATTTCTTCGTCACGACATAACCCTTTATTTTCAATTGAAAGTTCAAACATATCCAAGTACTCAAGCGCTCAATTTAAGTTTTGAGGTTCTGATTTATCGCCATAACCGTAAATGCACTAAACATATGCTGTCGCAATGTGCGAAGGCTAGCGGCACGACGCTTATCAAAGTGTGCAAGAATTTGCAACAATGAAACACTGATGTGACAAATTAATGCATATGTAGCATTGCAACAGCTGCAACAAAAATGATGGTGATTATGATCATGCATGACCATGATCATGATCGTGATCGTGATTGTGATAATGATCATGATCGATAAAAATTATCACGATGATCATGACCATGACTATAATGAGGGGGTGTTTGGGGGTCTGGCAACCGTTAATCCGCTCAAAATTTGCTCAAAACCGTAAAACCGTGCGATATTTTCAACAAAACCGTATGGCACGATTTAAGTCTCCGTTTTCCCAAAAATTGCACTAATTCAAAGTAGCACTTTATAAAATTGCCACTATATATGGGTGAAATTAGGTCGAATTTAATTCAAATATTGCAATTCAAATATTTCTTGAATTAAACTCGGTCGACCTAAAACCGGCCAACGCTATAGTCTAACGCAATTTTGAGATTTCGTACTACAGTACTCAAAAATTAATCATTTAATAGTCCCGTTCAAATGCTGTACTGTTACAGGACTAGCGCAGATAAGGAGGCGCTCTTCTAATAGGCATCCCTTGAATGAAAAATACACATACGGCATTCGAATAATTAGCATATCATTATCGGCAATCAATAATACTTCATTTTAATTACTATTCACAAAAATTCAGCACTGCATATTCATTAAAAACTGCAAATTCATTCATTAAAAAAAAATTAAGCAAGAGCACTGTAGCAATTTTAATTTATAATTGGCGAACAGCAAAGCTGCAATAGGGTGTTGAGTGTTGACCTAGAAAATATAGGGATGTTCATGGGAGAAAATTGTAAAGCCCTGTCCTACGGAATAATGAAGTAAAAAAGCATGGTAGCAGTTCAAAAGTTTGCCCTTGGGAATTGATCGTTCTCGGTCAATATATTTGGCTAAGAACTCTACATGCGTATTAATTTTGCATGGAGACAATGTTGCGGACGTTCTTAGTTTCGAATTTAACACTTTCTTTCTGAACCCTCCTAGTCAGGACAAGGAGAGACATAGGTGACAAATGGCTAGTTCACATAAACATTAACACCACTCACTATCCAGTTGAGAAGAGAGTGCAAAAACTTTGGTTCGGTTCGGTCGCTCTTTAAGCATAAACAATGTCAATAGTAATAAAGTAAACGCAATATGAATACATAAGGCAACTTCAATTTGGACAAATGTTGAGGCCTTACTTTTCATACTTGGCATCTTGACTTTATGGGGGGTAGAATGAGCTATGGATACTGACTTTGGCTTCGAAAATACCAGCTACAGGACTGCCAAAAACTATTTTGCAATAATAGCAAGGGCAAATGCATTTTCATAAAAAGGTAACCCAGCCTACCAAAGGAGACAACGCTCTCCACGCTGTTTCGGGTCCTTGGTTGCAGTTAAAAACTTTCAACTATAGTCCACGCATCAGCATCAGTAATACATGCATTCTTACGGAGACAAAGATCTGAACTGTGAAGAAGGGTTTTCTAAGATTAGGCCTATTAATGCCTTACCAAGTGGCCTACTAAGCTGTATCAAACAGCAACCTTGAAGCCCTTGAAGGGGCTCAAGCCCCCTGTTACAGCTTCTCTAGTGATGTCATCAATTTTGCAGCCACCAGGGCCTCTATTTAAGAAATTGCGAAATAAGAACTGATTGTTAAGATAACAACACGATTAGCTATGAGGAATTCGTCATTTTGCATGTGTATCAAAGGGGAAGAGGGAATAAATATTACAAACATTGGCTACTGCTGGCGACTATTTTTATGGTGTATTATACAGTGTTGTGTGTGCGTACCAATGTATTTACATAGCTTAATATTAAAGCTAATTCATACCAACCTAAAACTACAACAATAACCTCTAAACTAAATTATTAAAGTTTTAAATAAATTTGTAAGATTATGAAAATTAACTAGTAACAACATGGAAGATCAAATAATATATAGTTACATACTGTATTTTTTTTAAATAAGCAACCGCTCAATAAGCAACTATGTAGGGCTGAACTGACCTTAACATTAAGCAACTTGAGGGCTCAACTGAATTCTGTAAGCAACTAAGAATTCAAACAACCAAGCTTATTCTCTTTCTTGTGTTAGGAAATTGTTCTTCGTTCTTATGTTTTGCATGTTGAAGTTCGTTAGCTAACGTTTTTCCACTTACTGTCTCCCAAAAGTCGTGTTGTAGGCCTAACAGATGACGATTTTGACCCGCGAAGTCAGAGGTGGTTATTAGGTACAAAAAATGTTAAGCAACGTTTAAGCAACTTTGAGGGCTGAAATGTCTAAAATTTTAAGCAACTTTGAGGGCTGGACGAAAGTCAAGTTGCTTATTAAAAAAAAGTGTATGAGAAGGGGAGTGGGTGAAAAACAGTTCTTTCATGAAATCTAGGTTCATATTATGTATTGTTTTGAAAATTTCAATTAAGAGCTTATGTATATTGAGCTGATGGATAGTTGTCTAGTTATCTTTGTGCAATAATTCTGTAAATGTAAGGGATTGCTTATCATATGCTATTCTTAAAGCCCTTTCATGGATGGAATTAATTAGATTGTTGCTTTTCCCGCTACCATCCAGATAAGGGGGCAATAGTTAAAATAGGATAGGATAAATGTTCTCATGAGTAGTATTTTTTTCGTTTGATCCAAGTATGGGGCTAATCTTGCTAGGGCACTTAGTTTTTTCCCAGCATTTTTGCAAATGTTCTTTATGTGTTTCTCAAATGACAGCTGGCTATCAATAGTGGCACCAAGGAGTTTGGCTTCATCAACCTTTTCGAGAGGGATATTATTTATTGTCATTATTGCATTATTTTGTCTATTATTTTAAGCTTCCAGAATCACAAATGTACATTTCCCACCATTTAAAATCATTGAGTTATCTTTACCCATTTATTAATAAGATTCATTTCTTGATTGAGTTTGAAAGTAATTTGGCCAGTGTCCTTGTCTTTAATTCAAATTGTATTATCATCAGCGTGGTTACATAGTTCGCTATTTTTCGTAAGTAGTAGAACAGATTATTAACAAATGTTGAAAAATAGTGGGCCTAGAATAGATCCTTGAGGTACCCCTTGTTTTATTTGCATCCAGTCGCTATAATTGGAGTTTTATTGACACGTTGAATTCTTTCTTGTAGATAGCTTTTGATAAATTTAAAAGCCTTCATGCTGAAGCCGCAAGCAACAAGTTGGCTATGAAAAGCTCATTACGGATACAGTCAAAGGCTTTAGACAAGTCCATGAGAACCTTGTCAATTTTAAACTTTTGATCAAGATTTCGCTTAATATTTTCAATTAGTCGGATTAAAGCATGTTGTGTTCCATACTTTTCTAAAACCGCAGAGTAATGGGGAAAGTTTAGCCTCCATGTATCTACTAATCTGATCTGCCATTATTCGTTCAAAAACTTTAGAAGTTGAAGCCAGAACACTAACAGGTCGATAATTCGATTTCTCTTGCTGTCTTTCTTGTGTACTGGTGAAACATCAGCGCATTTTAGATCATTAGGAGAGATACAGCTATTGATAGCTTGTGGAATAGTTTGTTGACATCCGATCCAAAGCGTTCACACGGGATCTAAACAAAGCCGGAGACAAGCTGGCTTTACTTCTAAACAGACCCAGAACTGGAACTTAACAGAGCAGGAAAAGGCACCGATCTAAGAGATCCCGTGAAAACAGGGGGCATTTGAAGCTAACACTGGCTCTGGATCAATTTCTTTAACCTTTCGGTTACAGAGAATTCGTTCCATGGTCCCTAAATCTGGATGGAGAGATATTTCCAATCTCTTTATCGCATACTGTTGATACAGCTATAGCAAATTACTATACTCCCCAGCGCAGTCAAAAATTTGAAGAACGCACAAAATTTAAAAATTAACGATTAAAAAATTGAAAATTGGTAAAAAAGTAAAAAGGTACAAAAAATGCTCAGTTAAAAAAATCAAAGAAAAAAGTGAATCAAACTTGAATTCCCCAATGCTTGAATGTTCCTTCTTGCAACAAGGGAACACGCTGTGTAAATTCATCTTCGCATGCCATTCTGATTCTCTCGCATGTTGCTGGTGCATCTAACTGGAATATTGAAGGCATGCCACGTTCTTTTCTTGCTGCAATGATTGCATCTTTGATAGCGAAGAATACTGATGAAGCAAGGAACAAGGGTGGCTCACCAATCCCCTTTGAAGAATACACTGCATGTGGGTTCGATGAACCTGCATTGAGAATCAGAAAACCAAATATCAGTCATAAGAACATGGCCTAAATGTTAATCACAGAAAACAAGCTGTGGATGAAAATCTGTGTTCAATGATTAGGTATTTAATATGAGAACAGCTCGAAAAGGAAATCATTTTTCACGAAAACGATATTTCAGAGTAGACAAATAATCCAATTGAGGTACTGTAATAATATTCAAAAACTTTTCGAAAATGGTTCCAAAATTGATTTCGTCACAGTACAATAGAGGAATGAAGTAACATTGCTTGGTGATCTGAAGATCTTTCACTGCACGTTTTCCACGTAAGGATGAATAGCAGACGATCCACGGATAGCAAGTTGCCATGAAGTTTAGGTTCCCTCCAGCCCCACCCTTCCCTTTTTGTGTATAAGCGAAATTGAATACGTTAACGTAGATTGCTTGTAGCTACACCTCACAAAAGTTGCTAGATTGACAGCACTTCAACCTTGTATGTTGTTTAGTCAATAAATAGAGTTATCTTCGTTTGAATGAAATGAATTAGAAAATAATCTAATTTCATCGAACGAGAGTTTGCCAG
>JACTAT010001046.1:0-10538 GCA_014526335.1 Chrysaora quinquecirrha
CTCACTGATTAATAATCTTAAAGTACTAGTAAACTACTAATGTTGAGCTACTAAATGAGTATAAGCTACTAACTATATTATTAAGCTACTACTAACTTATAAAGTTATGTAACATTTTCTAGCTCTATTTATCCCTTGTAATATTTTGATTAACTTATTGTGATTTTTGCAACTGAATATGAATGGAATGTTTGAAACATGTTTCGCCACTTACAAATTGTCGTTTTCCTTTTGAAATTTCGAACTTATTTATTGAATGCTCGAAAATTTACAAAGTATATAAATATACAAATTTTTTCACATATTTTATTATAAGAAACTAAAAAGTTGATCCAGTACTCAAAGTTTCTTAGAATTTTTAGATTTTGAGTTCAGAAAGTTTCTTAAGGGTTTCTTTAATGCAGACAAAATCACAGAAAATAAAACTAAATTTTTCGCTGTGACTGGCAAAAGGTTTGTTATGTTAAAAATTTCCAGTACTGGAGTTTCTTAATTCTTTGGCTATAGTCTTGAAGCAGAATAAAAGCGCATTGTTCACAATTTTGTTTTTTGCGTTCGATGTTAATCTGAACCGTCACGTAACCATGAAAGTGCATCAAATTTTCATAACAACATGGCCGGAGAGGAAAACTTCTTTAGTGGAGATGATTTGGATGCAATTTTTGCCCTTTTTGACGAAGAACTGATAGAGCAAAAAGAGGAAATATCTTCTATCATTGACCAGAGCGTGACTGAGGTTTGTATAGCTTTATTATATCCTGAATTTGAACCTTTGATTGAGTTTTTCAGTTAGATAGGCCCATCGTAATTTTTTGTTACAATCCTTGTTTGATTTGCAAAATTGACGACTGTTGAGGTGGTTAAATTCTCATGAATCACTTTAGGGCTGTTGAACAGTAGTTTTCATATGGCCTTTTCAAGGTTCACCTTTATTTTCAGAACGAAGAACCTTGCGAAGAAGGGGGAGAAGAAGTATACAATTTCCCCTGTGACCTTTGTAAAAAAGTCTGCAAATCAAAACATGGGTTAAGACGTCACAAGTCAGTTGGAGAAGATAGCAGTCCGAAGAAAGCAGCAGAATCAATTCTCCACCCTTTGAAGTTAAAGAAGATGATTCAAGTTAGTGTGTCAAAGCTGGCAAAAGATGAATGCTATCCATTAGAGATCTTACAAGAGCTCAGTAATTGCAGCTTCAATTTAGACGATTCGCTGTTTGCTTACTCATTTATCAAACCAGCCATAACAGAGTTTGAGGGAAATGCTGAAAGATTTTACCCTAATTTTTATAAATGTGTATCACAAGAACAGTTGCCTTTGAGTGATTCGATCCTTTCTCGTTTCTATTCTCATCTATTCTGATAACTATACGCGATAGTGCCCTGTGGCACTGAGGGTGCCCACTACCACATTGCATCCTGTCCTAAAAACCCTCGAAACGCAGGTGGTGGGTGGATAGCTGATGAATCACATATTCTTCATATTCTTCTCTGCCAACCTCTCTTACTTCCCAATCCTTTATGCTGCTATTGGCGCATTTTTGTGAGTGCTCCCTGGTTGGTTGGGCTCCACTTGACTGTGTGCCACGCGACTACTGGTTTATTTCTCTTTTGTACATTATTATTATTTTAAATACAATATCCATCCGATAAGCTTCAAGTTCAATATTCGCTTTTTGAATTCTTCAAGAGAGCTATAAAATGAATTTTGCAACCTTGTGGGTGGGTCAGTATGACGCTTTCTAGCAATTGTCTTGGCTGAAGTTCTTGGTTGATTTATATATTGACTAAATGGAAAATAATTCAGACTCAATAGAGCACACAAGAAAATAGCTGTGAGAAGAATGCTAAACATTACGAGCCTATTGGCCTAACATAGCCACATGAAGTTGCAAGGTGAAAACTAACGACATTCAATTTGGGCAGTTTCAAGTATAGAAAAGTAAGAAGGAAATGATAATACTTACGTTGAATAAGTTCATCAAGAGTGTAATGTTTTTCGCATATGTACAGGTTACACTCATTGATTTGCTTCCTCAAGCTCACATCGATGACACTATCTTTGGTGATAACGTGAATTAGCCTTCCTCTCCAGCTTGTATTGAGTCAAAGGGTTTGGGAGTAGGGTTAGTATAAACTGGATGAATGTTTAAACTTGATAAAATGCTCTTCTTCTAGGCTGTCCTCCTCAAGGTACATAGTTATAGCAAAGAGGCTGTAAGTCTTTGTAAAATGGTGTTGCAATTAATGTAGCATTAACATTTTTTAATAAATAGACTTTGTACTAGCTGTCTATGTGATATATATTATAAGTTCAAAACGTACAGACTTACCTGAACTATCAGTTACTTAAGTATTAAAGACTGAGACCTGAAGTTTTTATATAGTAATGTTGTATTATGTAGCTATAATGAGTAATTTGGCCACCTGTTATGTAAACATGTATATTAAATTATTTTTCATTTTATTTTGTGATAACTTAGAAGTCATGCTGTTCTAATTTGCTGATTGCTAATTATCACAGTGTGTCAAGTAAGCGCATGCCACAGCATTTAGTAATTCGTTAATGTTTGGCAATGTTTTAATCTACTATTTTTAGGCCAGAATGTTTTTCCGATGTCAACAGGGACCATCACCTGCGCTATGATACACATTGGCTTGCATTTGTGAATTAGTATTGTGGTGATTTTATTACACAGGCTGGGAGTCCCAGGGAAAGGTCTATTATTTGAAATTCGTCAATAGATGTCACACTATTGTTTCTTTTTTATCAAAACATGACCAGTCAATGCTGTCATGAGACAGGTAATCATATGCTGATTCACAGCAAGTGTATCCAGATTAATCAAATCATTTTTAACAGGAGGCATGTTTGTGTAATTAATTAATTAATCTTGTAGAATCATCTTATACCATGTTTTCTTAGTCTTCAAGGTAGTTTTTCACACATTTTATGAAATCGTTAAAAGCTTGTCTGGCCGGGGTTGCAGAAGATAGCTGAAGTAGGTGAGCAAACCAGGACATATGTCTTTAGAAGACTATTACACTCCATGTTTTGACCATTCTACTGTCCTACAGATTCTTATTTAATATAACTCTAGGCTTCTTGATGTGAATTGCTTTTCCTAGAAGTCTTCTATTAAATGTATTTGTTGAATCCTCTTGTGATTTTATGAATGTCCATAATTCAGAATTATGTAGTATATGTTTCAAGGACTTTTAAACGTATTTTTTCACCCTTTTCTTCACCCTTTTCTTCTTTTTTATATCTTCATCAGCATCAAAACGTGAACCCCAGGTACTGTCAATCCATCCATGCACATTCTCCATTTCTACTAATGTGAATAAAAATTTAAATTTAAATAACTAATTTAAATTTAATGTAAATTTAAATATTTTAATGCGCATGTGCTTTTGCTTCATTGTTGGTAGTAATTCACTTTGGAAAAGCAGCTTAATACAATTAATAATCAATACAATTATTTACTGCTATTATCTTGCACTAAACTTGTTTCATGAATGTCCTTGCAATTAAGCATGCCTTCTTATTCTGTTGCAGTGTGATATCGATGAAATCATTTTGCTCTTGAAAGCTCACACTTTGCTCTTGAAAGTGCATTTACCAATTTACTTTTAAACATTTGTATGTTTTTAAAATTTTTGGGCATACTGTTTCCATGGTATGGTAATTTTATAGTATGCCTTAAAATTTTTCCACTGTTGATCACAATTTTGAAGTCTTATACTACTCAAAAATTGAGCATTAATGCATTCAGGTTCATATCATAAGCAAGGTTTTGCATGTTGGCCATGCTGATTATTCTTCAGAGGCGTGGCCAACCTCAATTTAGCATTTTAGGAAAACATAGAATGTATGTATGGAAACTGAATTCTAAAGGTGTAAGGGTATAGGGTTTGGGTAAGCATCCTAATATGCATGACTGGCTCCCACTTGCAAAAGCTATGACTGAGACACAAGCTTTCCTCTCATACTCCAAAAGAGACAATATTGTGTACTAAGAATATACTAACCAATATTTTGTACAACCTTCAATAATTTTCCTCAAAAAATAGCCTCGACTGGCATCTTTTCAACAAATTCAAGATAAACAACCTGTAAATGAAGCAAGTCTGTGCTTTTCAACTTTTATTTAAAATTTCTGTACTCACTTACTATAGGTACAGCTGAATCAAGAATACCCTAACAGATCTATTCAACCAGCATCGGTAACTGTCCTAAAAAATAAGCCTCAACTGACACTTTTTCAAGAAATTCAAACAAAACCACCTGTAAACGAAGCAGATCTTTGCTTTTCAATTCTTAATCAACATTTTTGTATATTTATATTGTGAATCATTAGCAGAAATATATAGTTTTCACTATATCAGGAAACCAAGAAGTATAATGCCATTTTTGTTACCTAATGTTGGCCCATGACTTATCTACAGTGAAGCTGGCTCAATCTGACTTAGTCAGCTAGGATGCTTAAAATCCAAAGCAAAACACTATGTCAGTAACTGAACTGACCGACGGGTAATTCACTGCTCGAAATCTCCTACAACATTTCTGGGATTTCTATTGCTTTTACAGAAATTTCTTTCAAATCCCTTTGTTTAAACAGCAACTTCAGACTTCAACGCTTGAGCATTAAAACATTGGACAATATTCAACACCTAGGTAATGTCTGCACGGTATTGTGGTAAAGGTGCAGACACTTTGAGAGGTTATTGCAATAATAAGAAGGGTATTCAGTATATAGGCTCCTTTCCGAGCTCTTCTGTCCATCCACAATACTGATGATAGCCCTCCACATTATAGACTTGGCACTTTTGGACAAAAATCGTACAGAAATCAGTGCAAGAAGCAAATCATGCTCATTTATGGTGTAGAAAATAAAGGTGGCTTTGGTAAAACTGACAACAAAAATGCAGAATACCCCCACGTGATGGTTCAGGATTTAGAAGAACAACACAGATAAACACTTGCCGAGAAACAAAACAAAACGATCAATAATAACTATATACAAAGTTTAAAGATTGATACCATGAAGTGAACTGATGACTGTGCGATACTCTAACTGATGCAAATAATTATCTCTGTGTCCGAAGCTAAAAATACGAATCTACGACTTGGATGAATATATTCTGAATACCTAAAAAAACGAAAACATGTGGCACCACCTAGATCACGTGACCACAGGGGTACAAAGTAACTAAGTTTAAGCAATAAAAATTGTTCATGAAAAAACAAAAGTGAAAAATGCAACATCCTCCCCCTGATTGACGCAGGTCAATCAGTTAATGCTAATTTAAATTATTGAATGTTGTTTCTATTTACAAAGTTTTGAACCTCAGAATCAATAAAGGTTTTGCCATTATCCGATAAAATTAATGCTTGTATTCTGCGGTGACCAATGAAACGTTGAAGAGCTCCAATAAATGTCTTTGCAAAAAGATTTGGAACTAGTTCTAAATGTATTGCTCTAGTGCTGGTACATGTGAATAAAGCAATATAACATTTATGCGTTTCTTTGTTATTCCAATAGATATTTTTCAAGAACAAAGGACCAGCAAAGTCCACAGCGATCTGGGTGAATGCAGAATCATCCGAAACGCGAAACGGGGGTAATGGAGAAATTACGGGGCTATTGTAACATTTTCCAACTAATATGTGAGAAGAAACACATTTTGACAAAAGTTTCAAAGAAACTTTCAAGGCCAAAAGACAAAGTTGCTGATCTCAAAAAATCAAACGTGGTATACAAAATACCGTGAAGAGATTGTCCTAAATTAAAAAGAGAGACAGGAACTAGGCTCAAACAACATAAAGCAAATGTGACGCATGTTCGAATAGACAAAAGTGATCTTACGAATCATTGTTGGAAGGAAAGCACCAGATGGATTGAGATAACATTTTGGTGATTGATGAGGATAAGAACTGGAAAAACAGACTTGTAAAAGAAAGCATTCATTCATTTCTATCAACTCCTTGTATCAATCAAGTATTTACTCAATCCCATAAATCTGGTTGAATAACATGAAAAGTTGCACTGAACGAAATTTTGGCACCACAAATCTTAGAAATTGAGCGCCAAAAATTTCCAAGCTTCCTCACAGGTGTGGTTAATTTCACACCTTTCAATCCGACCTTTCCAGTAAATAGGTAAGAAACCACATTTCTCATGGCCCGATGATGGGAGACGGATCTCTCGCCAGATGTTGCCCAAATTAATATGAAAGGCTTGCCATGATAAGTGGCCAGTATCATGTCTAATACGATAGTTAGAATGCATCAGTCACCATATGTTGTATTTTTCGCTTATGTTTTTTCATGAACTATTTTTATTGCTTAAACTTAGTTACTTGTACCCCTGTGATCACGTGATGTAGTTGGTGCCACATGTTTTTAGTTATTATTGATCGTTTTGTTTTGTTTCTCGTCAAGTGTTTATCTGTGTTGTTCTTCTAAATACTGAACAATTGCGTGGGGGTATTCTGCATTTTTGTTGCCAGTTTTACCAAAGCCACCTTTATTTTCTATGTGGTGCCGTGACCCGGGAATCCTAGTTGAAAAACAATCATTGCTGAATTGGGAAAGAAAATTCAAACAAGGAATGGACATTGACTTGTTGTTCGAAAAACTATCGACAAAGTGAAGGAATTTCTTCCACCGTCAGGAATCACCACGGGAATCGAGATTGCACAAAATTACAATTGCTAAAAAACACGCTGGAAAAGAAAACTAATGATATTCAAAACGTAAACGATGAAATAGTCAAATTGATGAAGGAAGAGAAAATCGAAAAGGAAATTGTAGAACACTACACACTAGATACCACACTGAGATGTTTTGAAACAGGATAGGACAACCACTAAACTTCGCGTCGTTTACGATGCAAGCACAAAAGCAAAAAATGAAATCAGTTTGAACGAATGCTTACACCCTGGCCCTAACCTCGCCCCGCTTATTTTCGATGTTTTGCTCAGATTTTGCTTGGATAAAATAGCTTTGATCGGTGATTTAGAGAAAGCTTTTCATCAGATTTCAATCAATGAGGAACACCGAGATTTTTTGAGATTTCTGTGGGTGAACAACTCAGATCCCACTGACCCAAAAATAGTCAAGCTTCGCTTCGCTAGACTTGCATTTGGTTTAATTTCATCGCCGTTTATTTTGAAGGCTACAATTCAACATCATTTACAATCAAACAGTGCTGAAAGTCAAGAATTCATGAAAAATGTTATCGAATCGCTTTTCGTTGAGGATTATGTCTCGTCATTTCGTTCTGAAGATGAAAGTTTTGCTCAATATGAAAAACTGAAGCACTGTTTCGCAAAAGCAGGTTTCAATATGCGCAAATGGGCATCAAACAGCCCTGAACTTTTGCAGAGAATTAGGAAATCCGAGGAGTTGTTAGCAAGGAAAACAAACACACGCACAAGTCTTCAAAAATCGGAAAATTTAACCCCAAATGCTTTATGCAAGGACGCAGAAATAAAAGTGCTGGGTATATCGTGGAATCAAGTAACCAATAAGATTCAACTTTGATATGTTTGCTGAAGTTGCTCAAGAAAAAGTCAGGAAGTGCTTGATACTCAGTACTATCACGTGGTTTTTTTATCTGCTTGGAAATCTTTTGCCCATAATTTTACCGTTGAAGCGAATATTTCAAGATATTTGCAAATTGAAAATTGACTGGGGCTCTTGTTTACCAGTTGAATATGTTGACAAATGGCGCAATATCTTTAAAAGCAACGCACATAATGAATGCATAGAAATTGACAGGTTTATTCTAGGAACCATACAAAGTGATGACATAAGGTCCATTCAACTGCATGGGTTTGCTGACGCCAGTCAGTATGCCTATGTAGCCGCCGTTTATTTGAGAATCGAACACTCTTCCGCTGTAACAACGGAATTACTCCCTTCAAAAACTCGCATTGCCCGAATCAAAGGAGCTACAAAACCTCAATTAGAACTAATGGGTGCTTTCACACTTGCTGAACTAATTTCTTGTGTACAAAATATTTTAATGGATAAATGTAAAATTGACTCTTTTCATTGTTGGCTAAACTCGCAGGTTTTTTTTGTGTTGGCTTCTGAATAAAAGTAAAGTTTCGAAAGAACAGTTCATAAGAAATGACATAAATCAAATATGGTCTCTGATTGATCAAGCAAAGTGGGGATACTGCCCCTCAGCTGAAAACCCAGCAGATATTGCTTCAAGGGGTTCTAGCAGTTCAAAACTAGCAGAAAAATCAATTTGGTGAGAAGGTCCAAAGTTTTTATCCAAAAGCCCAGAACACTGGCCCAAGTTTGATTTAATTGAACAAGCAGAACCCAAAATCGAAAATTTTCAAACACAATCAGTTTTGATAAGCAGCAACCAGTCATCCATAGAACTGAATAAGATTATTCAGAGTCAAAATTTCAGCAATGTTGATAAGCTTTTTCGTGTGACGACATTAGTATTGAAATTCGTTCAAATTCTTAAAGGTAAAAACAATTCATCCGAAAACTCAGAATTGTCATATCAACAGCTATATGACAGATCAAAGAACTTGTGGTATAAAGAAATACAGAAATCGTTTATGAATGATGTTCGAAAAGTCAGCTCCGTATCTTCAAATTTTTTATGATTCGCAAGGAGTATTACGCATAGGAGGCAGGATTGACAACGTCCCCTTACCCTATGAAACTCGGTTTCCAGTCCTTTTGCCTTCGAATCATCATGTGACAAATTTGATCATCAAGAAATGTCACCAAAATGTTAAACACAATGGGGTTAAGGAAACTTTAACTGAACTGAGATCAGAATTTTGGATAACAAAAGGAAGGCAAATTGTGAAGAGAATTAAGGGAATAAAAAGTACACCTTATATTTTGTTTAGACAAAGATTGACGGATTTTTTCACTTCTCCCTCTGATGTATGGCAAGTTCATAGATCATTTTGACTCCTTTTTGTCAGCCATAATATTCTGTCCGAGCTTTGAGATTTTTCTCTTGACCTTGAGTATATCTTCATGTTTATATTCATTGGCCTTTAGAATGCTTTAGGTCCTTTTGTACTCATTATCAAGATCATCAAGATTGCTCGTGATCGATTTTGTTCTGTTGAAGAGAGAATATATGACACTATTTTTGACACTGTCTAAGTGACGCGAGTTCGCATTCAGGTATTTGTCAGTGTGAGTGGGCTTCCTGTACACTGATACACTTAGACTTTTATTGGCATTCTGTTGAATCTCAGTGTCAAGAAAGGCTAGTTTTCCATCATTCTCTACCTCTCTAGTGAACCTCACTTTCACATGTAGGGAGTTGATGTGCTTATAGAAATCTTCCATCCTGTCCCTCATCATAATCACGAACACCATCTACATATCTCTCCCATACTTTTGGTTTCTCAATGTAAAAATCAAGGGCAAAAGATTATTTTTCTTGCATAAAAATCTCAATAACAACAGAAGAGGCTGGTTTTCCCATTGCTACTCCACCTGTTTGTTAGATATACTTCCCATTGAATTTAAACCAAGTGGTAATTAGAAATTGAGCGTAAAAAATTTCCAAGCTTCCTCGCAGGTCCAGTTAATTTCCCACTTTTCGATCTGACCTTTGCAATAAATAGGAAAGAAACCACTTTTCTCATTTCCTGATGACGGGAGAGGGATCTCTCCCAAAACGTTGCCCAACTAAATATCAAAGGCTTGTCATGATAAGTTGTGGCTATCATGTCTAATACGGTGTCAGAAACAGCCTTGATAAGTCCGAAAATATTTACTCTGCATTCTAACTAGTTTCAACCTGCTAAATTCGAAAATCGCTGTTGCCAAGCCATATTTTGCAGTTTTCCACTTCATTTGCATAATCTTAAAGATGGTGGATCTTTCAATGTGTTTTCTATACGGCAATTTAAGGTTCTGAAACTGTTGAAAATTACCTCTTTGATTGGCAAAATTTGAAAATGAAAGGTTTATTAATTTGCTTTCTAAAAAAGATGAGTATTAGAAGAAGAAATGATAGCACCTGCTTGCACCGATCCACGATGTAAAATAAACGGGAATTTATATAAACAATATAAACAAGGTAAACAAGGAGGAGTCTCTTTTCCTGTGTCTTTAGCGTTAGTTAATGATGCAACATCATTTTGCCTCTTTCCTGCCTGCATTCACACATTGTAGTACAAAGTAAGCAAGATTTTTTGCTTATTTATGAATAGTATAACCGGAAGCTTAAACATTATGATTATAAAACAAACGAAAGTTGACAATTTTTTGTTTATTAACAGTATATTTGACTGTACTTTCCAAAAGTCATCTTTGCAGTAACGATCTACTTACTGCAATGGTTAAACATAGAATTCTATGTTTATTCTTTGCAGTAAGTAAATCATTACTCTGATCATGACTGTTGGACAGTACAGTCCAATATACAGTTAATAAACTAACAATTGTCATCTTTCGTTGTTTTCTAATCATAATGTTTAACTTCTGATTATACTATTCATAATTAAGTTCTATGCCCGATTAGATATATTTTCAAG
>JACTAT010001047.1:0-10537 GCA_014526335.1 Chrysaora quinquecirrha
GATTTTGTTGAAAATATTAAGAGAATTATTATTATGATTATGACCTGCCGAGTTTACTTTTTCTAATATGTAATCAAGTTATACTGTTCAATTAGGCACCAACTTGATTTTGCAGTTTTTCAATAACACTGAATGCTTCAATTTCCAAGTATACATTAATGGACTCAAAATGTAGGCATATTCTATTCAATTGGGTTCCTAACAAAGTTTAATACAAAGTGTAAACATCCCCTGGAAATCAATACGTCGATTTAACGGTATTGAACAATTACTTCAAACAGAAGGCATTGCTGCCAAAAATACAGCAAGAATGGCTTTCAAGGTGTCCAATAAGGATAAACAAGTCACAGCAGTAGAAGAAAACGAATTCATTAGAGCATCATTATATCAATAACCCATGTGTATAAACGCACAAATAATGCATATATTATAACGTCTTTGACAAATATGTCAAAATTGTGATGACTTCGGCGGAAAACGACTTTCACAAATAGCAGTCTCATCTAAAGCCTGGTTTCCAATTCGACGCAAGGATCGCTGGATCGCTAGGATCGCACACAATTGTGACCAGCAATCATCAGCGATTCTTGCGTCAAGAAGTTTCCATTCATCGTAAGGATCGCACGTTTTTGTTACTTTGGCGCGAAATTAAATTTCTTAAAATGACGACATCAGGGCGCCAAAATCAACTTCTCAAAATTCTGCAATCACGATTGAATTTATTATATACACAGTGGTACTTCTGTACTTCTTCCACAAAGGCATGATTCTCGGGATTATCAAACGCCATTTTGCCAGTAAATGTGAAAGGGAGACCTCGATCTCGAATCTACTGAACTAGAAAGAGAGGCCTCGATCGCTGAAATTCATGTTTACTTGATTTCCACTGAAAAATCTCTCGACGCAAGGATCGCTGCGATCGCAGAGATAGAAATTTTTCTATCTCGAACGCAACGATCGCTGGCAACGCAACGATCGCTACCGAATTGAAAAAGTAGTTTCCATTTCGACGCAAGGATCGCTGGTCACGAATTCGTGTCGAATTGGAAACCAGGCTTAACTTAAGATCGGGGTGTTCTTTCTTTCCTGCCCGAGTCAAGTTTCTTTGCATGCACTCTTTTAACTTAATTCTTAACCTTGATGATTATTATGCCTGGAATAACTTAACAACGATGTAGCACTTTTCATTGCTTGCTCACAATTGTCGTAAGCGATGTTCTCTGTCCCATACCGCCACCAGTAGTGTTTTCATCGAATTGGAAACCAGGCGGGATTTCATGAAACTGGTTCGACAATGAGCCAGTCACGGAAAAGATCACCGATGTCCAAAACAATAACAATCTAATGTCGAAAACTGTCGTAAAAATCACGTTTGGGCCCGTCCCTGAAGATCTGGTTTCCAATAAGGCAAGGGACCATCTTTTTGGTCCTCAGGGATGTCTGAGATATGGCGCAAAACATGTTCACACATGTTGAAGCAGTCGGGGAAGGCAGAAAAGCTTCCGATTCTAGAAATTCTAATACGACAACTATGAGTCAGACTTTACAGGGATGAAATCTGTTAAATTTCCAATTGTTGATATAGCGAATGTTTTTTGTAGATGACTTACCTTGGTATCATGAAGAGAGCCCTCATTGGATGTTGATCAGAAAGTGGTGGATCACCATCAGCTAATTCAATGGCAGTTATCCCCAAAGACCAGACATCACAGCGATTATCATAGGAATACTCAAGTTGCTGTTCACATGCAATCACTTCAGGGGCCATCCAGAAGGGTGTACCAACTGATGAATGACGATGAGACAACTCGTTATTCAGCAAAGCTGAAACACCTAAAACATTTACCAGTTCAACAATGGTAATTTTAAGAAAAAAATGACATTTTTTTATTCTACCAGAAAATAATTCAATTCTATACCACCAATTGATTTCATGGTTTTCTCAGAATTATTTCTATTATTTTTCCATCAGGATCTTTTGATCACAACATTGTGATTGTAAAATGGTCAATGCAAAGGATTTTTTGCTTTAAACCTATAAAATATGTCCTTAAAAGGCTGAGGCTTTGAACTAGAATTCTTCAGACGTACACTCGAGTACCAAATAATCCCCCCATTTTTGAAGCCCTCAAAGTTCATTAATTCTGGATAATTTAATGAACCTAATCTATGAATTTGTAATTCCTGAAACATATATAGTTAGCCTAGTTAGTAAATGGACTATTTACTCGTTTGCTTCTCTCTGTGTTTGTAATAACGTAAATGAACCATAAATGTCTAAAAGAATAATAAATGAACCTTACATTTAAAACTAATATTTTGAATTATCCAACATCCCACTTTTTCTACACTCCCAATTATTAGTATATCCACATTAACTCCACACCCTCTTCCTTGATTATTTGGTAATTCAGAAAAGATAGAGCTTAAAGGATGCCAAGATATTTTTTGTCAACAGAAGAAGAATAGAATCTTATACATCAACGGTAAAAAACATTTAAACGTTGGAACCATTTTGCACCTTCCAAAGCTCAAGCCATGATCTTCTGTGCTCTTAATCATCCAGCATACAGAAAATGCAGGATGATTAAGGACAATCAACAAGATTAACAATATGACTACTGTAGAAGTCAAAAATGGATGTTTCACAGATGATAATTTCTGATGTCCTGTCATCTTATTGAGAATAATTGAAGCTCTAGCCACCCCAACTCCCTGTTTCTAACAGACCAAGAGAACTATTGGCAAAAAGAGCTGGAAGATGCTTCAACACACCAATGGATTTGTTAATACCAGTTCTGCAATTAAAGTGAGCAATTTTTTTCAAGTTCAAAAACTGTAACTTGAGATTGCTCTTTTTATCTTCATACATTAAACAACAATGAGAGCAGACAGCCTGTCTTATTGAATCAAAACATAAATCAAAATTGAATCAAACTCTTTTAGGAATTAAAGAAATGCATATGGAATGAACAGATCTAAAGTTATAAAAACCTACCAAAGTCAATCAATTTCACACCAGAGTCAGCAGATAGTAGAATGTTAGAACCTTTCACATCCCTGTGCATCACTTTGTTACTGTGTAGAAATTTTAGACCCTGAAAAATAAGTTTAAGAATGTTTGCAACTAGAAACCAATATACATTCACATAGAAATAATATTCACTTCTGAAATTTCAATTTGTTTAGTGAGTAAAAATATTTCTCTGTAAAAATAGTCAATGAAAGGTTGTGGGGTTAAATCTAGATTGAATATCTTTCTGCCTTCAGGTATATATTCAGGCATTTCTACCGCCTTAAGGCAAAATCTCATACGCCCATCCATCTTAAGTTAAGAAAGCTGCAATTAACCTAAAACTTGTTAAATTGCTTGCTTGTAAGTAAAGCAGTCTTGCCTCTCAGGGCAAAGCAAACAATCTCGATCTATACAATCTAACTGATGCAGTTTTTGAAAGATTTTTCTTTTGAATACTCTAAAAACATGCACTTACGAACCTTTAATGTTTCATGGATTATAAATGCAATGAATTGGTCTTCCAAGTGATTTCCTTGCTTTATTATCTTTTTGACTAAGTCACTTACTGCACCATATTCACAATACTACAATTAGACAATATTTTATGTTATTGTTACGGTTATATGCATGAAAAGTTGAACAATTGTAAATTTGATAATATTAAGATGTTGAGAAATAGATGAAAGAATGACAATAGTATATGCAGCACAAGGTGCTATGATCTCAGAGGCAAACAACGAAAATGAGATACTGGTTGTGACACTACAAGGTTTGGGCTCATACCCTGACCTAACTGAGATGGCAGACAAACAAAAAGCAAGCAACAGTAGATCAATAACAATGCCTCGTCAAAGGTGCTGAAGCGATTACTTTAATAGCAAAGATGATGAAAATATCTAAAAAAATTCATGCTTTGGAAACCTAATTTTACATCAGTTCTGAAATATAACATGTTACTTAATGAAATCAGGAGCCAAGAAGTGGCTACCACCCTGATTCTCAAAAGTGGGGCAGATTTAGATTTGACAGAAGAGAGGTACACAGATTGGGAATAAAGAAGCCTCTTCTCTGCTTTCTAGGAAGTTCTTTCTTGGTTCTTTTATCTGGTTACCAGCCTGGATTTTCTTGGCAGGCTTGGACGAGATCTCAGGTGTGCTACTACAATCAAGTGTGTCGGGAGGAGGTAAATTTCTATGTTAGCCCCGAAGGGTAGAAAAGTGCAGCCTCCACATGATGGAACAAATGTACTTGTGCACTGTAGATGGAGGGATGTCTACTGTATGGAGGTTGGCTGTTTTTTGAAAGAGGGTGGTTTCCTACGAGGTGTCATTGCCAAATTTCTGGCAATCTGTGGCAAAGTTCCTATTGTTTCAAGTCCAAATGAATAGAATTTCCATTCTCTATCAACAGTAACAAATAATTTTTGTTCCGTATCAAAAGAAAATTCCATTTTCCATGCCAAAAAATTGCCAATATCTGTGTTGTGTTTTTGAAGAACACAGAAACCCTTCCCTGCCAATAACAATCATCTGGCCAATAATATTAGCCTCCTGTTTAACCTACAATTTTTTTTTGAAATCAATTCCATAAAATCCATATTCAACTATAAAATCTAACTGAAGTGTCTTGTCAAAATTAATTTCGTATAATACCTCGGTGACAATCCACAACTGCTCTTTGCCAACGTTCGCTTCCAAAAAGAAGGCCTCAAAAAACTCAACCAGGTTGTCATGGCTCGTTAGATTCTGCAAGATTGTCAGTTCTGTTTTTATCTCCTCGCTCTTGACAGGGCTAAAATCGATAACTTTGATGGCAGCATTTTGACTCGTTGTTTCTTTTTTAGCCTTGAATACACGTCCATAAGTGCCTTTGCCAATAATATCAAGAAGCTTCCATCCTTCGCAGACATCAAGGATTTCAGTGGCCACAAGACCAGATGCTTCTGACACTGTCATCCTTTCCAATAAAAATGCAGCAAGCAAAACGAAGTATTACGGCATGTTATTAAGTTTCTTTCACGTTCAAGAAGGCTGCATTCTGACTTTATTTGTTGGCGCTTTATAATTATAGTATTTACCAGCCAACATCATCAAGACATCAACATGTTTCTATCCAGAAGAACACATAATTTTAATTTTCCTATTTTTACTTATACCAAATCCGAATTGAATTGAATTGAAAACAACTTTTTTGTCTCTCACAAACCTAATATAGCTTGGGGCCAGCACAGATCCTTATAAACCCGGGGGTACATGACTTATGAATGGATGGGGATGTGCCGCCCAGACTTCGGAAACCACCCCCTTACAATGTAAACCTTTGCAGAAACAGACCCTATTTTATGACTTTTCTTACCGAATTAAAGTTAAACTTTCGACTTTTGTTCAGTTTGCCACCCACTTTTATGGGGTTTTGGTTAAAATCATACCCATGTTTCGAGAATTTCAGGGCCAAAAATCCACCAATATGGGCGGCACGTACCCGCACCAAAATTCTTCTAAGTACCCCCCGGGCTCATAAAAACGCTAATCTTAAAATAAAGAACTTTTTTTCAAAGTCAGTGTGCATAAAAGGAAGGGGGACGGAAAAGTATGAACAGCATGCAAATAAACAATAAAAACCTGTCAGCCTGCATAACGGAGTACCCCTCGAGTATCCCCCGGGAGTGGAGGTCAGGGCATTTTCTAAGAGTGTAACAACAGGGAAATGTTCCCCAGGAGGCCCAATGACTTCCCCAGTAGTAAGTTGCAAAATCACACAAATTCCCCAATGATTTGGGCTTTTATCAATTCCTACTTACCCATGTATTTTTTCAAAATACACATAGTTTTTTCAAAGTGAGAATCATAAGCACCTAGAAGAGCTGAGATTTTGTTCAAATTTTTTATTGAGTCAGCTTTCTTTTTACAATAACACCATGCAAACTTGTCAATTACATACATTTAACAAGAGCCACAACCAGAGTTTTTAGGGGGTACCAGTCATTCTCCGAGGGCTGCAACGGGCTGAAAGATCAACTTTGAAGGCTGGACCAAAAGTCAGAAAAGAAAAGTAGCACACACAGCGCTACCTGCACCTGTATGCAATCAGTACGAACAACTGTAATGCACAACCTAACTGTAATACTCAAAGGTTATTCCTCTACCGTGGCTGATTTGGACAACTTAACTTCGTAACTTCTCAAAGTTAAGACTGGCGGCAGGACTAGCGGCTGCGTGTTTTGATGCGCGGCCGCGAGCGCATGTAGCGGCGGCGAGCTGGACTGTAGTTATGAGAGTTTATAAGAAGGAGAAATATTCTGTTCCATAGATTACGGTTTTGTTAAAGTGTTCGGACACAGAATACGCAGTTCCCTATCCTGTGGTTCAAGCTTGCTTTTCCGACAAGATGTGGTTGTTTGTTAGTTAGATCATCATTGAATAAAAAAGAGGTTTTTACAAAAATAACTAATATTTCGGACTTTTTTTGAAAGGTGATCTTTTCGCGCCCAGTTTAGAGAAAGTAATACCACAAGACATTTCTAGCGATCCCACATATTATTTGGATACCAATAGGCCTACATTGCAGTTCAGATTTAAAGCAACCTACAGCACAAGTGGAAGAAGCCATCTTAGCGCTCAAAAACTCCACATCACCAGGCCCGGATAATATTCCCGTAAAGATATTCAAAGACGCTATCAAGCTTGTCTCTAAGCCCTTAACATTGATCTTCAATGCGTCTTTTCAAAAGGGAATTTTTCCTGCCGATTGGAAATAAGCTAGGGTTGCTCCAGTCTTCAAAGCTGGTAATAAGTCTGATCTTAACAACTATAGACCAATTTCGGTGCTCCCAGTCACTTCGAGAATTTTTTAGAGAATCGCTCATAATCAATTATATGAGCATCTCAAAACTCAGCACTGTCTCTCAAATAATCAATTTGCGTATCAAAAGCTTCATTGTACAATATCTTCCTTGTTTTGTTGAATGTTGTAGACCCATGGTTTGAAAATGTAGATAAAGGGAAGTCAACATTAGCGAGGGGCATTTCACTCTACAAAAAGGCGTACGAGATTTCCATTAAAACAAAAGGACTTTCAAGGGACTTCCGAGAAAACAATAAGACTTCCAGCAAAGGTGTACGAGATTTCCAAGGAGTGAATTGCCCCTCGAACATTAGTATATTCTTAGATCTGGAGTTACATGTGGCATTCCAGAAGGGTCGTGTCTGGGGCCTCTGTTGTTCATAATCTATATGAATGATTTTGAAAACTCCCTAGAAAACATGTCCCCGATTATGTATGCTGACTATACTATTTTTTGCATACTGTGGTGAATAGGCAGTACTGTGGTGGGTTACTGTGCTTGATGTGGTGGGTTATTATGCTTGTTGTGGTGGTGTTTTTTGCGTACTGTGGTGGATAAGCACTACTGTGGTGGGTTACTATGCTTGTTGTGGTAGTGTTATTTGCGTACTCTGGTGGAGAGCACTACTGTGGTGGGTTATTATGCTTGATGTGGTGGTGTTTTTGCGTACTGTGGTGGATAAGGATTACTGTGGTGGGTTATTACGCTTGAAGTGGTGGGCTACTGTCTTGATATGGTGGTATTTTTTGCATACTGTGGTGGATATGCACTACTGTGGTGGGTTATTATGCTTGGTGTGGTGGGTTATTATGCTTTTTGTGGTGGTTTTTATTGCGTACTGTGGTGGATAAGCACTACTACAAGCATAATATCCCACCACAGTACGCAAAATATACCACAACAGCAGAGCTTATCCACCACAGTACGCAAAAAACACCACCACAGTACGCAAAATATACCACCACAGTAGTGCGTATTGATTCGCTAGCGTGACTGTACTAACAACCTCCACTGTACTGAACAGCCTCCATCCATTGTAGCGACTGCACAGACATCCCGGCTGATAATTAGAAAAGAAACCTAAAACATTGATTAGAGCTGAAAATAATTTCCGGTTATGACTTGAGGTTTTGTCGCCAGATTGTCGTTTGCTGACGTCTGAACGTAACAATGATACTGTAATGGCATGTGTGCACAAATTTGCGTTCGTTCCCATTCTCCTTTTTTCAGTTTTCTTAAAAGTAGGAAATTTTCCCGATTTGAAAAAGAGACGTTTATTTGATTTGTAAATACTGGGTGCGGCGGCTAAGTACTTAGAGAATGGTACCCCGTAAAAACTCTTATTTTGGCTCTTCTTGCTTTTCAATGTAACTGACAAGTTTTCAAGGATGTACTTTAAGGAAAGCTATCTTAGACCAAATTCTAGCAAAATTGCAGCCCTAGTTGCTTATTGACCAGTAGTTGGTTATTAAAAAGATAAGTGTAGGCCAATTTAACATGATAATTTTAAAGCCAAATTAGCCATATACATTTTCTTCTTCGTGACATTTAAAAAATCTCGCCCATGATGTGTTAGCCATTGAACTTTGCTTTGTGTAACTCATCTGAGTGACGGATATTCGGTTAGCCGCATCTGCAAGTAACCGGCACGATTCCTACTATTATGGTTTTGTCTTTACCGAGATTCCAGATGCCTAACATTAACATAATATCAAATTTAACAGGCAGCATGAAATGCACATTTTGCGAGACACAAATTTCTGTCGTATCATCAATGCAGAGATGGCCATTGTTTTTAATATGGTGGAAAGGCTGACTGATCTGAGGGTTTAAGTCCATTCTGCTCAGATGAAAAGTAGAACTGAAACAGTTTCTTGTGATTTTCATTGAAATCGAGCTTACTACGTAGCAATTATTTTATTACTAAACAAAGAAAAATAATGTATCAGATGAAAATATACAATTTGAATGTAAATAATACATAATACAGTGTAAATTTAAGAAATATTTCTGGAATAACTTGAAATTTTCAATTTAGTAAACAAAATAATTCATTTTAAAAAGGGTGATTTTAACGGTATAACCCTTTTATGATAAATATTTTTGCTCTAGAAATTCATGTTAGTATTTATTTGCCGGAACATATTTCAAGAAACTCTGGATGAGGCTTTATTTATATAGAAATTGCGAAATATTAAATTAAAATTGAGAAATATTGGACCGACTCCAGAAAGAAAGACTTTTCTCCTTCCAGTTTTTACATATCCATTCTTGTTGACGAACTTTTATGATAAATAGCTTCACAGTGTGACAGAGTGAATATGGCGGGTATAATATATTTATTATCAACATTGTCAGCGTATCGTGGCGAAGACAAACGTCACAAAAATATTTTTCTGTATTTCGCTATCAAATTTGAGGTGTGCATAGGCAGTGTTTCAGGGACTGCAAGCCAAGATACAAGTAGGTTTGAATGGTGAAATTTTCTTCATGAAAATGTTATGGGAACACTCAAATGATAATTCCTTTTGCATTCCGACAATACCACAGGGGGATATACAACTGAGTCAAATTTCATGTTCAAATTTCACAGCAAGTCATATCTCAGCAAAGCCTTGAGTGTCATGAAGTTACATACTGCTCTGCATACTGTTTTTTTGCTCAGTTCCGTTGTTTCACAAATTGCATTTCGTCTTTGAGATATATAACCCGCTTGATTTAAAATACAATTCGTCCATTTCACCTTACTTTCGCAATCACAATGTGTCTTAGGCATACAGTCAATAAGAGTCCGCAAATGAGCATTCAAAGCTGCAAACTTTACTTTATTACAATAGTCAGAGTCAACACAACGGTGCTCACTGTAGATCAGGTTGAGAAAACATTGACTTTTATCAATCATTTCAGACTCAGTAACAGCGTCTTGTAGATCTGAAATTTTTGTCAAAACATTAGTTCGTAAATCAAAAATACTTTCATCAGAATTCAAGGACTGTGAGCCTAATGATGAAGTTCGTTTCGGATTAGACGAGCGCCGAGAATTGCGCGATTTGAATAACCTCGGCATGCAGCGACAACGAAAACAAATACTTGTCGAATCCACCGACATGGAGTCTGAATCATAAGTCATGTCGTTCTCGTAAAAATCACTGTAATTTTCTTTTAAATTCACAATATCTGCTCCACCTATCGATTGAAGATCATTATTTTGTTGATCGTACGAAGAGAGCCTGCCATTTTTCAGCTTAAATTTTTTTGATAATCCATCACTTTGAGAGTCGGTATGTTGCAATGGTTGAACGACTGAGACATTTTCACCCATTTCATCTCGTTTTACTCCATCACTTTCAAAAGATAAAAACCCACTATCTGATTCAGAATTTCTTGCCGTTCTATATCGTTCCTCTCTTGCAATTTTATTCGCTTTTACTGTTCTAGAACTACATGAAGCTTGACGATCGTGGCGCTTTGCCTTCGGTGGTTCACTGTTGGCCCTTCTCCTCGATCTACGTAACAGCAGACATCCAACTGAATTTCGAGATTTTTTGACTGAACGATCTTTTCTGCTACAATCAGCCATGGTAAATATGAATATAAACTTGAAGTTATTATCTCAAATCATCTTGCTTTCCGTGTGTTTAGCCGTTGAGGGCGAAATGTAAAACAAGACCAGTAAT
>JACTAT010001048.1:0-10522 GCA_014526335.1 Chrysaora quinquecirrha
TTCACTCCCCTATGATTACTGTTCAACAACTGATGGTTTTTTCAAGAACCGTCAGCTAGTATGAAATGATATAATAAACATTAAAAATACTGTTCTTCAGGAAAGAAGCCCTTGGCTCTATGGGTAACGACACGCCCCTTGCTTGTATGACGATGTATCCACAGTTAGTGTTTGATTATTTCAAGCAGCTTTTCGCCCAGGTTTGTGTGTTTGTATTCTATATATATTCTATCTTAGCCTTTATTAAGATATTTGACTTCTAATTCTATGCTGATTGCAATTCTAATAAGTTTATATTCTTATTAAAGGTGACAAACCCACCAATCGATCCATTCAGAGAGAAGATAGTGATGTCATTGGTAAGTCATTGCAAAAACATGAAGATGTGTAGCTCAGCTGTCACATCAGCCTCTTATCCATTCCACAATAGCTACTGCATTCATCATGAGAAAACAGCAATCATATCAGATTATGAGAGGGCTTCAGAAATTAAATCGATTTAACAACTCTTTTCGAGGGTTGAAGGATGTTTCTGGGCTCTAAAAACTCTTTCTTTTTTCCACAGGAATGTCCCATTGGTCCTGAGTCCAATTTGCTAGAACCTTCTGCTGATCAATGCAAGAGAATCGTATTGGAAAGTCCTATCTTAGCACCTGGTGAATTGTTACTCTTCAAAAAGCCATGCTTATCTAATTGGAAGGTATATCTATATTCTGCTTTCTATTAAGATTTTTCTTTATTTATCTATATCTATCTGTATCTATAACTATTCATGAAAAATCTATGAAAATACGTGTGGTCAAAAAAGCCAGAAGGGAGGAGAGCCTTGGGCTGTATGAGTTGGAAAGCCGCTAGATGATTTCATTGGGCTCTATAGCTCTGTAGAAACGTCGTTGGTTCTCTGATCATGCAGTCCAGGTTCGCATCCATCTATTGTGGTATGCTACTTGTGGTATCAGTGTTGTATCAGATTATTAAACAGTGATCAATGTTAATTCTGGAGGTTTTGAAAAACGCTGTCCAGAGTGTTGTTTACGTTAATCTGCTAGATTCAGAGAGAAGACTAAGAACCAAAATAAATCGTGGAAACTTAGCCTCATTAACAGTTTTTTAACAGTAAAAGATAAATGGACCTTTGTTTCTTTTTTAGACAGAAGTGATTGATTTGGTTTACCCTTTGAAAGATGGGCTAAACGGCCTAATCCCAGCTTTGGATAAAATAAGCGAGCAAGCTTATCAATGCATCAAGAAAGGGGCATCCTTAATTCTACTCACTGACAGAATGGCAGGAGCAGAAATGGTACCTGTGAGGTATTAGAACTGTTTTGGGTATTATCACGAAAGATACCCTTTTTCATTTACTTATTATCTTGATCATTCGCTCTCTACTGAAGATTGCCTCAATGTGAGAGGGGTTTGAAAATCCTTCTGAATAGAGAGTACTACTGTATGAAGGTCATTTATTGTTAGAAATCATCATATGATAGTAATTGCAATATGATAGATAGACCTTAATGGCAGCAAGTTTCGATTATACCCTATAGTTAGCTTTAAGTCAAATCTTAAAGGCATGAGGCCGATATAGAAGTGGCTCGAGCCATTCTAGGTTGATGTGTCAGGTTTCAACCAATCAATGACGGCGATTCAGCAACACAATGAAATGTTCTCTATTTAGAACGCCTACTTGTACTGTCACAATGCCTTTAACTTTAATGAAGAACTTTGGTCTTTTCAGAACTTTTTTTTAAAACAGAGTACTTGCTGTTTTTCTTTTAGCTCATTGCTAGCTACTGGAGCTGTGCATCAATATTTGGTCAAGAAAAAAACCAGAAGAAAAGTCAGTATTATCGTCGAAACTGGTGAGACAAGGTAAAAAAAACGAAAGAATATCCTTTATCTGAGCTTTCAGTGTTAGCAAGCCAAGGATTTTTAGGAGCACGAATGACCAAAAAGTGTTTCTTCAGAAAAATGCTCCAATAAAGCTTAAGGCTAAACAGTCCAAGCTGAAATACTCTTCTTCGTTAGACTTTGACTTTCCTGCTTTAGAGAGCAGTTGTTTCAGTCTGAACACCTTCTGATAGTGCACCTAAATCTTCCATGTTGAATTTCTGAAAAATTGCTTTGAAGTGAAACTTCCTTTCTGGCAGAGTGAAGGATGCACGATATGAACCAACTGGATGAACCATCTGAAGTTCTTCGTTCTAAGAACAAGCTCAAATGCCTCCCATTAAGAGGCCTAAGACTAGCTTGCTTTATTATCGCTTGCTTTGCTTTATAGAGAGATCCATCACATCTGTCTCTTACTTGGATTTGGAGCTGACGCAGTATGTCCTTACTTGGTCTTTGAAACGTTCAGCAAATTGCGAGAGGAAGGTTAGTTGCTGAACAATTGTTTCACAAACACTTGAAACATCTCTATTCATTACTATTAATTTGATATGTTAGGGAGGTTGAAAGGTTAGGAATATCAGAGAAGTACTTTTAGGAGAACGTGCATGACTCGAAAGAGCGTCATGTGTCTTTGTACGTCAACTGGTGAGTCTGCAAGCTAAGCTGGGCTGTCCCTTAATTCTTGTCTTGCCACGATACCAATTGCTTACGTCTACCGGTTTTCGTGGGAATACCATCGCAACAAACCATTGCCATGCATACAGCTTACAAAAGAGATGCACATCTATACTGGGTGGGGGAAGGGCTCTAATAATACAAAACCATCAACAGGCTAGCAACTGGTAATTTTTTTACTTTGAAATTTTTGTATAGGTCTTTTGGATCCTCCATTGTCGGATGCTGAAATAATCTCAAATTACAAAACTGCTGCACATACTGGCATCAGAAAAGTCATGGCGAAAATGGGCATATCGACTCTTCATAGTTACAAGGTATATCATTGAAGTAATATCTAAATTCATGTTTCAATTAGAAAAAAACAGCGTCAAAAATCTGCCTATGTTTGTATGACAATCTGAATGACACAGGCACACAAAGGAAGACAGTGAACAATAATAGCAAATTTCCCGAGGTTCGTTCAAGCCAATTTCAGATTTTTGCCAACAAACTTTCGATCGTTTGGCCAACTAAACCTCTTACATAGATTTTCTTATTGCACATTGTTTCTAGCTAGCACAATGCCCTCCTAAGACTTGAAATCGCAGGATCTTAGAAAAATGTCTTTTCTATAACTGACGCTAATGAAACACGCTTATTAATTTGTTGAATTCTGCGTTTTAGGGAGCTCAGATCTTCGAAGCAGTAGGCCTTGCGAAAGAGGTATGAGTCAATAAATTCAAAATTCTACGTTATATTTCAAAATTCATGAAATTTAATCATCAGCCATAAACCTGCAAGGGAATAAAAGATATAAGATACGGAGGAAATTTCATTAATGTTTTAGAGTCACTTTAATATGATTTTTTCATGTTCAGAATTTCGTGGATTAACCAGCCCTTCTTGAAACGCCCATCTGTATATCTCACTGTAATATTTTCTAATACATTCCCAGCATCCAAGCAACTCCATATCGAACAAGTATCTTGAATGATTCTCAAAACATATCATTTTGTCCAACATGGTTGGATACCAACGACGATATTTCAAGACTTTCTCTTTTACATCGTCAGGAATTCTCACTCTACAATCCTCGTCACTTGCAGGCGTTCCTCGCCCGTTTTTGATTTCCCATGGCAGAATCCCAGCGTTAATATGTTTCTTGATTTTGATTGGTATTCCAGCCTCGTCAGATTCACTTCTTCTTCTGCGCTTTGATTTTGTAAACTTGTAAGATGTCGCTTTTCGCTTCCTGGAAATTTTCATGAAATTGCCAACTTCTAAGAATTGTGATACTTCTGCCGCAGCCTTTAAGATTTCTGCTGTTGTTTTTGAATATGAATTTGAATCTGATTCTGACTGTTGCGTAATTTGATATTTATCCCGAGATTCATCTGATTCATCCTTAGTTTCAGCATTCATTGCCGATTCACATTCGCATTGAGCTGTGCACTGTTCAGACTGAAGATTATCTTCACATTCCTCATCATCGTTTTCTTTGCTAGAGTATGCCTTGAGAAGAACTGCTCTTCTTCTTCTTTCTTTTGGCTGCAAGAAATCTCTTCTCACTCTGCAGTAATCATGCCCATTTAAACAGCTGAAAATTCTCACAGATTCTTGAATCTCTCTCTCAAGCTCTTCAATATTTCTTGCATGATTCACATCTTCTTCATCGATATCTTCCTCTTCATTTGGTCTAACATTCACAGCTCCAGCCTCATCTTCATTTCTTCCACAGTTAAATTCTTCTTTTCTTCGAGAAGTCCCTTCATTTTCATCTCTTCTTATGTTTTGCTGTCCTTGCTGTTCTTCAGCTATTCTTCCAAAGTTCTCTTTTGCATATTTAGTCTTCTTTTGTCCTTCAATTTCAATGCTTCCCAAGCAGCCTGCTCTTCTTTCATCTTCAATTCCTCTGAAATATCCTCCCTCTTCTTCCTTTCTTCCAACATTCTTCCTTCATGATCTTCAATTCTTCTAAAATTCTGTTCTTCACAATCATTATTTCTCTTGCTTTCTTCTTGTTCAACTTCGTTTTTCTTAAACCCATTTTCTCCTTCTTCTTCTTTTTCTTCTTCTTCATATTTGTTTCTTTTGAAGCTCTTTTCCTTGTATTCATCTTCCTCTGCTGCTTGATTCTTGTTCCACATTATTTCATTTGCTTTCTCATTCTCATTTTTCCCTTTCCCTTCTTGCTCTATCTTGGTGTTAATGTTCCTCATATCACTATCTTCTTCTTTTCTCACCCCTTCATCATAAAATATTCTCTCGACCTCTGCATCTAGCTCCATCTCTTCATCTTCTTCATAAACAAAATCAAATACATTTTGTGTTCTTAAATCATCTTCTTCTGATTGACCAAACACATAAGAACAAGACAAATCCTCCTCATCACACGTTTCAATTTCCATCAAATACTGAAGATTTTCAAATGTATAAAATTCGTTGATATTTGCATATGAATGCTCCCAATTGATTCCCTTGCTTTCATTGCAACGTGCATGCATTTCATACTGCTTGTAAAGAGATTGTTGGCTTTCTTGATGTTCGAAAGAAAAACTGAGAGCATTTTCTTCAAAATCAAGTTCTTTCAGCAATGCATCCAGTACTTCAAGAACTCTACGAATTTCGTAATCTATTTCTTTGTCTTCAAAATTCAATATTTCTGGTGCGAAGTTCTCAACTCTCTCCATGATTTCTAGGCAAGTTTATCATGCCCTTCTTTCAACTAAGTCATACAAGTCGACAACATTTCATTTTCTATATCTTTATTTCTTTCACGATAAAAAAGATGCAATAGCAATCGAAGATTAAAAAGCATTTAAGTTAACTACATTCAGTATTTGGTAGTAAGATATTCTTAATTCGATCAAAAGAACAGAACATTCGAAGCCATGCAAACTTCTCACGATCCTTAATATTCGTCAAATTTTCTAGTTGTGTTACTGTATCAAAATTAAAACTGAAAAAAGGAGAAAATGATCTCTGCAGGTATGCAGGTTCATGCCCCTCAAATGGGATAAAGTTTCGCTACAAAATACTTTATAAATTCCCCTGAATTTCACCGAAGATTAACATGCTTTTTTATTTGGATTGAAAGGGTATTATGAAAGGAGATGAAACCGTACAAGATGACTGGAGGGCAAGCATTTTAGCTCATGTAGGATGCTATTTAGCGTTCAGAAAATAAGCTGCTTACAGCTAACATCTGATCACCATGGGTTTGCAAGGCGGATGGTCAAAATATTGAGGCTAATTAGGCTCAGGTTACTTTTCACATTAATGTTGCATTGCTGCGTCGTTTGTGAACCTGTACACTTTCAATTATCAAACAATACTTGGTTTTAGGTAATGGATAAATGCTTCACTGGCACTGTATCACGCATTGCTGGTAGTGATTTCAGGATTCTTGCACAAGAGGTATGAACTATTAACTATTTATCGCCTTTTTGACTTATTTTTTGCTGTTTCAACTATTTATTTTCTTACATTGTCTTATATTACATTTTCTTACACCACTAGGCTCTTGACCGTCATCGTTTGGCTTTTTCGGAAAGAGAATGTGATAACGTCCTCATGAATAACAAGGTAATTGCAATTTCCACTTCTTCTACTTCTTCTGCTCCTACTTCTGCTTCTTCTTCTTCTACTTCCTCTTCTAATTGCACTTCCGCTTTCTTCTACTTCTTTTTCTTCTTTTTCTACTTCTACTTCTACTTCTTCTTCCACTTCTACTTCTTCTTCTTTTACTTTTTCTACCTCTACTTTTGCTTCTTTTTTTTCTTTTCTACTACTTCTTCTACGTCTTCTTCTTCTACCTCTTCTTCTACTGCTACTTCTTCTTCTACGTCTTCTTCTTCTTCTACCTCTTCTTCTTCTACTACTTCTTCTTCTACCTCTTCTTCTTCTTCTTCTGGATCCATCCTTTTGTTTATTATTGCCCTTTTTATCTATATTGTTAATTGTTTATCAGGGTGCTTATCACTGGCGAGATGGTGGTGAACAGCATGTCAACGATCCAAGGAGCATCGCTCATCTTCAAGTAATTATCAGTCCTTCCTATTAACCTATCTCAACAAACATATCTTGTCTTCTCTGTCTTGATTTCCATCCATCTAATTTTCCAATTCAGTAACCATCTCTTTTTGCAGGCGGCAACAAGAAATAACAACACTTTGGCTTATGAGAAGTACATCAAGTCAACCATGCTGACGGTTAGTTTTGCATATAATCTTATAATAACTATGATTCATGTTAGTTCCCCTTAATTAATCTGGTAAATTGAGCTGCGGAAACCCTCTAAGAGCTTCTTTGAGAATTCTTAATGTTATTTTGAGTTTTTTGTATCTTTAATATCTTTATTTTCTTTAAGTTCCTTCTTATACCTTTATATCTTCAGCGTTATTTTTTGCATTCAGTCAACGCAAAAACTTGTCCGAAAATTAGTAACAGCCTTTTTGCTTTCCTGCAGATCAAAGCCTGCACACTTAGAGGTCAGCTTGATTTCCAATTTGCTAAGAAACCGGTAGCTTTATCTGAGGTTGAAGATGCTGCCAGTATCGTTAAGAGATTCTGCACGGGTAAGTGCCAAAAAAAGACATAAATTTACGAAGCTTAGCCCTATATCTGATTGGCTTTTGTTCCATGATCGAAGGTTGCGTTGCACGAAATAATGGTTGAAATGATTGTATGAATCTGAATCATTGTTTAGAAATCGTATCTTATTGTTATAATGTTGCTTTGTACTTCACAGGTGCCATGAGTTTTGGATCAATTTCTGAAGAGACACATACAACCCTTGCTATTGCCATGAACAGGTAACAAGTTACATTTGCTTTAAACCATTCCCTTTAGTGAAAAACTTTTTAAGGTTGTGTTAAACAAAAGACCGGATGCACAACTCCCAACAGCCAGTGTCCCGAAGCACCTTTTATGGATTTGTTACTGATGGAGCATGTTTCCAACGCCCTTCCAACATGGCCCAAAAATGTTTTGTTCCAAACCATGCGCTATCAACACCCATATGATAGACTGCATCCTTATTACTGACAATGATTCCAGATTAAACCCAAGGAAATGCCCACCTATTCCTATTCGTTTAACACTGGGTCTTCTGAAATGAGGGCTAACTGTATGGAACGGATGCAACGTCCCTGACAAGAGGCAAGGATAGGTTTATAAGCACCCAGGTATGTAATCATCCATCCTGGCACACAATACGATATTTTGTCTTCAAAACATCCCTAGGCAATAGTTCCCCTGGTCCTCTTGCTTCCTACCCTATTTGTTGTATGCTCATATTGGCTGTTTAGTCACACATTTGAGATGACAACTTTAGCTTATCCAACGTTATCCGACACATCGTTTGTAGTGTTGTTGTATTGACATTGAATTATTACCAGAGTTCAAGACTTCTTAAGAGCCATAGCTTTAGATGAACTATAGACTACTTATGTGTGTCTGAATGGAACATTATATCGCTAGACTAGAATTTATTTAAGTATCTTCTCTTCAGAATTGGAGGCAAAAGTAATAGTGGTGAAGGAGGTGAAGACCCTACAAGGTACATAATCTATGACAAGAATCAGAACACAAGATCTTCAATAAAACAAATTGCATCAGGAAGATTTGGGGTCACTAGTGCGTATCTTGCAAGTGGTGATGATTTACAAATAAAGATGGCTCAGGTTGGTAACATCTCTTAGACTTGATAGTTATCCCCCCGGGTAATGTATTGCAGAACAGTGGAGGTTTTTCAGTACTGACTGTACTGTACTGATGATATCCCTCCACTGTACTGAGTATCCTCCACCGTACTGCTGATTGTATATATTCTGATTGGAGTGCCATTTTCCTTTGCTTCCATGTTTCCTCAATGGCACATTGTTTCTCATAGCTGATGTCGGATAACTTTGTCCACCTTATTGTTCACACTAGGTGTTTGAGTCATTTTGGTCTTTCTCGACGATCTTAACGAACCAAAAGACCTGGCGTGAATCATGATTCAAAAACCACAAGACAGATAACTGTAGATTTCCCTGCTTCCTAATCATTGCCATGTAGAGTTATATGCCCCATTGCAATGCTTGATGATGATGAATAAGCTGCCCACTATCTTTCCTTAGTTTGATTTCATTCTCTGCTTTAATGAAGTTATTCATAATGACAGTGATTCCTTGCTTTAGGGTGCAAAACCAGGTGAAGGTGGCGAGCTTCCAGGGCACAAAGTAACGGAGAAAATCGCGGAAACGAGGCATTCAGTACCTGGCGTGGCATTGATCAGTCCTCCTCCGCATCATGATATTTACTCCATAGAGGATCTTGCACAGGTATGAGACAAACAACGTGATACCTTAATAAAGCTAAAGTGAATTTAAAGGTGTATCATATCTTTCTCATTATCAAGTACCTATCATCTGCCGTATCTCTTCTGGTCTTCACATCTTCTGTTCATTTGCTCAGCCTACCCTGCAAAAGAAAATAAAGCCATTAAGAGATAGCGTGACAGCTTCCATGCCTATTAGAAGGTGCTGTGGTGTTGTGGCCTAGTCTAGTCATGGCCAAAGCCAGCTTCCTCTCGCTCGAGCCCCAGCTACGGTAGCGTCATAGCCAGGGTCGAGGTCTCGATGAGTTAACCTACTACTGAAAACCTACCAACTGGCGCTAAATACACCATTTCACCTTCACCTTCATTGATAAGTTTCAGTGGCAACTTGTTGAGTTTCTCTCACTCTTTTTATGGCATCATTATTTGCATTTTTATACACGCCTGTGTTTTTAGAAACTGTTTTCTCATAGTTGGCTCTATAAACAAATTTTTCATTGTTTTTATTTTTGCTTTGAAGCTTATTTATGATTTGAAATCTGCAAACCCAAATGCACGAATCAGTGTCAAGCTTGTTTCAGAAGTTGGTGTTGGCCTAATCGCATCTGGAGTCGTCAAAGTAAGGAATCTTGTAGATTATAATTATATTTCTCAAAATCTTCTACACATTAAACTCATTTCAACTGCAGTTTACTCAAATCAACTGTGGACTGATAACAACAATTCTTTTCCCAGGGCCTGGCTGAGCATATTGTGATATCTGGCCACGATGGAGGGACTGGGGCTAGCAGTTGGACGGGAGTGAAGCATGCTGGTCTACCTTGGGAACTAGGTCTCTCTGAAACTCACCAAACACTTGTGCAAAATAAGTTGAGGGATAAAGTTGTGTTGCAGACTGATGGACAAATGAGGACAGGTATGAAGTAGAGAATTGTATTGTTTTAACCAATCAGGTTTGATGTTTGAGATATTCATATTAGCTGCAGGAATCGTTCATCCAGGAATAGATTTAATTTGAGCCTGACAGAAACCAAACAAAAATTGGAGCCAACTGGAATGGTACTTTTTTCTAAAAAAGCAGGCAAGCGAACAAGCACTTCTATTTACGAACGTTGATTTAGGCAAAACCGATCGGCACACAGGAATCCTCGAGGTGATCATTAGAATAAGAATGGGTCAAACTGGTACGCCCGCTCTAGAGAACTCTATCAAGAACTCTGCCTGTCGTAACGAGATAGCTAGTAGACATGTATTACCCAATTGACAACCGATTCATTATCATTATCATTACGTTTAGGTCATGATGTTTTATATGCTGCATTACTTGGCGCAGATGAATTTGGTTTTTCAACCGCTCCACTTATTGCTCTTGGATGCACAATGATGAGAAAATGCCATCTGAACACGTGTCCTGTTGGTATTGCTACCCAGGTACTTGCATTATGTATCGTTGTTGTATTTATTGAACTGTATATGTCTAGTTTGAAAAGAAATATAGTACATTTGAGGTTTTTTAGCTGGATTTAACATCAAAGTATCTGGACAAAGCTTGATAAACATGTCTATGGTAGTTCTCAAGCCTTCTTGCTTTCTTAACCACTTCTCTACCAACTGAGCTATCTGGCCGCATGGTATCTACCAGTCTTACTGGTC
>JACTAT010001049.1:0-10522 GCA_014526335.1 Chrysaora quinquecirrha
CAGTGGCGTAGGAGCCGGGGGGGCCAGGGGCACGTGCCCTCCCACTTTTCTGCCAAATCTTATGCCTGCCCCTTTTATATCTGAAAAGTGCCCCTTCCTTACACCTTGAAAGGCTAAGTAGGACCACCAACTGCCTTGGAAATATGTTTATATAATTAAGAATTTTAGTCCGAAAGAGGCTACAAGAGCCAAAGTAGCTGCTTCTATATTCAAAATTTTCCGGGGAGCATGCCCCGGACCCCCTAGGAGGGTGCGCCTTCGGCGCACTTGCTCTCTATATTGCCCCTTTTTTCATGTGCCCCCACTTTTCAATACCCTCCTACGCCTCTGAGACACGGCTGTACCAGTGCTGAGACAGTGGTTGCTATAAAATGGTTTCGTATTTCCTAGCATTTGATTGGCTTGTTACAGTCACGTGCTCAATGAGAACAAAGGCAAGTGCCACAGACACGTCGTCGACGACTGTGCCACATGTTTCCATTAAATCTTCTGGTGGCAGAAGCGTTATAAGAGCCGGGAAAGTTGTACCAAATTCAACTTTTTATGTTCGCATTACCGTGGTAGAGCAACCGTCCAGCCACGGTAGAGTCACCGTAAGGAAGTGTTTCCAATAAAACTGAAAACATCGCAGCACTGACTCAGCGCTGGTACAGCCGTATCTCAGCACTGGCACAGCCACTTTTGGCTACACACAGGAGGCCCAGGAGGGGGAATATTAATGAAAGATAAGAATACCAGCGTGTATTTTTTGTTGTTACTCTTCTTTACTCGATCTTGCATTGAATTGAATACTTTTACTGCTCGAATTTCTCAGTTAACTGTTTGTATTTTTATATAAAAATACAAGGAGTAAAAGTTCTTACTCAGTGCAAACCCAAAAACTGTTTTTGATTCCCTCGCATTCTGGCATCGTTGCCCCAAATTTCTGCAAACGCATATCAAAATGTTTATCAATTATTGAACTGAAACCCCAAATACTTTCTTTCAACTTCAGATATCTACATAAACAGTTTTTGGGTTTGCATTGAGTAAGAATTTTCATTCCTTGTATTTTTATATATGAATACAAACAGTTAACTGAGAAATTCGAGCAGTACATTCAAAAAGTATTCAATTCAATAGAAGATCGAGTAGAGAAGAGTAACAGCAAAAATACACGCTGGTATTCTTATCTTTCATTAATATTCCCTCCTGGGCCTCCTGTGCAGGCCAATAAAAAGCTCTCCACTGTTTGCTTTTTGCTCATTTGTGACATTTGTCTGAAAAATATTGAAAATTTTTCCCAATACCAACATTAGGTATGATGGACTTCGGTACTCGTGTGATACGAGTCTAAAACTCACAGTTACTCACCAGTCAGCCCAGCTCCGGTGGTCGTGTGATTAGCACTTGTGCTTCTCACGCAATAAACCCCGGTTCGATTCTCACACATGTCACTGATGAGCTCCAATAAGAGAGAAACGCGTCTGGCATTTGAGAATGGGGCGGCTGGTGAAATTATTCGAACATTAGGTAACGTTAATGTTATTCTGTAGAAGCAGTGACTGATAAAGATGGCAACCTTTTTCTCTAGCAGTTTTTTGCAGCGCAGCGATGTTGCATATAAGAGCCTTAAGCCCTTGCCAAATGATCAAACATGACTGTTAGACATTCATGCAGAATATTTGACGTTTGGCTACATCACAAAACATTGCTTGTCAAAGATTTTTCCCTTTCATCGAGAAAAACATGTTTTACCAACTATTTCAAAGTAAAACCCGCAGTAAATTTAGCTTATTTTTGCTTGTCAGACATTTTCAACGGTCAAACATTGCTGTAAACCAAACCAAATCTCAAATGTTTAACCAACAGTGTTTCAGTGTTTCAAATTTCCTAAATAAACATACAAAAATTTTAAATCATTCTTTTCCGACTTCAGTATGCGAAAAATAAAGGCCACAATGGTGATCAGTTTTCTTGATACCATGATGACGTCATAGTAGTTTATGTCAAAACCAACCTATGTTACCTCTATTACCTAAGGCGGCGACTCCTGGGGCCAAATTCGTTGCTCCATGTTTCTCAGATTCAAAGCCTATACAAGCACGATCCAGATAGGTTTTAAATATGAAAAATAACCTAATTTATTCTTTTGCAATTTCAGACCTTTCACAGAAACTGTTATGATGACATGGAATCTGATGGTTATCTAAGCGAAAATGACGAAGAGTTACCGAGTGAAGAAGAGAAATTCAGCCCGGTAGCTTTCTCGGAGTTTCTCAAACCAGAAAGATCAGAGCCGATTTGGAAAAGTGAAGAAGGATCAAGCGTCGTTTCTACGGAGAGATTTGGAACAATTTCTGTAAAAACTGAGCCAGAAGATGTGAGAATGGGTGAAGACGATGACCCAAATAATTCTGTCTCGAAAATTGACGTCAATAAAGTTACTGTTAAAACCGAGCCTGATGAGCCAGTTGCGATCAAAAGTGAACCAGAAGATGTAGAAATGTATGAAGAAGGTAACCAAAGAATTGACAAGGTGTTGGTGAAATCCGAACCTCTTGAGCCTGTTACTGTCAAGACTGAGCCTGTAGATTCAAACATTGAGGACAGAGAACCTGCAACGGCTTCACTGCCGGTCTGTGAAAAAGACACTGAAAAATCTTCTTTAACAAAGGACGCTTCTGATCTGATGGACCCTCCAGTAGAGACAGAACATCAGACGACTAGATCTGCGGTTGATACGGCTACAGTGTTGTCGGAACAAGCAGGAGATGTACTTGAGAAGGACAATACTGTTAGTGACGGTGAACCCGGCGAAATTAAAGTGGTGTCAGAAAATGCAAGCGAAGAAACGATTTTCAAAGGAAAAGAGGACTTGTTACCTGGCAGCGGCACTGTCGATGAGCCGAAAAGATCAGTGACAATTACTGAAACCACATCTGCCATAGCACAAGATGTTGTTATGGATTCAGCTGTGTCTGGAAATGCAGAGGAACGTACGGTTGCTTGTACTACAGAAAGCAGCGATGCTCAGACCACTGTGAACACCGGAAGAAAACAGAAGATGTGGCTGTCTGCGGAACTGAAAAACAGAAATTGGGGAATCAAGTGCTGAAATGGTGACAAATAACGTTACAAGCGCACAAGAAGATGTCAAAAGAGATGTCGAACCGAAGAATCGTAGCGAACAATTACAGGAAAAAAATATTGATGAAATTATTCTTGAGCCTGTAACTGAAAATAAAGAAATGAAAAATTTAGATGAAATAATCGAATCTGAAGGAAAACCTCAAAGCAGTTGATAGTTGAGGAGCGCATTTCCTTCGCATTTTGGTCTCAACTGGAAATCGTTATCAGTTTGGGGGCATACAGCATAAATATATAATCTAATAATTCCTTAAATACCTAGATGTTCCGTTATTAGCTTTCATTGAGAAGTGAATAATTCTAAATTTGTGTAAGAGAGGTTTTTGATAACAATTTCCAGTTGGATCGGTCTTGTGATCAAGACTGCGCGGTTCTCAACAAATGGTTAACGTTTGCTTGTGTTTTGCCTGCGGAACGGTTATTCTTCGTTCTTGTGTTGTGGATCGCAATGCGCTAATGCTTGTTTCGACAAGCACTTAAGAAATTTGGAACTCTTACATTTTAGTGTTAACAATTGTTACTCTGTTACTTTTAATTTTGATTCGCCAGCAGCAAACGTAGCCGCGAGAAAGTTGATGGTTCGCAAAGTGTTTCCATATCGTTCTGCATGCCGTTATTTCATAATTCGTATTTTCAGAAATCCTGACTTTTTGCGCGCAAATAATAATGACCCCTGCAGAGAAAACAGGACTGTATTGCCAGCTAGCTTTAACTGCTGTTATATCAAAACACCGAAAAAAAACTCGAGGCAAAGAAAAGGAAGAAGCAAAATTTTTGAAGAGAAATAAAGTTCTGGGTCTGAAAAGTATACCAAAACCGATCCTAATATGGCCACATAGAAACTTTTAAAAGCAACAGTCGAAGATACTTAATTATGACCAAATGTGTTGTTTAGGTACTTTATTCTCGAGCAAACTGTAGAAAGGAAGGCAGGTCTAACTTAGGCTCGAAAACGATAAAAATTTCAGAAACAAAGGATCGAACAAGGATTGCCGCAGGCAGTTTGCCGCCGGCAGGAAAAAATGTAGAACAAGATTCTACTTTCGTTTGGATGCCGTAGGCCGCCATGTGTCCCATAAGAAAAGCTTGTTTTCCAAGGACGCAGGTTTCAAGAGACATCAGAATATCAAGTATATAAGTACAGTATTTCATTCTGAAAATATATTAAGTTTCAAGGAATCATCGCTGATCATCAATCGTAAACAAATACCGAAAAATACAAGAAAATGTTTATTCGAAGCGAAGTTTCTTCAGCAGGCATTTCATTACCAGCTGACTTTTTCATACTTCATCGTAATGACGTCACCAGCCTTTGGGAAGAACGAACTGACACCAACTGAAGCTTTCTTTCCATTGACGTAAAACATCCAATACATCCTCTCCTCGTGATTCTGTTGAACACCACAAATGCTTGTGATATATGCACCCAATCCAGAATAGTTCTTGTATCTGAATTTGTAGCAGTTTTGAACTTGTGATGCAGCCTTTAATACGTCAAAGGCACTGGCAGCAGAGGAAACTGAGACTGTTTGGGCAGCAGGATTTTGCTTGTTGATTGAGTCCATATTGGGTGAAAGGGGTATTGTAATACAGAAATACGCCTACTTTTGATGAACAAATACGAAAATCCGATATTTTGTCCGTTGCCCCTTAAAAAGTCGTACCACGCGGTCATTTTACTCGAACTATTAAGGAACTTTTGGAACTACAATCGGCTCAAAAGAGGTAAAAAATAAGGAAATTTAAGAACTAGGCCTTGAGCTAGGTTCTTTATAAAAAAGCGTGTAATTGAAGTAGAAGCAAGACGTGGGTTCATTCTTAAAGATAAAAGTGTTTCAGTTGTTTCAAGATCCGACGTTTCTCTGTGTTGAATTCTGCCGTCAAGTCGAAAGAGGTCGTAAGTTTGTTTATCCTTATTTTCAGTATTAATAATAAAGAAACAGTTAAACCCAAGAAAAGTGTGGTTTAACATCTGGTGACCGTACGACGTGACGTGACCAGTTGAGAAGTGAATTGTATTTGTGAAAAAAGTTGTCAAATTTCTCTGAATTTCTATTGCCGAAGACTGTTGAACTATCAAATGCGATTATAAACATTCTATCGAGATTTCGCAAGTGCATTCATGATTTAATTGACGTATTTTCAAAGCGATATCTAATCGAACTAGACTTGTGTGAATAGCTTTTATTTCAAGCTGTTTCGAAGAACATTCTTTTTTTTGATGGTTTTATCGATGATTTTTACTTGGATTTAATGACGTTTTGGACACTGAACACATTTTGAAGAACTCAACTTTCGTTTTATAAAAAAAAGAAAAAAAAATCATTTTTTTTTTAAATATTGAGGTTCGTTATTGAAAATTAATTAGTTAGTAGTATTTTAGTGTATTTAGTTGTTTAAAGTAGTTACAATCGTTTAAATCGTAATTTTCGTCATAGTTTTGGGGTATTTAGGCATAAGTTTCGCTGATCGCGTGACATTGCGTGACACTCGCTATGCAACAAGAGGAAGACGCCAATATCGGACAACAGCACGCAACTGGCATGCAGGCCGCTATTCAGGGAACCTCCCACTTCGATCTCTTCAAATTAAGTACTTTTCACGGTTTTCAGCATGAAGACGTTAGGGAGTGGACCGAAAAATTTGAACAAATCGCAAAGTTCTATAACTGGCCTAATTCTCGCAGAATTAATGTCATTCCACTTGCTCTTGATGGCCCGGCCCAGGCTTGGTTTAATACACTCCCAGACGAAACTAAAAATGATCTCACAGCACTTCTAGATGCTTTGAAAGCTAGATTTGGGGCAGAATGTTTAGAGTTTCTTCGCCAAGAATTGTATTCCAGAAAACAGGGTGCTGAGGAACCGCTCGCAGTTTATACGGAAGATGTCATTCGAAAATGTCAAAGGCTTTCTCTTCCTGACAAGGATGTCATGAACATTTTCATTAACGGGTTGAATGAAAAACTTAAGAACAATGTAATTTTTGGACAGCCAAAAAGTTTCGCAGAGACTGAAAATTATGCCAGGCTCACTGATGCAGTTAAACGAGCAACCAGGATCAAGCCCCTCGACATCTAACCCGGGGTTAAATCAGCAAGAAAAGCGAATTAAAGAGCTAGAGGGACAAGTAAACCTCCTTGTTTCAATGGCAACCGAAAAGAAGCTTGCCCAGCCTCTCAATTCAATTTTTGGGAACAATTATGAAACTCAAATATCAAAGTCGTATGAAAATTCGTTTGCAGCTCCTAATTTCGCTCAACCGATTCAACAGGATGAACTGCAAAGGTACATAGTCGCTGCTGTTGACAACAGCGTTCAGAGAAACAACCAATACAAAAACAGGGTTACCAACCAATTTCGACCACCTCGTCCTTCGGGTGCTCCTCGAGGCCGGAATTTAAGAGCAAGCGATGGTCAGCCTATATGTAACCTGTGCCTGAGATATGGTCATGTTGCACGTTATTGTCCAGAGGGTAAATTTCAACCACCAGCAGGGTTTAACCAGCAACCTTACCAGCAACGCCCAAGTTTTCGGCCATCACGTGCACCTACAGCTTTTGGCAATAACTTACCAGCAGTTTATAACTCCAGCAGTTTAACACCAACCAATCCGCCTCCTGGTTTTGGTGCAGCTAATCAGCAAACAGCTCATGATTTAAACGGGACGACCCTGTATTTGGCGCGTCTCCCAGGGTAGCTAAACATGAGAGTGACCAGCGAGCAACATGTTCCCTGAGTCATTTGCGCGTCTCTTGCTAAAATGTGTCACGCGCGGTCGCGCGCCTACAAAGTTTCAGAGGTAGCTTAACTGGGAGAATTCGAGACCCCGAGAGGACATCAATGTCGCGTGCGACATGTCTCCCTAGTTTAGCCAGGCCTTAAAAATAAGAGAAAGAACTTTTCTTTGCAATTATTTTGCACTTTAAAAGAAGCGACAGCGAAGCGATGAATGCAGGAAAAGTTAGGGTGCGCAGTACAGACCCAGACAAGTGCTATTTATCAAGCCAAGTGGCTTAGTGTTCGCATTCGCAAGCAAGCAACACCGACACACAACAACAACAACAACAACAACAAAACACGGATGAAAAGTTTAAAGAGAAGATGGGCGATGGCGGGCGAGGCGAAGGTACTGTATACGGTAGTTAGGGGAAAAGGAAAAGGCTTAGGCTCAATGACGATTGCACTGCTCATATGAAGAAGTGAGAGAACAAGGATATGACATGGAACGAAATATTGAAGACAATAATGATGTCCGATATAATATCGCGTAAGCCTGATTTTGTATAGACTAGAACTATAAGGCTTAGGCTAAATTGGCTTTGACTTTGTGTGCGTGGCTGACTGAGACTTACTCAGATCCTGGATGGGGTGTGGGTATGGTTGGTATTGTTGTTTCTTGGTGTACAATACAAGGTCCAAGATAAAATGAAGGCAAATTAATCGGTTTGGTCAGTATGCGAAGCGATTATACAGCTTGCCTGCCTGCCCTCATCAGGCGAGCCTGGTTGGAAATTTGTTGCGTGCACCGCGCCCCGAAGGCTATTATTTGTAATAAACAATAGGGATATTGTTTTCTATTATTTTAGCCAAAATTGCCTACTGAAATTGTAAACCAAAGTTCTTCAATGTGCCTAACTATAAGTTTCCGACCATGCTGGCGAGCCTGGCCTCTTGCTTGTCCTTTCGTGGAGTCCCTTTGTATATCAATTTAGACATTCACAGTCCTGCAGTTTCACTAAATAATAAAGGTCATGCAATGTCATATTGGCATAAAAATTTACAATGATACTGCTCACATATGCTGCACACCATGCCCCTTCCTTTATAGGAATGCTTTCAATCAAGGGTTTTAATAAATGGCATTGCACAGAATCCAATGAGGTCTGGTTAATGCCATCCTTGCATAAGAGCTTAAACTTAATTCTCCCTCTTCCTTCTGAAGCAATTAATGTTTTTTACAGGATGGTTTCTGATTTCTTCTACCCAAACATGGGAGGAGTGGAGAGTCATATCTACCAGCTTTCACAGTGTCTTGTTGATAGAGGACATAAGGTATATTCACAATAAGGTTACAATAAGTTTATTGAATTCTCCATAATTCCTGGTAGGCATGGTTCTCTCTACAAAGCAACATGTGCAGGGCTTCTTTTAAAGGACCTTTACTTGGTGGGCATTCTAGTGTTGTTTTAAGAAAAGGGACAAGAAACTATTGTTCAAATACAATTGGAGCGGAAGGGGGCTGGGTGGGCTACGCCAACCTTGTTAGGATGTTAAAAGAGGCCTTCGCAACATCACAGCAGAATGTTTAACCCTTGTCCTAAGTATTGTACCCTATGTTTCTTCCTTAAAGTTGGGTTGCTACATGGTAGAAGCATCTGGCTCAAAAGGATTCACTGGGGCCACTTTATCTAAGCCTTTATAGATCCCAGTAGCCATTCCTTCTGAGGTCAGCAATACATAAACTTAAGATCCAATTGATCCTAAAAGAAAAACAGCAGGACACCTAGTATGGGTTTCTCCAGTTTTGAAGGTTTTCCCCTTTTCTGTAGTAGTGTCTCTGGCATTGCTGTCAAAATGTCTGCCACCCCTCCATTTAATACTGTATTAAATAAGAAAATTAAAAGCAAAGTTAGATCAATAACTGTTCTCTCCCTCTTTTAGGTGGTAATAATAACTCACAAATATGATGACAGAGTTGGTGTCAGGTACTTGACAAAGTTTATCAAGGTAATTTCTTCAGACAGTTCTGGTTAAACTGCTTTTTGACTTTCTTAATATGTTATGTCAGTTCTATATTAAGTGGAAATTATTTTTTGTGAGAACCAGTGAATTAGGATTCTAGAATTTGGGAAGCTTCCTAGTCTTGAATGTTCATTAAAGCTCAAGAATAGCATAATGTCTAAGATGTTTATATTTAAATTTAAATCATTGTCAAGACAACAGTAAAATCTGACTCTACAAGTGGAGCTATATATATGGAAAATCTACATGAGAATACTTACAAGCAAAATGGAAAAAGAAAACAATCAAGTAGTTGAGATTTCGTAAAACCCCAAACAATTGTAACTCCTAGAAGTTACCTCGTACTTCCTACATTTCATGCATCAGTATTCGATTATGCTTCATTCTATTTATCGTGAATATATTGGCAGGAAAAGGATTAAGGCTCCAATGTTCTTTATTTGCCCTTTAATGAAACATGGATAATTTTTGGAACCCTAACTTTCTGCAATAAAAACTTGAGTGAAGTCAAGAATGGAATTTGGAGAGTTTCAATTTCATTATGACGAAATTTAGAAAGCCAAATGTACACAATGGAATCCAATTGGTGAAGACAGGGTGCCAGAAGCAAGGGAGCAGTGGAGGCGGTTGCCTTGCCCTTGTAAAAATTATGAAATTCTTTCATTATTTGCTGCTTATCTGCCCCTGCCTAGTGCCCCAATGCCTTGGTTCCGGTGCCTCTGGGTGAAGAAAAAAAAGCAACCATTTTAATTAGTGTTATGGACAATTATTTATTCTTTCTTCATTAGGTTTATTATCTTCCGTTCACTGTGTTTCACAACCAATGCATCTTACCTACAATTTATTCAACATTTCCGCTGCTGAGAGATATATTTATCAGAGAACAGATTTCAATCATCCATGGTCACTCAGTAGGTATTTAACCCTCATAAAAAATAGTCTTTTTTACCTTCACTTGGCTTACAAAGTATAAAAAGTGCAGAGGATTCAGAGACCATTAATCTTATAGTCCTTTTTGACAAAAAGCAGCAATTATGGAGTTTTTAAAATTTTGAGACATAGAATTTTCGATACCAAACCAAATTTAGTCCAGGTGCATAGTTTTACTGTCTTAGCGCTTGTTTTTATTATTGAATTCACATCAACGTATTACCAATAAATTCAGTGATTCTAAATTATCTACTAAAGATGAATCAGAACGGCCTCACCCAGACATTTATTGACTTTGCTTGCGTGCTGCATAGTATCAGCGATAGAAACTTCAATTTGCTTTTCTGTATTGTCTGATCAGCTAACAACCAACTTACTACAAACTAATATCTACCTATTTTTATACTTAAAGTAAGTCAACTATTTACAGGGTTTTGTACTCTTATGGAATAAATTGCTATGCTTAAATGATAAGAATAATAAATGAAGGCTAAGCTACCTAAGACAAATAAGGTAATACCTATGATGATGCGGAAATTATCTACGTTGGTAGCAAGCGATGCTGCAATCTGGGGATGCCTATGATAGTACTGCTATAGGTTGTTAGCTACCTTTCTTTGTTAGGCATTTTCAACGCTCTGCCATGACGCGTTGCTTCACTCAAGAACAATGGGACTTAAAGCTGTCTTTACGGATCATTCGTTATTTGGATTTGCCGA
>JACTAT010000105.1:0-135056 GCA_014526335.1 Chrysaora quinquecirrha
GCACGAAAATTCGTAAATAACCTATCTGCCTATTACTGGAACTTTTCGGGGTCTGAACTGGCCCCAAAAATGCAGCTTATTCCTGTAGAAGAATACAGCTGAGTACCCCCCCACCAGAATAAGTATTTGCAAAGTATTTGTCGTTCAGGTCAGCAAGAGAGCATGGCACTCAGAGCTGGCAATCTGGCGAACTCTGATATATTTCGTAAGGTTAAATTGCGATTATCTGTTGTTTTTTTGTCCCCTTGAACGAGTGCTATTTATTACCCTATATTCAGGGTTGCAAATTTTTTATGCGATCTTATTGGTTGAAAACGCTCAAATGCAGTGTATTAATGATAGGATATTTCAGGGTAGCATATGTAATGCCCGCTCGTTTTGTTTCGGAATTTCAGGTCGACAGTTTAATCAGTGTAGTTACGTTCGTAATCATAAGGGGTCATGACTATGCCATGTTCATAGCCTTATATGGTCAGGGCCGTCACTTTGTCATGAAGTCTGATTGGCTGAAAACGTTCGAACGCGACGTAATGACTGGGTATTTTATCCAGTAATGCCCGCTTGTTAGGTCCAACGTTAAGATTCCACTTGTTTTCAAGCCGTTTTCAAATGTTTGCGTTTTCAGTCACAGATGTACCATTGTCGTGTATACGGGAGGTGAAAACGCAAAAAAATTATTGGGTTTTCTTTGAAAACGTATCCTTGTAAACGGGGCCAGAGAATTGCTTCACTTACCTTCGGACAATGCCGTAAACTTTGTCCCTCAGCCTGGCCTCTGTACAATACCTTCGACGCGCGGTTTCGTGCTGACTGCTTGGGGTAAATATTTTCTGGTATTGCCTTCAGTTATTATAACAGTTGCTTATGTTACTATAGATTGTTTATTTATATCTTTTCTTTTAGGCATGGCTTCAGTCAAGCAGCCTTACTGCCCAACCGTGATATTGGTGCATCAATACTGCAGTATCCATTTCTACTTAAACCGGAAACAAAGGTTTGAATTTACCTTTATTTGGCTACTTTTACACGATTTTTGATTCAATGTAATGAATCCAATATGATTTGATATCGGATTGGTTTTGTTTTTACATAAAAACGTTGATGAATACGGGAGTGGGAGGAATAAATACGAATAGGAATATCCTTTAAAAACCCCGCTCCATCCTTGTAGATTGCGCAATATCGTACTCATTCCGCACCTAACCTCGTACCGAGGCCCTGGTGCCGGCCACAAAAATCTACCAAAGATTGATAATTTTGGCCTAGGCATCGAATTATGATGCAGATGCCGAAAGCAGATAATCTTGGCAAGGAAATCCAAAGAAATTCATTTACAACTGTCAGGAAACATATAGTGCAGTATGTAGCATCATTTTTCGGTTATATATCACCTTTTTCACATTTTGGCCTTTTTGGGTGTAATGCTTTAATAAGATTGTGAAGTCACTCAATTAATGTTGCAGTTGCCAATCAAATTACGAATTGACAAGACCGTTACCATGGTCGAATATGGACAGCGAAGTTTCATGCAGAATCCTATTCACCCTGGGGACGAGGTTGTTAAGCATCATGTTTGTAGGCGTATCCATTTCACGCCGTATTTTTTATAGTCTTCATGTAAACGGAAAACAGTCGAGTATGTCGGATTCGAGTTTATTTTCCCCTTGCGTCGTGGTGTTCCTGTCTCGATCTTTAGTTATCTCTTCACCGAAAAAATTACTAGCCAACTAGCATTTTCGTCAGCCAGATATTTGGTCTTTCCAATTTATAAATCATATGTCTTGATGTGTAGCCCTTTGATCTGCTCTGCTCTATCTTTGCTGCGCCACTGACCAGAGAAGAAGGAAGAAAATCTGAGAAAATCAACGCTTCTGAAAAACTTGGCCATGGGAAATTTAACAATGCCTTAAGAAAACACGCGCACTTTTTCCCTTGATATTTTTGTTGTTGTTTTTTCTGCAATCCCTCCGTGTTCGAGTGACAAACCCAAGGTCAGGAAGCCTAACTAAGGCTAAAGGCTCGTGTAATAAATCTACCACACGCGTGCTTAGCGATAAATTTTATGATCTTCATGGCGCTACTGTTTTTTGCAACTAGCCTTAACAGAAGCCGAATACTACACGTTTTTTTCTTATAAGAACAACTTTTATAAGAAACATCAGGCTGAAATTTGGGTCAGAGTTTTTCGCTATCTCCAAAACTATTTAAGATAAACACAGGAAAAGTTCACCAGCGTTAAGCACTTGCATGAAAACGCATTTTAAGCATGTTTTTGAGAAGTATAGGGGGTATTAAATTGATGAAAAATCACTTCAAAAGTAAGGAACAGGCAGGCTGAAATCGAAGCCAAGTGTTCTTATAAGAAAGCGTGTAGCAGTTAATAGAGCACCCTTGTCACAGAATAGGGATTAGGCCTATTCTGTGGTCTGACGAAGCAGCACTTCCTAAACTCTGTCAACAGCTAATTCTAACATTTTAACCTTTTTTCGTTAATTTCAGGTGCAAATAATTCATTACGAAGCTATAAACGAAATGCGTAAAGAGTATCAAGCTGCTATTGTTCATCAAGCTCGAATACAGACAATAGAACGTGTTGCAGTTGGGGCTACAGATTCAACGTCATATTCAAAAGATGTTTGGTCTGCAATGTGTCCTTATCTTGTACTTGAGATAAGAAGGGATTATTTGGTGGAAGATGCGCTATTGCAGCTTCAACGAAAGGTAAATGGATTTAATTGTTTATTTTTATTGAAATATGTTTGCTATTGTGCTAGTTTTGTTTGTCGTTGTTTGACAAGAAACAATTCTTTGAGAAAAATATAGTTTTTAACATCGATGTTTTAACGGAATTTTACGAAAGCAATTTCCCATGAAACCTGTCCTGGAAAATCACAAGATAGCTTGTTCTAGATCATCAACACTCTTAGAGGAGTTTAATATAGACCTTAGATCTAAGAGGCCTGGGTAGGTGCGACATTTCTCTGCAAATGGTAGACATTTTTAGTAAGGGAATCCTCTCCGCGTGACACGACCGAAATTGCAGTCGTTTTAGGAGAGGAATTGCAGCAAATTTTGCTCCAAATTCACGAAAATGCAAGACAAGGAGAGAAAATAAACCTGCGACAATTAATGTTGCAAATATCTGCAGAAATCCAGGAAGCAAGATATTAACAACTCACAATCAGGAAAATACGCATGAGCTGATATGGTGGGACTTGGATCCTTTCTTTCACTTTCTTCTAATTTAACGATAATTTTAAGTAAATTTGCTACATTACTCCTGAAATTACCGTAATTCCAGCTGCTGCATGCAGAGAGAATTCGCTTACTGGAAATTTCTACCGTTTTCCAGAAAAATATCGCGCAGATCCAGACCTCTTTGAAAAGGTCTTTTGTGATTTCATCTACGGACATAACGACACGTATTTCTGCAGCCCAAAGTTAGATAATCGATGCAGATAAGGAGTATGCATGGGCCAAGACAGGAGCCTTGTTGGACACAACAATTGGTATCTCTGTAAATAGATGAAATGCCATTAAAATTGGTGCTTTATTTAAGATATGAAGTAGATATGAACCAATGGTGCTCAAGACCACTTGCAGCATCCATTGTCAAGTTTTGTAAAAACAATAGTGTGGTCTAATGTATCAAATGCTTTCTTTAGTGAAAAAAATCAAACAAGGATATCTCCTTTTGTCGGTCTTAAGGTACCATTCGTGCAGGAAGTGACATAAAAAAGCAAGAAGTGACTGAATGCAAGTATCTAAAGGCTACCTTATGCCCATCAATGGTCATAAAACAAGGGCGTGCTTTTTCAGACTTTTTACAGTCACCTTTATTCTCAACATTATTACTTGCTTCATTTGTAATCAGTAGAACAAATGCATTGCATACATTTTACCAAGGAAAGTTGCTTTTTTTATTTTTAATTTTGTCTTTCAGTTGGCTGATCTAAAAAAGCCTTTAAAAATCAAATATATTGGTGGAGGTGAACAAGGTCTTGATATGGGAGGTTTACAGAAAGAATTCTTTCAACTTGGAATGGAGAAATTATTCGATCCAGGTACTGACTCTCATAAACATATCCTTTCTTTAAAAAGTGTATTCACTCTCAATCTCGTCGTACCCAGGGCAAATAGGACTCTTGAAAATTTTGTACCTCGTATCAACACCAAGTGTACGTGATACTATTTTTGGTTCAGAAGTGTTGCAGAATGAATTCACTGGACCAGTTAAAAAAAGTTGCGCTTTGATTGTTCAGTCCAAAAAATCTAATTGTTTTGATTGGTGGAAAATTAAACTGGTTTATATCAAGCTTGTATAACCAATGTGAAAGCACCCTTTATGAGAAACCCTAAAATTTTCATAAATTTGAGAAAACCTGTTACTGGGAAAATTCTAGTGAAAAAAACCTTTTCTTGTTTTCATGTTTTCTCGTAAGTTGACGGGTGATCAAAAGCAATACAGATCCTCTTTTCTTTTCTATTGGTGCATATCAATTGAAGCTAGGTATGCTGCGTCTTAGTCCATTGTCTCTTCCTGTTTCGTACGATTATACTTTGAGAAGTGACAGAGATAAAAAACTTCTGTGTCCACAAATATTCAGTACTCAAAATCTTGAAATTTTAAAAGAGACTGTCAGAGGGAGTCATTCAGACGTTGTGTAACGCTACTTCCTTGGGTTTGTAGAACCGCCTTCCCTTTGTGATATAAAGAGATGTTGTGAGCCCCGGTCTAATGACTGCGCTTTTTTATTTAAGTCATCCCTGTATTGTATTTTGCTAATTATTCCTTTAATTTCTAGCGTATGACATGTTCGTTCAATGCAGTGAAACTAAGAACGTTTGGTTCAATGCGAAATCAAATAAAACTGATGACATCTTTGAACTGACGGGTATGATACTTGGATTGGCAATCTATAACGGTATCATCTTGGATGTGCCTCTTCCTGATGTCATGTATGCGAAGCTAAAAGGAGACAAACCAACCTTTAAACATTTATATGGAGTCGAGCCCACACTGGCTAGAAGCTTGAATGATTTGTTAGAATATACAGGAAATTTAGAAGATGACATGTGTTTGGATTTCCAGGTAAGAAGATGATAGTAACTTTTAGACTTCTAAAACGGTTCCTCCCAGTTTTCGCTTATAGAAACGTGGCTAAAACTGAGCGTCCATCAATGCAAAAGACTTTTTTGATGAAAGGCCCCAGGATCGCAATTTGTCTCGACTAGTCAAAATTTCAAGGCTTTTTATGCCAAACTCGTATAAAGCGCATCTAAATCTTAGCCTAGGTGCAAAATTACACTGTCCTAGCGCTGGTACTATTGATGTTTCGAGCACTCAAATTTCCTGATTCTGTTACCCCCGACTGGTCTAGCCCTTTAAAATCGTCAACTTTGAACGCTCGTCAAATCATAATCAATAATGTAAGCTCTAAGTTAGTAAATCTTTGCACTTCGGCTAAATTTTGGCTGCTCAATACAAATTTGGTATCAGAAAATTCATATCTCGAAATTTAAAATTTTCACAATCGCGGCCTTTCGTCGATAAAATCTATTTCATAACGATGATCGAGTAAGATTAACGATTATTTTGTTGCCTCCGCCGGGGTATATCTAAACTCTATACACAAGCCATTTGTAATGTGGCTAATGAATTGAATTGCTAGACGCCAAATCACACACGTCAGCCTATTTAATCTTCAATGAACGCTGAACGCTGTTAACACAGTACCTATGTATTGACTTTGCTATCTTTCTTTTAGATCACTGCAACACACAACGATACTTTGGAAACGATTGATCTTCTGCCTGGTGCAAAGAACATCATTGTAACAAAGAAGAATAGACAGCTATATGTTGATTTATATGTCAATTATCTCCTAAACGAGAAGATCAAGAAGCAGTTCGATGCATTCTCTACCGGCTTTTTTAAGGTGAGTCTCCCCAATTGTCTTCGTGGGCAGGGGTGTCAATAGCTAAGGTAATGAAATGTGGTGTACTCCAAGCTCCTGCATCTTCCACTGCTTGTCATAAAATCGATTGAAAAGTTTCTTTTTCCTTGAAAGCTGACTTCAAATAAGACAGAATAAGTTAGGGTCATTTTAGAAGAAGTGCTAGACTTTGAAGAAAATTTAAAATTTTGCTTTCCCAAAACCTCAGTAAAGGCGTCTGAATTTTGTCAGAATTTGCAAATTTTAACACAAATATTATATTGACTTAATTCATGAATATTTCAAAATTTGTATTCAATTTGTTTGCCTCAAGTTAGCTACTTATTCTTCATCAATGAAGAGATTTAAGGCACTTGCCTAACGATCAAATATGTTGGAACAACATTTGAAATTTCTTGTCAAGTAAAATGTTTGACCGTTTGTCCAGGTCCAAAAACATTGCTTGTGCAATATTTTTGCTTGCGTCAAGCAAAAAAATGTTTTTGAACTTTTTAAAAATATCGTGCAACGAATTCTGCTTATTTATGCTTGGCATGGAATGTTTTGTGATGTGGCCAAACGTTCAAACATTGCTTGATTAAAAAAATTTCGAATTTTTGACAAGGAATGTTTGATCGTTTGGCCAGAACCTAACGCCACAAATTTTACTTTCTTTTGCTTTTTAAGCAATGTTTTATCGTTTGGCGACTTTTCCAACATTGCTTGTCAAACCTTTCGAGATTTTGTTACTGTCAAACTTCAACAACTTGCGACATTTCGGCACCAAGGAACATTTCTTAACAACAAGGCGCTGGGGCCTGAGCATTAGCAATGACTTCTTTGTTCAAAAATGTTGGAAAGCAATGTTCTTGGCGAGGCCAAACGGTCAAACATTTGTGGTAAAGTGAATTTCAAATGTTTGACCAACAACTTTTTGCCAGGGCCTAAAGGATGCAATGTCTCATACGCCAATTTACGACTTTTTCTAGGTCTGTGATGGTGATGCTATCGGTCTTTTTCGAGCTGACGAACTTGAGTTACTGATATGCGGTAGTCCACACATAAATTTCACAGAGCTTCAAAATGTTGCAACGTATGGTGATGGTTATGCAGACAACAGTATTGTTATCAAGTGGTTTTGGTCGGTTGTTAACAATTTTACACACAATCAAAAGAAAGGTTTGCTATCATTTGTTACCGGCAGTGACCGGGTACCTCTTACCGGTCTCGGATCAATATCTTTTATTATCCAAAGAAACGGACCGGATACGGATAACTTGCCGACTTCAATGACCTGTTTTAACCGGTTGTTATTGCCGGAGTATAACTCCAGTCGAAAGCTGAAAGATAAACTTTTAATTGCTATTGAAAATGGGAAAGGATTTGGACTGACTTGACCAATGTTTTGCTGTTTATGTTAATCAGAATTCTTGCTTGATACCTAGAATACTTCTATACACGTTTTTAGGAACCTTAGTCCTGAGTTGAGGGTTAATAAGGTTGAAAGTTCCTTATACTATTCCTTGCCGTGAAACATTTTTAATACTAATTTTAACAGCTAATTCTTTTAATTTGCTTCGTTTTTGAGCTTAAATTATTAATTAAGTTTAGAGGAAACAGGATGGGAAATGTGTTATTTTACATGTTAGATAGTCTTCAAAAAAGTTATTCTTAGCTTTTTATCCAGACCTTGATAGTTCCTTAAGGGACGAGGACGCTTTGACGCCACTATCTAGGTCACTGCAGACCTTAGCCCCATTGTAAGTAAATGATTTCTGACCAGTTGAAGTTCTTAGTAAAGGTAATCTTAGGCCTGTTTTAGAGTTCCTCAGCTTACGGTTAGTAGCTTCAGTTACACTTTGAAATATGTTTCTCAAGTAATCTGGGGCAAGGGCGTTCAGAGATAGATAGACCATCTTGCTAGTCTCGAAATCGATCAGTTCTCTAATAGTAAGCCAACCGAAATTCTTTATTAAAGGCAAAGCTTACATGTCAAAAGGGCTGTTTGTGACTATCCTGGCAGCTCGATTTGGAAGATTTTGCAACTTATCGAGGGCTGATACACGGCTAGATCCCCAAACAAGGAAGCAATACCTGAAATAGGGCTCAACGAGACTTCTGTACAGCATAATGAGGTGTTCAAAGCACATAGGTGGTCCTTATATAAAACGTGTTTTCACAGATGGTGGTCGTCGCATAAGGCTTTAACTCCTGACAAACAACGGATAAATTTTTATTCCAAAGGTCGTTATTTCCTAATTCAACGTCCATACAGAGGACACCTCTTTTCATTTGACAGCAACACAAGTTAACAGTTGTCCAGTCCACTATATGGACGTTCCACTGTAAAGCTTTGTTAAAACGATTCTTTTCTTTGGTCTGTGATCTCAACCTACACGTTTTTTTCAAGGAACATCTTTGTAAGAAACACAATGCTAAAAATGCCCAAAAAATTAAGGAAATTAAGGAATTATCCGAGGGGAATTTCACTCCTTGAAAAAGCGTACCAGATTCCTTTTTAAACAAAAGGACTCTTACAAGATAACTACGAAAACAATAGAGATTCCAGCTGAGGGTGTGCGAGATTCCAAGGAGTGAATTGCCCCTCGAAACTATCAAGGTTGAGAAACTAAGAAAAATTCTCTTCAAGAAGAAGACGGTTTGTACAAGTAACTAAAATATATCAACATTTTTTCCGTTTTAATCCCAAAAAACGCCATTTTTATTTAGTTAGAAAGCTAAGCAAATCTCACAATTTGCTGTGAAACTTAGTTTGCAAACATGTTTCACTACAAGGAATAGTATGAGGAACTTTCAGCCTTGTTTGGTAGAAATTAAGAAGCTCAAGCCTCAACTCAAACTAATTGGTAATATTGTGGACTTGCTTAAGTCGTCTTTATAAACTGAAAGACGACTACTATCGTTTTATAGAAGACGACATGGGCAGGTCCGGTAATATGGCCGCCACGTGGTCGCGTGGAAATCAGGTCCTTCAATACATCGTTCATCGCTGTATATATTAGTTAATTTAACAATGCATTTACGAGCAGTTTCTTATGTTTTGAGTACTTTCGTTTGTATTTTTAGCATATTTAACAATGATTTCCTCTATGCTCTATTCCGTCAGCTCTATTGCCTTCTTTTCGCCTCTTCCTGTTATTATAATGAAAAGGATCAAACGAGTGCTGGTAGGGGGGTCCATTCGGTTTGCGTTCGATGTAGCTCGATTTAATGGTCAAGTGAATGGTTTTATTTAATATAGGTAGTGTCCCCATTAAATTGCTGCGCAGGGATCAGCAGCGATCTCTGTATGTACTCTTGGCGCGAAATGAGAATGACTTACAATGACGATATCCTGTCACTTGCAAAGTTGGATGACATGGAATCAGGTTGATCCGCAATTAACTGAGATGGATGGGCCATGCATCAAGAATGAACTCCTCTCCATTTCACTTTTACATGTTAGCTTTTGGGTCAAGAAAATTTGGGAAACCACTTCGATACAAAGTCACTCTGAAGAGAACCCTAAATAAAACGCCTGTTGCTGATCGAGTGGCCAGTACTTGTGCACGACCGGGTTTCAACTATAGCGTAGTTTCACTGGAAAGTTTGTGAGCCATCTAAATGGACTGCTGTGAATAGGACTGCTGTGAAATGCCTGAATTGGGCGCTGGCATGTAGTATTTTTAGTTATACCATTAAACCCTATACTGTAATGGTAATCTTCACAGCAAAAGCTCAGTAAAGTCGGGGCTCGAGCCCCAGCTACGGAAGCATCACAGCCAGGGTCGATGTCTCGATTACACACTTAACCAGTTCCAGAGGAAATTTTAACCGTAGTCATGCAATCCAATTTTTCTCCTCCCCGCTAACCAAACGTGCTCCTCTTCCTCTTGGTTGATTGTTGAAACCGCTGACAGCTGATGCCGCGTGCATACTATTGTCTTCAAATCAATAGAACACACGTGGTTATTCGAATCCACCAATCAGATGCATTCGATTTGCGCGGGCTCTTTCTTTCAACGGTTGCAGGTAACCAGAGATTCAGAGAAACAAAAGGCAAACCAACTTAGGCCAGTTTCTTTTTCGCAGATTTGTCGATGTTTTTATGATTTTAAAACGATTTTAAGCTACTAATATATCTTCAGAACATTGAAACAAACTAAAGATGCCCAGACCAACAGGATTTGACAGAATTGGAAAAGAGGTTTTGGCAAAATGGCCCGGCTCGCAGCTTTACTATCCTGGGAAAATCTTGGACTTCGACAACGACAACAAAGTTTTTAAAGTTCAGTTTGAAGAAAACGATGAGCCAGTAGAAGTGTTGCAAAGACATGTGACGGTATAGATTAATCTATTATAAAAAACTAAACCAAATTCTTTGTATGATATTTATTTAAAATTAACTGGGATGAGGTGAAATCAGATCAGAGTTCCAGAGCTCTGCTCTTTGTGATGCTGTTTGTCAGCTTGTCCTGTGTTTATTGTTTGGGCTTCTGAGGTAGACTAAAGAGTAAAGACTATCTATCTATCCAGATACAATAAAACATTGAACACAATTTCAGTTTCAATTGAGTAATGTCATTCAAACATTACTTGGGTTTAATTAGGTACACTAGCTACACATTTTTTATAAGAAACTCAGACTCTCTATGGCCAAAAATTTTAGCAACTTCAGTATTGGAAAATTTTTGACAAAGAAACTTTTCATCTCAATCATCAAAATATTTTATTTTATTTTCCGTATTTCGTCTACAATAAAGTATTTTAACTTTCAGTACTATGTAAGATGCATATTTGAGAATGATGCATCATATGCTCAGATTATTTACTAATGTTAACAAAATTATTCCATTGCATTCAAACGCATTGCTGGATATGTGCCCTGACTGTACAATACCCCCTTTCAAAAGTTACCCCCCTCCATGAACATTACCTCTTTCCTAATCATCTGATTCTTTTCAGTCTATAAAGAATGCCAAAACTTGGCACAGTAGATCATCATCGCCTGCTCGTAGTCCTGTACGTGTGAGACGAAGATCAAGATCAAAGTCCCCTTCACGTGCACGCAGAGTAACCAGATCTCCAAGCAGACGGAAAACTTCTGGAAGCCCAAGAGCCACTGCTGTGAGAAAAGCTAAGGAAAGTCCATCTCCTGTGCAAAAGGAGCCGCCAGTTGTGCATGTAAGTTGAAATGTTTTTGTAATGCTTAAGTTTTGAAATGGCTGCTTTTAGCTTCTGTGTTATTATTATTTTATTTTTGTGATTCAACCAAGAAAAAGGTATTGTAACTACATTTTGCATTGGTTGGATTTTTTAACAATTTATACAATACTACAATACATGTTTTTAAAGAGGTCTGGGTTGGTGCAACTTTTATTCTGGAAGACGGTGGACATCTTGATTTCAGGAATCCTCCTGCATGCAATGGCTGGAATTGGGGTTGTTTCAGGAGAGGTGTTGCAGCAAATTTTTCTTCAAATTCTCGAATAATCCTAGACAAAGTAGAGAAAATGAATCTGCAAGAATAAATGCTGAAAAAATCTGTAGAAACTCAGGAAACAAGGTGCAAATAAATCAAAAGGAAAACACTCTATTAAATAGCAGATAAACTGGGACTTGACTTCTTTCTTTCACTTTCACTCAAATTAAACATGAATTTGAAGCAAAGTTGTCTGAAATATCTCTATTGAAGCTACCACCATCCAGGTCATTGAATGCAGAGAGGATTCCCTTACTCAGCATATCTTCCAGAAAAATGTTGCATGGACTCAGCCCAGACCTCCTGGCAAGATCTATATGTACAGTTCATTATTGAAAAATAGAGCTATTCTACTCAAAATTGGCTTGTCTCTGTACACCAAAAAAGTTGGAGGTAGCCTAGTGCCCTCCCTTCAGAGAAAAAGCTTATACTCTTTTTTTATTAGAAACCAACTACAACGAACTATATATGCCTTTTTTAAAAAGTCAAGAAACTCTTCTATATGAACTAAGAACTACAACAAAAACTAAGAAACTACTAAGAAACTGCTAAGAACGTGATACTTCATATCAAATCATTATTTTACGAAGTTTCCAAAATTTCAATTTTTAAGCTACTTTCACTTTACCAATTGGGCTCAAGTCAAGTTAAGAAACCCTAATATGTGGCTCAGAGCATAGTTTCTTATAAAAAAACTAATTTGTTAATTAAGTAGAATAGAACGTCTTCTGTTTTCAATTCATTTAACGCCATTTCAGTTTTCTGTTACTCAATTACATCATTATTTTCAGAGCACTCCAGAGAAAATTATAGAACCAGTAAATGCGTCAGTAGAGGTGCAATCATCTCGAACCGAACACTCAACGGAAATAAGCGAAGAAAAGTCGTTTGTCGTCACAAGGCGAGTAACAAGATCGGTCGCCAAGCTTCAAGAAACCGAGACGACCGAAGAATCTACAACAACCTCGATTCAGCAAGACGAACCAGAACAAAAGGTTGGCTTGAGAGGTCAGATCGAGGCTCTAATTGGAATATTCGTATTCCCAGCGATACTACTCGCCTTGTGTTTCGTTTGTGGCGATAAATACCAAGCGTTTTCGTTCACGAAATGGCCGAAGATACCTCATTATAGTTCGTTTTTGGATTGGAGAGTCTTTCTTGCTGTTGGAACATGGTTTGATGTTCAGGTTTTGTTGACCCTGCTTCCACTAGGCGAGGTATGTCTGTTGTTTTATTGTTATTTTTCTAATGCATACACCAAGTTTTTTCCATCTATCACTCCTCAGGGTATAGACGTCAGAAACAGTCTTATATTTTAGACGGTTTTCTTCGTCTAATTAGACAACCAGCAAGTCTAATTAGACGCACGGCAAAATCGTCTGAAATAATTTGACGCACCGTAGCGCACTTAGGGGATGTTTTATGTGTCTGTTGTAACAAAAGATCTATTTTTCCTTGCCGCATGTTATCATTACAAAACAGGTCGAAATGGAGTTTCTTCAGTGGCAAAGAATTTCTCCCAAAGGTAAAGCCTTGTGCTTGCAATGCCTTCGTCTAATCTGGATGAAATGCGGCTAAACCCTACAGTCTAATTTGGTCTAATGCGCGTCTAATAATCGTCTAGATTATCTGTCTATTGGTCTAATTAGACGAGGACAAACGTCGAATATTCATTGTGTCTAATTGGCGTCTAAAAATTAGACACTAAATGGACAAGGTATCTAAGAGGCCGCCGAGATTGATTTTTTCAAAACTTCACGATAGCCTATTGAGTTTTCGGTGCTCAACTCTTATAAAGCATCTAAAACTTTGTCTAGGTGCTAAGGTTCACTACACTAGCGATTGTGCTATTGATTTTCTGAGCCTTCGAATTTCGCGACACCGAGGCTGAACTGTAATACAACACAGTAATGCAACATAGACTATTTTAGATTTTTTAGATGCAGCGACAACGTCTAGTTAAACCAGATGAAACGTTCTTTGACAAAGAATTAACTATTAGAGCTTGTCTCGTCTTGACGCAAGTTTTTCCACATTTTTTATTTGTACAGCTTACCCCTTGACCAATACCCCTGACTTTCTTAAGCTAGTGACCACTTCCATGTCTGCAAGCCGAAAGTATCAAATGAATTTATTGAGGAAATTTGTTATTTTCTTATTCTGACAGGTTGTAAAAGGCCCAGCAACAAAGGATGGCAAGGCGTTGGATTATAGAATTAATGGTTTGTATTCTATCATATCATATCATTTTACTAGCGAATGTTTTTAGCTTCAGAATTGCAATGTAAGTTGCAGAAAACCGTATTTCACGGAGTGCCCTCGATTTAAATTTTTTGATTTCGCTTCAACCTAAGGCTCATTACAAGTCTCACTCTTCGTTAACAGCAACAGCAGTCTTTAGCAAAAGCAACAACTTTTTACTTGAAATATTGAATTTGATGGCCTAATGCTCAAAATTGGACTCATCGACTTCTTAACGAAAAGCAGGAAAAAGCCACACTTTTTGGGACACCAATCACATCGCAGTATTTTTCGATCCTGCAATTTGATTGGTTCGTGGTAACTTCCGTTTCTCAACGGTAGTTTATCGAACGGCAGCAAACCAATCACAGTACAGCTATTATGATATATTTATATTCAAAGAGATTGAATCAAACTGCCAGCTTTGCCTTACGTACTTTGATACATGAAACTTTAAAATTTAAATGACTGCTATAACGTTTTTATTATAAAGAATTAGTTTTATTGTGCTTTAGAAAGTCAAAAGATTCGCAATATGAATTCTGTAACGATTTTGAAAAAGGCTTAAAAACGTCTGATTGTATCACAGTACAGCAAAATTCGATTGACGAATTTAGAACTTCGCATTCACAAGCTGCATTCGATTTCTGCCCAGGCTTTTATTATTAAGTTAGTGAGTCGTAGTTCTGAGCGACCTCGAAATAACATTACATTGATTACATTGGCCTAAGGAGCGAAAACTGCGACTCGTGGAGTAAGTCTACTTCAACCTAACAACACCTGACGTCAACTTAGCAACAGTTTGCCTCGCTTTCAGATTGATTTAAGCTTTAAAGTTTCATATTCTCATTTTCCTTTGCCATTTCTCTCTGCGAACTTTACCGTTTTAAGATTGTTAATTTCTTGTGGACTGTTTCCTTGCAAAGTTGACTGCTTTTAGAAGATTTCCGAGACTTCAAATGATCAAAGAACAAATGCCCTTAAAGCAATTTTTTATCGCTTTTCGATCAAAATTTAATATTCTTAGCTCTTAAAATGTGTTGCTCTTATACTTATTGGAGTATATTGCACAGATCGACTAAAAATCAAACCCTTAAATATGATTTTTTTTGGATTTGGCCATGGGGTTTCTGTTGGCCGCTATTTTTAGCAGGCCTACGTATGCAATGCTCTAGCTCACTAAATTTAGCAGACAATGTAACGTTTTTCTGCCTTTTTCATTCTATAGGCTTGTTTCTTCTATTGATCAATTTTGCTGTCTTGGGTGTGATGATATATTCGAAGCATGCGTTTCAGCTGGCTTCCCTTGTTGATGAATATTATTTACAAATCTCAGTATCATGCGTATTGGTATCATTCATTTATGGAATCATTGTTATGATCATGGCACGGTGGGACGACAGTGTGAAAGACAAAGGTATGTCAGTAATAATCTTACTTTCTTTTTTATATCTATTTCACGTCTTTATAAGAAACTCTATTGCTTTGCTCTGAGGCTGAAGTCATTCAAAAACTGAGCAACCTGCTATCAACCCGTAAGATAGACTTATTACATTGGTTATCGCATTTGCCAGAGGTCTGGGTACGAGGTCTTCTGTCTGATGGAATCGCATTAAAAGAAAACCCTTGACTTTTGTCCTCCGGAAAAATGTCGCGCAGCCTCAAGCCTTTGTCAAATTTTTTAACAACATCTGAGCTGTTGCTTTTTGTGAGGAATATGCTTGTGCGATTAGTCTACCTTTAAGGCTGAATATGGCGTGTCCAGGAATTGACTTTATGCTTTCCTTATATAATTTCCTTAGCAAACACTTAAAAATTTGTAGGCTGAAAATGGCGAGTCAAAAATGGGGTTGCTTACAAAGAACTTGTATTAATAATTCTGCCAAATACAAAATTTCACAAAGATATAGGCCATATAGTCCTGGGAACCGAATAACGGATTCCGCAAAAAGTTGGGCCGTTTCTGTCTTTTGTTGTTGTTATGAATTTTCTATAGGAGTTCTGGGAAAGATTTGCTAAGTTCCGTATTTCACGCATCTGCAGCTGAGCAAAAATTAGTCAAGCCTCGTTGTATTTGTTGAATTTCCATATCTAAGGAAGTTTTCCCCGAATTACCTGCGAAAATCCTTAATAAAAACAAAGAACTCACAGAAGCAGCCTCCATCTTTTGCGAAAGTCTCAATTGTCAGGCAGTTGGAATAAACGGGGTCTTAATAGTCAAAACTGGTCAAAATAGTGCCACTTTCTCATAGTTTTATTGGCTCTTATATTCCTTCTTTTTGCTTTGTTTATTGACGCACTAAGCTTCTGTTGAATTCGCAGGCAGCAGTGTTGCAGCATAAATCATGATTTATGCAACTTAGAAAAACATGACAATAATATTCAGAGTATTTATACTCTCTGTTTATGAAGTTCGTTTTTGTGTTCAGGGCTCTGCATTAATTAATTGCTTCATTTACGCACTTCAGATAAGGAGCTGTTGTAGTCCACTACTTTATTACATCAGCATTAATAAACAGTCTTATTTTCAAGATATTACTGCCAGTTAGGTTTTTCCACTAGTGGCATACCACAATAAGTGGGACTCGAACCTGGGCTGCATGATCAGAGAGCCAACGACGTTTCAACTGAGCTATAGAGCTCAATGAAATCGCCGAGTAACACTCCAAGTCATACAGCCCAAGGCTCTCCTCCCGTTTTTTGACTTTCATAAATGAATATTGATTTTCTTCTCTTCTTTCTTCAGGGTTTTCACCACACGGTTTTCTTGTTGGTAAAGTACTCAACCCAAGACTTTGGAAAATAGATTTTAAAATGGCTTCTGCAAAAGCTAGCATGACAGCATGGGTTAGTGTTATTGTTCATTTTTGCATATTCAAACAACGAGTCCAAGTTGCCATATCTCACATATCTAAGCTGTAACCATAACATTTTATAAAGTATCGCTCAGGCCCATCCACACGTTTAGGGATATTCTTTATTAAATCGCAAATTTATTTTTACGTTTCTGCATTCCGTCCACGTGCGGCTGTCCAAAGGGGCGAAAACGCACATCGTGAACATGCAGATTTTTCTAAAAAGTATAAGAAATTTTACGTTTTTGCGAATATCAGCCAATAGAATCTGAAATATCCGGACTCTTTAATTGATCCCATTGGTCTTCCCTCTGTATCTCGTGAGCTAATTGGTGTTTACGCTTTTTACGCGATCCTCAGGTTTTGCACAACTCAAAGACGATAAATCTTCTTGTTTTTAGGTTTGGTTGAATTTTTGTTTCGTATTAAACCAATACAGAAGCCTAAAAGACTTCAACTATCCAACATTGCTTGTGTTCGTTGGTCAGCTTATTTACATATCGTATGGCTTTGCTTACGAGGTAAGTGGCGGTTTGATTTGTAAACATATTACAACCCGGCCTTAACTTAACTTTAACTTAAGAGACTCCTCTCTGAATCTTTGAGAAAGGATTCCCGCTTCCAATTCCAAGCAGCGTTTCAATTTACGTGTGTCGAGTGGGCCAAACGACTCTTTCCTGCATCAAAGAGTGAGATGAATGTCGGCTGTTGAAAGCTTGTAACTTAAGTGGTGTAGCCTTGAGGCTCTTTAGCGTGAATGAAAGTCAAGGGGTTTGCTTGAAAACTGTTGGAATCTGAAAACTAGGGGGATATTTTTGTTGTATGTTGGACGAAGATTTTCTTCATCGAATCTCTTCAAATGGGGCATTAAGTTTCCATTGATCATGTAAATTTACTTAATGTATGTCTGTTGGATAGAATTGTGTATGAACATGGGAGAAAAAGGAGGAAAAGTGTTCATTTACCGTAAAAGGAGATCATGGTCTAAGGCCCTGGCCAAACTATCAAGCATTTTTTGTCAAAATTCTTAAATCTGCTCGCCACATCACAAAACATTGCTTACTACACATTTTCTGCTTTACAGTAAGCAGGACATTTTTTGAAGATTTTCATTCAAAAACATCGCCGAAAATCTGCTTGTCAAGCAATGTCTCGCAACATGGCCAAACGGTCAAACATTGTTTGTAAAGCGAATTTTTTAAATGTTTAACCGACAATATTTGATCGTTTGGTCACTGCCTAAAGATCTTGGCCTAGACGTACTATACACGTATGGAAGAGTGATCCGTTTTCTTGGTTTCTTAAAAAGAGAGTTTCCTATTAAAAAAATTATTGAAATTTAAGATAACATTTCAGCATCAAGTTGGGGAAGTAGGTTCTACGATCCTCGCCAAAAGTTCTGGGACACTTCGAATTTTTTCAAAATTCTCGCTCTTAAGATGCATACCCTCCCCCCGACTCAATACTGGCGAAATTGATGTTGTCAATAGTCCCAACATTAAGTCGGGGGGAGGGGGATCTAATTACAAAAATATATTGTAATGGGATCGGGTTTGAAAGGTAAAACATACTTATTACATAGTGTCCCCAATTTTTTGGCGATGATTGTATCTTCAGCATCTGCAGGATATGATCAGCAGTTTTGTTCATGATGGCGTATTTTTATAACTTGAATTCTATTTCGTTCTTAGAAAAGGATGATCAGTGGTCGTGATTTCACCAAAGAAAAGTATGGATTTGCGACTGCCTTCATAACAATGTCCTTATTTCCTTTGCTCTACTCAACGCAGCTTCTTTATTTATCGAAGATGGCGACCAACCTTTCCAAATTGCATTTTGGAGTCTTCGTTGCTGTTCAAAGTAAGTTTACGCTGCACTGCACTATTTACACTATTTTAGTGTAGTTGTTTTCCCGGGAACATTGTTCGTCTACCTCCGGCTTGTGTGGCATACTTTGGGGTCTCATTCAGTCAGCAGTCATTTTTGGAGTACCAACGCCAGGCCGACCTCTTTACTGGCACTGAGGGTTTTTTACGCCCTCGGTGGTTCTTCCACGCCCCCAATTAATTTTTTGCCGCCGTTTCTGTCAATCCCTTGTTTTTCTTAAGGTTTTTCGAAGGGAATTCTGGGAATAATTTCCTTAGCTACGAATTCAACGCCTGCAATTATGTGAAATACGTCACTAAGGAAATTATTCCCAGAATTACTTTCGAAAATCCTTAATGAAAACAGTAGGCAAAAACGGCAGCCATCTTTTGCGGAATCGTCTATTAGAGTCATCCTTTTGTTTCAGACAAGTGAAATTAACGCATCCTTTTATTAACCGCTGTAACGTGTTCTGTGATCTCATGTATTTGTTTTATAGCTTTTTCATAATTTAAATTTAGCAATGCTTTAAGCCGTGGCTACACGTGCGACTTTTCACCTGTTCTGGCGACGCGACACACCTGAAATGTTCTGTTCTGAGAAATCCTGAAGTGGTTACACGCTGCGACAAAAATGCTGCGACAGAAGTTCTGCAAAAATCAACTTCCGTGATAAGAAGAATGGGTGTTGGGGAAAATTTCAGGGAAAAGGCGCGAATACAACGCAATGTGTTGCGTCTCCTATTGAAAAAACCGGCTACACGCTGCGACATTACTGGCGACAAGCAAAAACATGGCACGAAAATTCGACCAAAGCAATGTTCTGCCACCGTATTTCCCAAGGTCGCAGAACATTGTGTTCGAAACTCTATCACCTGGCTACACGTGCGACTCTTAATTTTTCAAGTCGCGGCGACATTTTTTAACATTTCTGTCGCCATTTTAAGCAAATGTCACACGTATAATGTAGCCACGGCTTTACTTTTGGTCTTTTAAAAACACATTTGATTTGCAATATTGTCTTTCATCAGGCTGATCTATTTTGACTTATTACCCTACTGTCAGGGCCGCAACTCAGCTTAACAAAATATGCAACTGAAAATGTTCGAATGGAACGTAATGATAGGGCGTTATTACCCGGTAACGCCTGCTCATTACGTTAAAATTTTAGGTTTGTTAGGTTTGGATAGCAGCATCAAATGGCTTCGTTGTACGTGTAATGGCTTCAAACATGACTTTCGTACTCATCAGGGTTCATGACCATTCCCTGTCCAAAGGGTAATAAAAACCATATAGTAACTGCTTCCTTCGGGCAATACCGAAAGCAACCTTACCCTATGGTCAGGGCATCAACTGTGTTATGCAATCTGATTGGCTGAAAACGTTTGAATGCTACGTAATAATGGGGCATTATTATCCGTTAATGCCCGCTTTTTACGTCAACGTGCAAAATTTTTAGATTTAGAACGCAGCACCAAATGGTTTCGTTTTAATGGCTTCAAATACGATTCTAGGTTAATCGCTAATGGTCCTGACCATGTCCTTTCCATGGGGCAATAAGCGCAAGCTCAGTTTTTTATTGACAGCTTCGGGTTAATATTTTCTGTTATTACCCACGGAAACAGTTATTATAGGCTTAAAATCAAATGAAAAAACGACGCTGCTAATAATCAAAGAATTACGGCAAAGCGAAGTGTAATGATACTTCGTATAGCAATGCGAAGAAGACTTGAGATGTCAATGTTTGAAATGCTATTTTTCTCTTTGCAGTGATTGGTTTTTTGATCTACCATCAGTCAAACGAAGAGAAACATGAGTTTAGATCTGACCCAAAGAATGCAGTGAACAAAGGTAAACAATAACAGTTGATGAAGTAGAGAAAGAATTCGATAATAGATCAGTACATAATAGATCAATACATATGCTTAAATATTAATAAACCATACATGATATAAATGACATACCATAAATAAATGACAATTTTATTCATAAAATGTAGAAATTTTTTCACCCATTGGTTTCCATTAAGCACAACTTGGTTGGAAATGCGGTAGCAAATGCATTAGAAATTATTCGAAAACTAAAGTGCATATAAAAATTTTTTGCGCGGTTTCCTTTTCCTCAATTTTGAAGATGGAAGAAGATATCATGTTGAAAAATTTAATTTTTCTAATAATATTGTTGATTATGTGATACACTCTTTTTTTATAAGAATACTATAAATTTTGTCCAGCCTCAATATTCTTAAGAAATATTCGTTCTGAGCCTGAATATATTCTTAAAGCATTTTTATTTTTCAAACCTGATATGGTTTCAGGGGAACATAGTTGAAAGAAAAATCATCTCATTACGAGAAAATGGTCAAGCGAAAGAAAAATTTATCTATTATAACAATGAGAATGTTGTTAACAATCATGAAGTTTCATTCTAAAATTGCAAAACAGGGATCTGCTGAAAAATGAGACACAAATATGGGAGTTGAGGCTGAGCAGTATTCTTACAATATTCTTAAAAATAGGATGATTCTGAGCCTGAATGTTCTAAAAACAATATTCTTATAAATAAAAGAGTGTGTGCATTAGAATTTAAATTTTTGCTTTGATTTTTTTCTCCCCCGAAACCCTGTAAAAATTACACTTCAACATCACGTTTCCTCTCCCGCCCTTCGTTCGCGCTCCTTCCATTACCCAATTGCTCTTAGTAATACGTTATTGTTTCTGCCCTAGGCATTAAAGTTATTTTCACATCAGATGGTAGAAACTTGTTGGCAGATGGCTGGTGGGGCAGATTGAGACATCCTAACTATCTTGGAGATATCCTTATTGCTGTATCTTGGGGTATACCATCATGTGAGTAATTGTTTTAGGTAATTAAAACCTTACCCTGATCCTACCGTAACCCTCGAGGAGCATTTCAATCCCTGAAAAGTCGTACGAGATTCCCGTTTAAAAGCAAAATGATTTTAAGAGGCTTCTTCAAAAACAATAGGAATCCCATCAAAAGGTGTACGAGATTCCTCAACCTCATCCCCGGGCTCTAAATCGAATTTCCTCGAATCTCAACCGTCAAATCAATTTGGACCCTGGTAGCAGCCTGAAGCATCTGCCAAAATACTGGCAATTTTGGCCTAGGCATCAAAACAAGATGTAGATTCCGAAAGCAGATGTTCTTAGAAAGAATTTCATTGATAACAATCAGGCAAGATAAAATACCCTGGGGATCGTCAGACGAAAAAGGCTTTTAAGTATGTCCAAAAATGTTTCCGCTGTTACTTGCAATATTGAAATACCTTATTCCATAAAAATTTCTTGAAGGTAAAAAATCTAGAGAATTTTTTCAAACATCTATGTGCCCTGGAGTCTTGTGTCCAGAAAGGCGTTTTCAGCGCCTTAGGGCATGACCATAGAAATATTTTTCCCCAAAGCCCTCTGAGAGCTTATTGCGAACACAATGCTGCCCCTGGACGGCTCTGATAGTGGATAATGAAAACGTGTTATTTTTTAGGTTCCTATGGTCATATCATTCCATGGATCTATCCGATATTCCTTATTGCGTTGCTCGTATATCGTGCCGTTGAAGACGAAGCTTATTGCTCGAAAAGATATGGACTCAGTTGGCAGGAGTACAAGAAACGTGCAAAGTACGTCATCTTTCCTTATGTATATTAAAGACTGACGAACGAGTATTATAACGGTAATGTAATAGTTTATGGACTTTACAAATACTATATCCAATTCAAGTTGGATAGCTAACTGAACTTGGACCTGGCCAATAGAATGATTTAATCAGTACAGTAAATTGTGTTGGGTAACCCACCTTTGTTGGACCGGCAATTCAGCGAGACCCTATGAGATCAACTGGCCAAACGATCAAACACTGTTTATCAAATATTTGAAATTTGCTGATTAAGTCATGTTTGAACATTTGGACACGTCACAACACAAAGCTTGACAAGCGGAATTTGCTTCGCAATGTTTTTGAAATAGTTCAAAAGCAGCTTTTGCTTTATGCAAACAAGAAATATTTGACAAGCAATTTTTAGGCTCAAACATGTTGGCCAAAGATTTGAAATTTGCTTGACAAGCAAAATGTTTGACCATTTGGCCACGTCCAACAACGTTTTTTTGCTTGTGTCAAGCAAAAAACATGTTCTTGAACTTTTTCAGAAACATCAAGCCGCAAATGTTGCTTTTTTTGCTTGTCAAGCAAGGTTTGATCGTTTGGTCGCCTTTCCAACATTGTTTTTCAACATTTCTTTGAAATTAGATGATAACTGCAACAACTTCGTTCTTCAAAAATGTTGGATGAACAATGTACAGGGTATTCCGAAAAAAAGGAACCCGTCAAAGAAACCTTTGTACCAAAGTCAAAATTTAATTTTTGAGCATCAAATTTAGTACTCGTGTTTTTGAAGGAATGAGAGTTATGCAGACATCACTTTATGAAGCTTTTCTTCATGAATAACACTAGGAAGAAACAAAACTTTTGACATAGTATTTTTGTAGTCAACACAAAGAGTAGTCAAATTTGTACTTTAAAAAAACACAACTCGCCATAAGCAATTTTAAAACCATTTTGTCTGTCTAAATCAGTCATTTTCAAACCCTTGGCCTAAATTTACCAATGGTTTGTATCCATAAACCCTTACTGTACCTTTTCGCAGCAACGGAAAATCCTGAATTGCGTGGAATCTACATACAGTTTGTGCACATCCTTTATTTATCAATGAAATTCATTGCAACATATTTTTGTAAAGATAAAATATGAAAAAAATTATCCTTTTACTCACAAGAGTGCATAAACACAGTAAGCATTACGGTAAAATTTTATTGGCCTTGAATCTACGATTCATAAATAAAAACAATTTCTAAAGGGGGTTCCTTTTTTGGAACACCCTGTATTTCGACTTGGCCAAACGGTCAAACATTTGTTGTATAGCAAATTTCAAATATTTGACCAAGCATGTTTGAACATTTTGCTTGACATGCAACCTTCAAATGCCTGATAGATAATGTTTAATCAGTGGGCAAGGCCCAAAACTGTTTATTTTGATTCATGAACTGGGAAATGATTTATGATAAAATCGTTTTGAGTGCTTTTTTTGCCGACATTTAAATTAAGCCATCGTTCTGTGAAAAGATGAATTTTATGAACCAAATCTTTTCGACCACTTTCTGTTGACATTGAATATCGTAATAGATTAGCATGTACGTATTAATCAAGCAAGCTTGTTCTTCTCAAAAAACGCATTCAGAAAATCAATTACTTATCATGTAGTGTTTTTGCTAAATTTGAGCTTTTATGTCTTCTTTTGCATTGCAAATAACTGTGATTACCCCTGTACATCTATAACATGTTGCACATATTTTAGCCTCGTATCTTTACGGTACATTATGATTGATATCTCGCATATACTCTTAATGATTTTAAATTTGTTTTTATAACTTATGATTCTACTGTACATAGCGAAAATTTGTGTTTTTTGTCTCAAGTTCTTATTCCAACCAGGTACGCCAGGCAAGAATAATGTCAGAGTTATCAGCGTAAATTGCGTAAATTTCTCAAAGACTTGTCTTTTTGGCGATTTTTCGACCCAGGGTAGTTTTTTCTTCCTAATTCGCCCTAATTTGATGAAACACTGCGCTCTTTAACTCCTAGAGTCTATAGGGGTCATTCAGGGGGTTTGAGAAGACTTGGTAACTATTTTTGAAGACAAAAGGGAGTTTCCTACACCTCAGATTTTGGCCAATTTTTGCCCGATTAGTAAGGCTATAGACTTGCCTTTTTGAAGATTTTTCGAAGATAGAAGTTTCTCTCTAATTGGACCAAATTTATTGGAAGAAATACTTTATTTACCTGCTAGGACTTTTCTGGGAGGGTTTGGTAATATTTGTGAAGAAAAAAGGGAATTTCCAAAACCCCATGACTTGGGCGATTTTTGCCCATTTGGAAAGGCTATAGGCGATTTTCCGAGTGCAACTGTCATTGCGAATTCGAGCCCATTTAATCTTTTATCTACCCCCTCGAGCTCATTCAGGAGGTTTTGGGAGGAATTCGTAACTATTTTTGTAGAAAAAAGGGAGTTTCCAAAACTCTAATTTTCGCCCATTTTTGGCCATTTAGTAAGGCCATAGACTTGCCTTTTTTGCTATTTTTCGAAAATTATTTTCTCTTCCTAATTCGACTCATATTGATTGAAAAATACTTTATTTGCCCCCCTGGAGGCTATTCAGGGAATATTTTTTAAGATTTGGGAGCTATTTTTGGAGAAAAAAGGGGGTTACCAAAAGACCTGATATTGGCCTATTTTTGGCCATTTAGCAAGGCTATAGACTTGCCTTTTTTGCTATTTTTCGAGGATTATTTACTCTCCCTAATTCGACTCATATTGACAGAAAAATACATTATTTGCCCCCCAGAAGCTATTCAGGCGGAAAAGGGTAAGATTTGGCAACTTTTATTAGAGAAAAAGGGGACTTTCCAAAACACCTGATTTTGGCTTATTTTAGGCCATTTAGCAAGGCTATAGACTTGCCTTTTTTGCTATTTTTGGAAAATTATTTTTTCTCCCTTATTCGACTCGTATTGACAGAAAAATACTTTTTTGTCCCCCTGGAGGCTATTCAGGGGATATTTTCTAAGATTTGGTAACTATTTTTGGAGAAAAAAGGGGGTTTCCAAACACCTGATTTTCGCCCATTTTTGGCCATTTTGCAAGGCTATAGACTTGCCTTTTTTGCTATTTTTCGAGGATTATTTTCTCTCCCTTATTCGACTCTTATTGATAGAATAATATATTATTTGCCCCCTCGAGGCGCTTCAGGGGGTATTGGGTATGATTTGCCTTTTTTGCTATTTTTCGAGGATTATTTTCTCTCCCTATTTCGACATATTGATAGAAAAATATATTATTTGCCCCTTAAAGGCTATTCAGGGGGTATTGGGTTTGATTTGGTAAGTTTTTTCGAGAAAAAGGGGACTTTCCAAAACTCCGATTTTTCCTATTTTTGGCCATTTAGCAAGGCAATAGACTTGCCTTTTTTGCTATTTTTCGAGGATTATTTTCTTTCCCTATTTCGACTCATATTGATGGAAAAATACTTTATTTGCCCCCTAGACGCTATTCAGAGGGGTATTTGGTAAGATCTCGTATCTGTTTTTTCAGAAAAAATGGAGTTTCCAAAACTCTGATTTTTGCCTATTTTTGGCCATTTTTGCTATTTTTCGAGTATTTTCTCTACCTACTTTGACTCATATTGATGGAAAAATACTTTATTTGCCCCCTAGACGCTATTAAGGGGGGTATTTGGTAAGATCTCGTATTTGTTTTTTCAGAAAAAATGGAGTTTCCAAAACTCTGATTTTGGCCTATTTTCGGCCATGTAGCAAGGCTACAGACTTGCCTTTTTTGCTATTTTTCGAGGATGATTTTCTCTCCCTATTTCGACTCATATTGATAGAAAAATATATTATTTGCCCCTTAAAGGCTATTCAGGGGGTATTGGGTATGATTTGGTAACTTTTCTCGAGAAAGAGGGGACTTTCCAAAACTCCGATTTTTCCGATTTTTGGCCATTTAGCAAGGCTATAGACTTGCCATTTTTGCTATTTTTCGAGGATTACTTTCTCTCCCTAATTCGACTCATGTTGATAGGAAAATACAGTACTTGCCTCCTAGAGGCTATTTACGGGTAATAGGGTAAGATTTGGTACTTTTTTTTCGAGAAATAGGGGACTTTCCAAAACACCTCATTTTGGCCTATTTTTGGCCATTTAGCAAGGCTATAGACTTGCCCTTTTTGCTATTTTTCGAGCATTATTTTTTCTCCCTTATTCGACTCACATTGATAGAAAATACTTTATTTGCCACCTGCAGGCTATTCAGGGAATATTTTTTAAGATTTGGTAGCTATTTTTGGAGAAAAAAGAGGTTTCCAAACACCTGATTTTAGCCTATTTTTGGCCATTTAGCAAAGCCATAGACTTGCCTTTTTTGCTATTTTTCGAGAATTATTTTCTCTCCCTAATTCGACTTATATTGATAGAAAAATACATTATTTGTACCCCAGAAGCTATTCAGGTGGAAAAGGGTAAGATTTGGTATCTTTCATTAGCGAAAAAGGGGACTTTCCAAAACATCTGATTTTGGCCTAATTTTGGCCATTTAGCAAGGCTAAAGACTTGCCTTTTTTGCTATTTTTGGAGAATTATTTTTTCTCCCTTATTCGACTCATATTGATAGAATAATACTTTATTTGCCCCCCCTGGAGGCTATTCAGGGGATATTTTCTAAGATTTGGTAATTATTATTGGAGAAAAATGGGGAATTTCCAAAGCTCCGATTTTTCCTATTTTGGCCATTAAGCAAGGCTATAGACTTCCCTTTTTTGCTATTTTTCGAGGATTACTTTCTCTCCGTATTTCGACTCATATTTGGAGAAAAAAGGGGGTTCCCAAACACCTGTTTTTAGCCTATTTTTGGCCATTTAGCAAAGCCATAGACTTGCCTTTTTTGCTATTTTTCGAGAATTATTTTCTATCCCTACTTCGACTCATAATGATAGAAAAATACTTTATTTGCCCCCCTGGAGGCTTTGCAGGGGATATTTTGTAAGATTTAGTAACTATTTTTGGAGAAAAAGGGGGTTTCCAAAACACTTTATTTTAGCCTATTTTTGCCATTTAGCAAAGCCATAGACTTGCCTTTTTGCTATTTTTCGAGAATTATTTTCTCTCCCTAATTCGACTCATATTGATAGAAAATACATTATTTGCACCCCAGAGGTTATTCAGGTGGAAAAGAGTAAGTTTTGGTAACTTTTATTAGAGAAAAAGGGGACTTTCCAAAACACCTGATTTTGGCCTATTTTTGGCCATTTAGCGATGCTAAAGACTTGCCTTTTTTGCTATTTTTCGAGAATTATTTTTTCTCCCTTATTCGACTCATATTGATAGAAAAATACTTTATTTGCCCCCCTGGAGGCTATTCAGGGGATATTTTCTCAGTTTTGGTAATTGTTTTTGGAGAAAAAAGGGGACTTTCCAAAACTCCGATTTTTCCCATTTTTGGCCATTTAGCAAGGCTATAGACCTCCCATTTTTGCTATTTTTCGAAGATTTTTTTTTCTTCTCCCTATTTCGACTCATATTGATAGAAAAATATATTATTTGCCCCTTAAGGGCTATTCAGGGGGTATTGGGTATGATTTGGTAACTTTTTTCTAGAAAAAGGGGACTTTCCAAAACTCCAATTTTTCCTATTTTTGGCGATTTAGCAAGGCTATAGACTTGCCTTTTTTGCTATTTTTCGAGAATTATTTTCTCTCCCTAATTCGACTCACATCGATAGAAAAACACTTTATTTGCCCCTTAGACGCTATTCAGGGGGGGTATTTGGTAAGATCTCGTAACTGTTTTTTCAGAAAAAATGGAGTTTCCAAAACTCTGATTTTGGCCTATTTTCGGCCATGTAGCAAGGCTACAGACTTGCCTTTTTTGCTATTTTTCGAGGATGATTTTCTCTCCCTATTTCGACTCATATTGATAGAAAATTATATTATTTGCCCCTTAAAGGCTATTCAGGGGGCATTGGGTATGATTTGGTAACTTTTTTCGAGAAAGAGGGGACTTTCCAAAACTCCGATTTTTCCTATTTTTGGCCATTTAGCAAGGCTATAGACTTTCCATTTTTGCTATTTTTCGAGGATTACTTTCTCTCCCTAATTCGACTCATGTTGATAGGAAAATACGGTATTTGCCTCCTAGAGGCTATTTAGGGGTAATAGGGTATGATTTGGTAACTTTTTTCGAGAAAGAGGGGACTTTCCAAAACTCCGATTTTTCCTATTTTTGGCCATTTAGCAAGGCTATAGACTTGCCATTTTTGCTATTTTTCGAGAATTATTTTCTCTCCCTAATTCTACTCACATCGATAGAAAAACACTTTATTTGCCCCTTAGACGCTATTCAGGGGGGTATTTGGTAAGATCTCGTAACTGTTTTTTCAGAAAAAATGGAGTTTCCAAAACTCTGATTTTGGCCTATTTTTGCCCATTTAGCAAGGCTACAGACATGCCTTTTTGCTATTTTTCGAGGATTATTTCTCTCCCTTATTCGACTCGTATTGACAGAAAAATACTTTTTTGTCCCCCTGGAGGCTGTTCAGGGGATATTTTCTAAGATTTGGTAACTTTTTTCGAGAAAAAGGGGACTTTCCAAAACTCCGATTTTTCCTAATTTCGGCAATTTAGCAAGGCAATAGACTTGCCTTTTTTGCTATTTTTCGAGGATCATTTTCTCTCCCTATTTCGAGTCATATTGATAGAAAAATATATTATTTACCCCCTCAAGGCGCTTCAGGGGGTATTGGGTATGATTTGCCTTTTTTGCTATTTTTCGAGGATTATTTTCTCTCCATATTTCGACTCATATTGATAGAATAATATATTATTTGCCCCTTAAAGGCTATTCAGAGGGTATTGGGTATGATTTGGTAACTTTTTTCGAGAAAAAGGGGACTTTCCAAAGCTCCGATTTTTCCTATTTTCGGCCACTTAGCAAGGCAATAGACTTGCCTTTTTGCTATTTTTCGAGGATTATTTTGTCGCCATGTTTCGACTCATATTGATAGAAAAATATATTATTTGCCCCTTAAAGGCTATTCAGGGGGTATTGGGTATGATTTGGTAACTTTTTTCGAGAAAGAGGGGACTTTCCAAAACTCCGATTTTTCCTATTTTTGGCCATTTAGCAGGGCTATAGACTTGCCATTTTTGCTATTTTTCGAGGATCATTTTTTCTCCCTTATTCGACTCATATTAATAGAAAATACTTTATTTGCCACCTGCAGGCTATTCAGGGAATATTTTTTAAGATTTGGTAGCCATTTTTGGAGAAAAAAGGGGTTTCCAAACACATGATTTTAGCCTATTTTTGGCCATTTAGCAAAGCCATAGACTTGCCTTTTTTGCTATTTTTCGAGAATTATTTTCTCTCCCTAATTCGACTTATATTGATAGAAAAATACATTATTTTTACCCCAGAAGCTATTCAGGTTGAAAAGGGTAAGATTTGCTATCTTTTATTAGCGAAAAAGGGGAATTTCCAAAACATCTGATTTTGGCCTAATTTTGGCCATTTAGCAAGGCTAAAGACTTGCCTTTTTTGCTATTTTTGGAGAATTATTTTTTCTCCCTTATTCGACTCATATTGATAGAATAATACTTTATTTGCCCCCCTGGAGGCTATTCAGGGGATATTTTCTAAGATTTGGTAATTATTTTTGGAGAAAAATGGGGAATTTCCAAAGCTCCGATTTTTCCTATTTTTGGCCATTAAGCAAGGCTATAGACTTCCCCTTTTTGCTATTTTTCGAGGATTACTTTCTCTCCGTATTTCAACTCATATTTGGAGAAGAAAGGGGGTTCCCAAACACCTGTTTTTAGCCTATTTTTGGCCATTTAGCAAAGCCATTGACTTGCCTTTTTTGCTCTTTTTCGAGAATTATTTTCTCTCCCTAATTCGACTCACATCGATAGAAAAACACTTTATTTGCCCCTTAGACGCTATTCAGGGGGGGTATTTGGTAAGATCTCGTAACTGTTTTTTCAGAAAAAATGGAGTTTCCAAAACTCTGATTTTGGCCTATTTTCGGCCATGTAGCAAGGCTACAGACTTGCCTTTTTTGCTATTTTTCGAGGATGATTTTCTCTCCCTATTTCGACTCATATTGATAGAAAAATATATTATTTGCCCCTTAAAGGCTATTCAGGGGGCATTGGGTATGATTTGGTAACTTTTTTCGAGAAAGAGGGGACTTTCCAAAACTCCGATTTTTCCTATTTTTGGCCATTTAGCAAGGCTATAGACTTTCCATTTTTGCTATTTTTCGAGGATTACTTTCTCTCCCTAATTCGACTCATGTTGATAGGAAAATATATTATTTGCCCCTTAAAGGCTATTCAGGGGGTATTTGGTATGATTTGGTAACTTTTTTCGAGAAAGAGGGGACTTTCCAAAACTCCGATTTTTCCTATTTTTGGCCATTTAGCAAGGCTATAGACTTTCCATTTTTGCTATTTTTCGAGGATTACTTTCTCTCCCTAATTCGACTCATGTTGATAGGAAAATACGGTACTTGCCTCCTAGAGGCTATTTAGGGGTAATAGGGTATGATTTGGTAACTTTTTTCGAGAAAGAGGGGACTTTCCAAAACTCCGATTTTTCCTATTTTTGGCCATTTAGCAAGGCTATAGACTTGCAATTTTTGCTATTTTTCGAGAATTATTTTCTCTCCCTAATTCGACTCACATCGATAGAAAAACACTTTATTTGCCCCTTAGACGCTATTCAGGGGGGTATTTGGTAAGATCTCGTAACTGTTTTTTCAGTAAAAATGGAGTTTCCACAACTCTGATTTTGGCCTATTTTTGCCCATTTAGCAAGGCTACAGACATGCCTTTTTGCTATTTTTCGAGGATTATTTCTCTCCCTTATTCGACTCGTATTGACAGAAAAATACTTTTTTGTCCCCCTGGAGGCTGTTCAGGGGATATTTTCTAAGATTTGGTAACTTTTTTCGAGAAAACGGGAACTTTTCAAAACTCCGATTTTTCCTAATTTCGGCAATTTAGCAAGGCAATAGACTTGCCTTTTTTGCTATTTTTCGAGTATCATTTTCTCTCCCTATTTCGACTCATATTGATAGAAAAATATATTATTTACCCCCTCAAGGCGCTTCAGGGGGTATTGGGTATGATTTGCCTTTTTTGCTATTTTTCGAGGATTATTTTCTCTCCATATTTCGACTCATATTGATAGAATAATATATTATTTGCCCCTTAAAGGCTATTCAGGGGGTATTGGGTATGATTTGCTAACTTTTTTCGAGAAAAAGGGGACTTTCCAAAGCTCCGATTTTTCTTATTTTCGGCCACTTAGCAAGGCAATAGACTTGCCTTTTTTGCTATTTTTCGAGGATTATTTTCTCTCCCTATTTCGACTCATGTTGATAGGAAAATATATTATTTGCCCCTTATAGGCTATTCAGGGGGTATTGGGTATGATTTGGTAACTTATTTCTAGAAAAAGGGGACTTTCAAAAACTCCAATTTTTCCTATTTTTGGCCATTTAGCAAGGCTATAGACTTGCCTTTTTTGCTACTTTTCGAGAATTATTTTCTCTCCCTAATTCGACTCACATCGATAGAAAAACACTTAATTTGCCCCTTAGACGCTATTCAGGGGGGTATTTGGTAAGATCTCGTAACTGTTTCTTCAGAAAATATGGAGTTTCCAAAGCTCTGATTTTGGCCTATTTGGCCATTTAGCAAGGCTATAGACTTGCCATTTTTGCTATTTTTCGAGAATTATTTTCTCTCCCTAATTCGACTGGTGTTGATAGAAAAAACTTTATTTACCCCCTGGAGGCTTTTCAGGGATATTTTTAAGATTTGGTAACTATTTTTGGGAAAAAGGGGTTTCAAAACACCTGATTTTGGCCAATTTTTGGCCATCTAGCAAGGCTATAGACTGGCCTTTTTTGCTTTTTTTCGAGAATTATTTTCTCTCCCTAATTCGACTGGTGTTGATTGAAAAATACTCTATTTGCCCCCTGGAGGCTATTCAGGGAATATTTTGTAAGATTTGGTAGCTATTTTTTTAGAAAAAAGGGGGTTTCGAAACACCTGATTTTAGCCTATTTTTGGCCATTTAGCAAGGCTATAGACTTGCCTTTTTTGCTATTTTTCGAGGATTATTTTCTCTCCCTATTTCGACTCACATTGATAAAGAAATATATTATTTGCCCCCTAGAGGCTATTCAGGGGGTATTGGGTATGATTTGGTAACTTTTTTCGAGAAAAAGGGGACTTTCCAAAACTCCGATTTTTCCTATTTTTGGCCATTTAGCAAGGCTATAGACTTGCCTTTTTTGCTATTTTTCGAGAATTATTTTCTCTCCCTAATTCGACTCATATTGATAGAAAAATACTTTATTTGCCCTCTAGACGCTATTCAGTGGGGTATTTGGTAAGATCTCGTAACTGTTTTTTCAGAAAAAATGGAGTTTCCAAAGCTCTGATTTTGGCCTATTTTGGCCATTTAGCAAGGCTATAGACTTGCCATTTTTGCTACTTTTCGAGAATTATTTTCTCTCCCTAATTCGACTGGTGTTGATAGAAAAAATTTTATTTACCCCCTGGAGGCTTTTCAGGGGATATTTTTTAAGATTTGGTAACTATTTTTGGGAAAAAAGGGGTTTCCAAAACACCTGATTTTGGCCTATTTTTGGCCATCTAGCAAGGCTATAGACTGGCCTTTTTTGCTATTTTTCGAGAATTGTTTTCTCTCCCTAATTCGACTGGTGTTGATAGAAAAATACTCTATTTGCCCCCTGGAGGCTATTCAGGGAATATTTTGTAAGATTTGGTAGCTATTTTTGGAGAAAAAAGGGGGTTTCGAAACACCTGATTTTACCCTATTTTTGGCCATTTAGCAAGGCTATAGACTTGCCTTTTTTGCTATTTTTCAAGGAATATTTTCTCTCCCTATTTCGACTCACATTGATAAAAAAATATATTATTTGCCCCGTAGAGGCTATTCAGGGGGTATTGGGTATGATTTGGTAACTTTTTTCGAGAAAAAATGGAGTTTCCAAAACTCTGATTTTGGCCTATTTTTGGCCATCTAGCAAGGCTATAGACTGGCCTTTTTGCTATTTTCGAGAATTATTTTCTCTCCCTAATTCGACTGGTGTTGATAGAAAATACTCTATTTGCCACCTGGAGGCTATTCAGGAATATTTTGTAAGATTTGGTAGCTATTTTGGAGAGAAAAAGGGGTTTCAAAACACCTGATTTTACCCTATTTTTGGCCATTTAGCAAGGCTATAGACTTGCCTTTTTGCTATTTTTCGAGGATTATTTTCTCTCCTATTTCGACTCACATTGATAAAGAAATATATTATTTGCCCCTAGAGGCTATTCAGGGGTATTGGGTATGATTTGGTAACTTTTTCGAGAAAAGGGACTTTCCAAAACTCCGATTTTTCCTATTTTTGGCCATTTAGCAAGGCTATAGACTTGCCTTTTTGCTATTTTTCGAGGATTATTTTCTCTCCTATTTCGACTCATATTGATAAAAAATATATTATTTGCCCCGTAGAGGCTATTCAGGGGTATTGGGTATGATTTGGTAACTTTTTCGAGAAAAATGGAGTTTCCAAAACTCTGATTTTGGCCTATTTTTGACCATTTAGCAAGGCTACAGACTTGCCTTTTTGCAATTTTTCGAGGATTATTATCTCTCCTAATTGGACTCATATTGATAGAAAAATACTTTATTTGCCCCTAAAAGCTTTGCAGGGGATATTTTTTAAAATTTAGTAACTATTTTTGGAGAAAAAAGGGCGTTTCCATAACACTTTATTTTAGCCCATTTTTGGCCATTTAGCAAAGCCATAGACTTGCCTTTTTTGCTATTTTTCGAGAATTATTTTCTCTCCCTAATTCGACTCAAATTGAAGGAAAATATATTATTTGCCCCTTAAAGGCTATTCAGGGGGTATTGGGTATGATTTGGTAACTTTTTCTAGAAAAAGGGGACTTTCCAAAACTCCGATTTTTCCTATTTTTTGCCATTTAGCAAGGCTATAGACTTGCCTTTTTGCTATTTTTCGAGAATTATTTTCTCTCCCCAATTCGACTCATATTGATAGAAAAATACTTTATTTGCCCTCTAGACGCTATTCAGTGGGGTATTTGGTAAGATCTCGTAACTGTTTTTTCAGAAAAAATGGAGTTTCCAAAGCTATAATTTTGGCCTATTTTTGGCCATTTAGCAAGGCTATAGACTTGCCTTTTTTGTTATTTTTCGAGAATTCTTTTCTCTCCCTATTTCGACTCATATTGATAGAAAACGCATTATTTGCACCCCAGAAGCTATTCAGGTGGAAAAGGGTAAGATTTGGTAACTTTTATTAGAGAGAAAGGGGACTTTCCAAAACACCTGATTTTGGCCTATTTTTGGCCATATAGCAAGGCTAAAGACTTGCCTTTTTGCTTTTGGAGAATTATTTTTCTCCCTTATTCGACTCATATTGATAGAATAATACTTTATTTGCCCCCTGGAGGCTATTTAGGGATATTTTCTAAGATTTGGTAATTATTTTTGGAGAAAAAAGGGGACTTTCCAAAACTCCGATGTTTCCCATTTTTGGCCATTTAGCAAGGCTATAGACTTGCCTTTTTTGTTTATTTTTCGAGAATATTCGACTAATATTGATAGAAAAATACAGTACTTGTATCCTAAAGGCTATTTAGGGGTAATAGGGTAAGATTTGGTACTTTTTTTTCGAGAAATAGGGGACTTTCCAAAACACCTCATTTTGGCCTATTTTTAGCCATTTAGCAAGGCTATAGACTTGCTCTTTTTGCTATTTTTGGAGGATTATTTTTTCTCCCTTATTCGACTCATATTGATAGAAAATACTTTATTTGCCCCCTGGAGGCTATTCGGGGAATATTTTTTAAGATTTGGTAGCTATTTTTGGAGAAGAAAAGGGGCTTCCAAACACATGATTTTGGCCTATTTTTGGCCATTTAGCAAGGCTATAGACTTGCCTTTTTTGCTATTTTTCGAGGATTATTTTCTCTCCCTATTTCGACTCACATTGATAAAGAAATATATTATTTGCCCCCTAGAGGCTATTCAGGGGGTATTGGGTATGATTTGGTAACTTTTTTCGAGAAAAAGGGGACTTTCCAAAACTCCGATTTTTCCTATTTTTGGCCATTTAGCAAGGCTATAGACTTGCCTTTTTGCTATTTTCGAGAATTATTTTCTCTCCCTAATTCGACTCATATTGATAGAAAAATACTTTATTTGCCCTCTAGACGCTATTCAGTGGGGTATTTGGTAAGATCTCGTAACTGTTTTTTCAGAAAAAATGGAGTTTCCAAAGCTCTGATTTTGGCCTATTTTGGCCATTTAGCAAGGCTATAGACTTGCCATTTTTGCTACTTTTCGAGAATTATTTTCTCTCCCTAATTCGACTGGTGTTGATAGAAAAAATTTTATTTACCCCCTGGAGGCTTTTCAGGGGATATTTTTTAAGATTTGGTAACTATTTTTGGGAAAAAAAGGGGGTTTCCAAAACACCTGATTTTGGCCTATTTTTGGCCATCTAGCAAGGCTATAGACTGGCCTTTTTTGCTATTTTTCGAGAATTGTTTTCTCTCCCTAATTCGACTGGTGTTGATAGAAAAATACTCTATTTGCCCCCTGGAGGCTATTCAGGGAATATTTTGTAAGATTTGGTAGCTATTTTTGGAGAAAAAAGGGGGTTTCGAAACACCTGATTTTACCCTATTTTTGGCCATTTAGCAAGGCTATAGACTTGCCTTTTTTGCTATTTTTCAAGGAATATTTTCTCTCCCTATTTCGACTCACATTGATAAAAAAATATATTATTTGCCCCGTAGAGGCTATTCAGGGGGTATTGGGTATGATTTGGTAACTTTTTTCGAGAAAAAATGGAGTTTCCAAAACTCTGATTTTGGCCTATTTTTGGCCATCTAGCAAGGCTATAGACTGGCCTTTTTTGCTATTTTTCGAGAATTATTTTCTCTCCCTAATTCGACTGGTGTTGATAGAAAAATACTCTATTTGCCACCTGGAGGCTATTCAGGGAATATTTTGTAAGATTTGGTAGCTATTTTTGGAGAGAAAAAAGGGGGTTTCGAAACACCTGATTTTACCCTATTTTTGGCCATTTAGCAAGGCTATAGACTTGCCTTTTTTGCTATTTTTCGAGGATTATTTTCTCTCCCTATTTCGACTCACATTGATAAAGAAATATATTATTTGCCCCCTAGAGGCTATTCAGGGGGTATTGGGTATGATTTGGTAACTTTTTCGAGAAAAGGGACTTTCCAAAACTCCGATTTTTCCTATTTTTGGCCATTTAGCAAGGCTATAGACTTGCCTTTTTGCTATTTTTCGAGAATTATTTTCTCTCCTAATTCGACTCATATTGATAGAAAAATACTTTATTTGCCCTCTAGACGCTATTCAGTGGGGTATTTGGTAAGATCTCGTAACTGTTTTTCAGAAAAAATGGAGTTTCCAAAGCTCTGATTTTGGCCTATTTTGGCCATTTAGCAAGGCTATAGACTTGCCATTTTTGCTACTTTTCGAGAATTATTTTCTCTCCCTAATTCGACTGGTGTTGATAATTCGACTGGTGTTGATAGAAAAAATTTTATTTACCCCCTGGAGGCTTTTCAGGGGATATTTTTTAAGATTTGGTAACTATTTTTGGGAAAAAAAGGGGGTTTCCAAAACACCTGATTTTGGCCTATTTTTGGCCATCTAGCAAGGCTATAGACTGGCCTTTTTTGCTATTTTTCGAGAATTGTTTTCTCTCCCTAATTCGACTGGTGTTGATAGAAAAATACTCTATTTGCCCCCTGGAGGCTATTCAGGGAATATTTTGTAAGATTTGGTAGCTATTTTTGGAGAAAAAAGGGGGTTTCGAAACACCTGATTTTACCCTATTTTTGGCCATTTAGCAAGGCTATAGACTTGCCTTTTTTGCTATTTTTCAAGGAATATTTTCTCTCCCTATTTCGACTCACATTGATAAAAAAATATATTATTTGCCCCGTAGAGGCTATTCAGGGGGTATTGGGTATGATTTGGTAACTTTTTTCGAGAAAAAATGGAGTTTCCAAAACTCTGATTTTGGCCTATTTTTGGCCATCTAGCAAGGCTATAGACTGGCCTTTTTTGCTATTTTTCGAGAATTATTTTCTCTCCCTAATTCGACTGGTGTTGATAGAAAAATACTCTATTTGCCACCTGGAGGCTATTCAGGGAATATTTTGTAAGATTTGGTAGCTATTTTTGGAGAGAAAAAAGGGGGTTTCGAAACACCTGATTTTACCCTATTTTTGGCCATTTAGCAAGGCTATAGACTTGCCTTTTTTGCTATTTTTCGAGGATTATTTTCTCTCCCTATTTCGACTCACATTGATAAAGAAATATATTATTTGCCCCCTAGAGGCTATTCAGGGGGTATTGGGTATGATTTGGTAACTTTTTTCGAGAAAAAGGGGACTTTCCAAAACTCCGATTTTTCCTATTTTTGGCCATTTAGCAAGGCTATAGACTTGCCTTTTTGCTATTTTTCGAGGATTATTTTCTCTCCTATTTCGACTCATATTGATAAAAAATATATTATTTGCCCCGTAGAGGCTATTCAGGGGTATTGGGTATGATTTGGTAACTTTTTCGAGAAAAATGGAGTTTCCAAAACTCTGATTTTGGCCTATTTTTGACCATTTAGCAAGGCTACAGACTTGCCTTTTTTGCAATTTTTCGAGGATTATTATCTCTCCCTAATTGGACTCATATTGATAGAAAAATACTTTATTTGCCCCCTAAAAGCTTTGCAGGGGATATTTTTTAAAATTTAGTAACTATTTTTGGAGAAAAAAGGGCGTTTCCATAACACTTTATTTTAGCCCATTTTTGGCCATTTAGCAAAGCCATAGACTTGCCTTTTTTGCTATTTTTCGAGAATTATTTTCTCTCCCTAATTCGACTCAAATTGAAGGAAAATATATTATTTGCCCCTTAAAGGCTATTCAGGGGGTATTGGGTATGATTTGGTAACTTTTTCTAGAAAAAGGGGACTTTCCAAAACTCCGATTTTTCCTATTTTTTGCCATTTAGCAAGGCTATAAACTTGCCTTTTTGCTATTTTTCGAGAATTATTTTCTCTCCCCAATTCGACTCATATTGATAGAAAAATACTTTATTTGCCCTCTAGACGCTATTCAGTGGGGTATTTGGTAAGATCTCGTAACTGTTTTTTCAGAAAAAATGGAGTTTCCAAAGCTATAATTTTGGCCTATTTTTGGCCATTTAGCAAGGCTATAGACTTGCCTTTTTTGTTATTTTTCGAGAATTCTTTTCTCTCCTATTTCGACTCATATTGATAGAAAACGCATTATTTGCACCCAGAAGCTATTCAGGTGGAAAAGGGTAAGATTTGGTAACTTTTATTAGAGAGAAAGGGACTTTCCAAAACACCTGATTTTGGCCTATTTTTGGCCATATAGCAAGGCTAAAGACTTGCCTTTTTGCTTTTTTGGAGAATTATTTTTCTCCTTATTCGACTCATATTGATAGAATAATACTTTATTTGCCCCCTGGAGGCTATTTAGGGATATTTTCTAAGATTTGGTAATTATTTTGGAGAAAAAGGGACTTTCCAAAACTCCGATGTTTCCCATTTTGGCCATTTAGCAAGGCTATAGACTTGCCTTTTTTGTTTATTTTTCGAGAATATTCGACTAATATTGATAGAAAAATACAGTACTTGTATCCTAAAGGCTATTTAGGGGTAATAGGGTAAGATTTGGTACTTTTTTTTCGAGAAATAGGGGACTTTCCAAAACACCTCATTTTGGCCTATTTTTAGCCATTTAGCAAGGCTATAGACTTGCTCTTTTTGCTATTTTTGGAGGATTATTTTTTCTCCCTTATTCGACTCATATTGATAGAAAATACTTTATTTGCCCCCTGGAGGCTATTCGGGGAATATTTTTTAAGATTTGGTAGCTATTTTTGGAGAAGAAAAGGGGCTTCCAAACACATGATTTTGGCCTATTTTTGGCCATTTAGCAAGGCTATAGACTTGCCTTTTTTGCTATTTTTCGAGGATTATTTTCTCTCCCTATTTCGACTCACATTGATAAAGAAATATATTATTTGCCCCCTAGAGGCTATTCAGGGGGTATTGGGTATGATTTGGTAACTTTTTTCGAGAAAAAGGGGACTTTCCAAAACTCCGATTTTTCCTATTTTTGGCCATTTAGCAAGGCTATAGACTTGCCTTTTTTGCTATTTTTCGAGAATTATTTTCTCTCCCTAATTCGACTCATATTGATAGAAAAATACTTTATTTGCCCTCTAGACGCTATTCAGTGGGGTATTTGGTAAGATCTCGTAACTGTTTTTTCAGAAAAAATGGAGTTTCCAAAGCTCTGATTTTGGCCTATTTTGGCCATTTAGCAAGGCTATAGACTTGCCATTTTTGCTACTTTTCGAGAATTATTTTCTCTCCCTAATTCGACTGGTGTTGATAGAAAAAATTTTATTTACCCCCTGGAGGCTTTTCAGGGGATATTTTTTAAGATTTGGTAACTATTTTTGGGAAAAAAAGGGGGTTTCCAAAACACCTGATTTTGGCCTATTTTTGGCCATCTAGCAAGGCTATAGACTGGCCTTTTTTGCTATTTTTCGAGAATTGTTTTCTCTCCCTAATTCGACTGGTGTTGATAGAAAAATACTCTATTTGCCCCCTGGAGGCTATTCAGGGAATATTTTGTAAGATTTGGTAGCTATTTTGGAGAAAAAAGGGGGTTTCGAAACACCTGATTTTACCCTATTTTTGGCCATTTAGCAAGGCTATAGACTTGCCTTTTTTGCTATTTTTCAAGGAATATTTTCTCTCCCTATTTCGACTCACATTGATAAAAAATATATTATTTGCCCTGTAGAGGCTATTCAGGGGGTATTGGGTATGATTTGGTAACTTTTTTCGAGAAAAAATGGAGTTTCCAAAACTCTGATTTTGGCCTATTTTTGGCCATCTAGCAAGGCTATAGACTGGCCTTTTTTGCTATTTTTCGAGAATTATTTTCTCTCCCTAATTCGACTGGTGTTGATAGAAAAATACTCTATTTGCCACCTGGAGGCTATTCAGGGAATATTTTGTAAGATTTGGTAGCTATTTTTGGAGAGAAAAAAGGGGGTTTCGAAACACCTGATTTTACCCTATTTTTGGCCATTTAGCAAGGCTATAGACTTGCCTTTTTTGCTATTTTTCGAGGATTATTTTCTCTCCCTATTTCGACTCACATTGATAAAGAAATATATTATTTGCCCCCTAGAGGCTATTCAGGGGGTATTGGGTATGATTTGGTAACTTTTTTCGAGAAAAAGGGGACTTTCCAAAACTCCGATTTTTCCTATTTTTGGCCATTTAGCAAGGCTATAGACTTGCCTTTTTTGCTATTTTTCGAGGATTATTTTCTCTCCCTATTTCGACTCATATTGATAAAAAAATATATTATTTGCCCCGTAGAGGCTATTCAGGGGGTATTGGGTATGATTTGGTAACTTTTTTCGAGAAAAAATGGAGTTTCCAAAACTCTGATTTTGGCCTATTTTTGACCATTTAGCAAGGCTACAGACTTGCCTTTTTTGCAATTTTTCGAGGATTATTATCTCTCCCTAATTGGACTCATATTGATAGAAAAATACTTTATTTGCCCCCTAAAAGCTTTGCAGGGGATATTTTTTAAAATTTAGTAACTATTTTTGGAGAAAAAAGGGCGTTTCCATAACACTTTATTTTAGCCAATTTTGCCATTTAGCAAGGCTATAGACTTGCCTTTTTCTATTTTTCGAGGATTATTTTCTCTCCTAATTCGACTCATATTGATAGAAAAATACTTCATTTGCCCCCTAGAGGCTATTCAGGGGGGTATTTGGTAAGATCTCGTAACTGTTTGTTCAGAAAAAATGGAGTTTCCAAAGCTATAATTTTGGCCTATTTTTGGCCATTTAGCAAGGCTATAGACTTGCCTTTTTGTTATTTTCGAGAATTCTTTTCTCTCCTATTTCGACTCATATTGATAGAAAACGCATTATTTGCACCCCAGAAGCTATTCAGGTGGAAAAGGGTAAGATTTGGTAACTTTTATTAGAGAGAAAGGGGACTTTCCAAAACACCTGATTTTGGCCTATTTTTGGCCATTTAGCAAGGCTATAGACTTGCCATTTTTGCTACTTTTCGAGAATTATTTTCTCTCCCTAATTCGACTGGTGTTGATAGAAAAAACTTTATTTACCCCCTGGAGGCTTTTCAGGGGATATTTTTTAAGATTTGGTAACTATTTTTGGGAAAAAAAGGGGGTTTCCAAAACACCTGATTTTGGCCAATTTTTGGCCATCTAGCAAGGCTATAGACTGGCCTTTTTTGCTTTTTTTCGAGAATTATTTTCTCTCCCTAATTCGACTGGTGTTGATTGAAAATACTCTATTTGCCCCTGGAGGCTATTCAGGAATATTTTGTAAGATTTGGTAGCTATTTTTTAGAAAAAGGGGTTTCGAAACACCTGATTTTAGCCTATTTTTGGCCATTTAGCAAGGCTATAGACTTGCCTTTTTTGCTATTTTTCGAGGATTATTTTCTCTCCCTATTTCGACTCACATTGATAAAGAAATATATTATTTGCCCCCTAGAGGCTATTCAGGGGGTATTGGGTATGATTTGGTAACTTTTTTCGAGAAAAAATGGAGTTTCCAAAACTCTGATTTTTCCTATTTTTGGCCATTTAGCAAGGCTATAGACTTGCCTTTTTTGCTATTTTTCGAGGATTATTTTCTCTCCCTATTTCGACTCATATTGATAAAAAAATATATTATTTGCCCCGTAGAGGCTATTCAGGGGGTATTGGGTATGATTTGGTAACTTTTTTCGAGAAAAAATGGAGTTTCCAAAACTCTGATTTTGGCCTATTTTTGACCATTTAGCAAGGCTACAGACTTGCCTTTTTTGCAATTTTTCGAGGATTATTATCTCTCCCTAATTGGACTCATATTGATAGAAAAATACTTTATTTGCCCCCCTAAAAGCTTTGCAGGGGATATTTTTTAAAATTTAGTAACTATTTTTGGAGAAAAAAGGGCGTTTCCATAACACTTTATTTTAGCCAATTTTTGCCATTTAGCAAGGCTATAGACTTGCCTTTTTTTCTATTTTTCGAGGATTATTTTCTCTCCCTAATTCGACTCATATTGATAGAAAAATACTTCATTTGCCCCCTAGAGGCTATTCAGGGGGGTATTTGGTAAGATCTCGTAACTGTTTGTTCAGAAAAAATGGAGTTTCCAAAGCTATAATTTTGGCCTATTTTTGGCCATTTAGCAAGGCTATAGACTTGCCTTTTTTGTTATTTTTCGAGAATTCTTTTCTCTCCCTATTTCGACTCATATTGATAGAAAACGCATTATTTGCACCCCAGAAGCTATTCAGGTGGAAAAGGGTAAGATTTGGTAACTTTTATTAGAGAGAAAGGGGACTTTCCAAAACACCTGATTTTGGCCTATTTTGGCCATTTAGCAAGGCTATAGACTTGCCATTTTTGCTACTTTTCGAGAATTATTTTCTCTCCCTAATTCGACTGGTGTTGATAGAAAAAACTTTATTTACCCCCTGGAGGCTTTTCAGGGGATATTTTTTAAGATTTGGTAACTATTTTTGGGAAAAAAAGGGGGTTTCCAAAACACCTGATTTTGGCCAATTTTTGGCCATCTAGCAAGGCTATAGACTGGCCTTTTTTGCTTTTTTTCGAGAATTATTTTCTCTCCCTAATTCGACTGGTGTTGATTGAAAAATACTCTATTTGCCCCCTGGAGGCTATTCAGGGAATATTTTGTAAGATTTGGTAGCTATTTTTTTAGAAAAAAGGGGGTTTCGAAACACCTGATTTTAGCCTATTTTTGGCCATTTAGCAAGGCTATAGACTTGCCTTTTTTGCTATTTTTCGAGGATTATTTTCTCTCCCTATTTCGACTCACATTGATAAAGAAATATATTATTTGCCCCTAGAGGCTATTCAGGGGTATTGGGTATGATTTGGTAACTTTTTCGAGAAAAGGGACTTTCCAAAACTCCGATTTTTCCTATTTTTGGCCATTTAGCAAGGCTATAGACTTGCCTTTTTGCTATTTTTCGAGAATTATTTTCTCTCCTAATTCGACTCATATTGATAGAAAAATACTTTATTTGCCCTCTAGACGCTATTCAGTGGGGTATTTGGTAAGATCTCGTAACTGTTTTTCAGAAAAATGGAGTTTCCAAAGCTCTGATTTTGGCCTATTTTGGCCATTTAGCAAGGCTATAGACTTGCCATTTTGCTACTTTTCGAGAATTATTTTCTCTCCTAATTCGACTGGTGTTGATAGAAAAAATTTTATTTACCCCCTGGAGGCTTTTCAGGGGATATTTTTTAAGATTTGGTAACTATTTTTGGGAAAAAAAGGAGGTTTCCAAAACACCTGATTTTGGCCTATTTTTGGCCATCTAGCAAGGCTATAGACTGGCCTTTTTGCTATTTTTCGAGAATTGTTTTCTCTCCTAATTCGACTGGTGTTGATAGAAAATACTCTATTTGCCCCTGGAGGCTATTCAGGGAATATTTTGTAAGATTTGGTAGCTATTTTTGGAGAAAAAAGGGGGTTTCGAAACACCTGATTTTACCCTATTTTTGGCCATTTAGCAAGGCTATAGACTTGCCTTTTTTGCTATTTTTCGAGGATTATTTTCTCTCCCTATTTCGACTCATATTGATAAAAAAATATATTATTTGCCCCGTAGAGGCTATTCAGGGGGTATTGGGTATGATTTGGTAACTTTTTTCGAGAAAAAATGGAGTTTCCAAAACTCTGATTTTGGCCTATTTTTGACCATTTAGCAAGGCTACAGACTTGCCTTTTTTGCAATTTTTCGAGGATTATTATCTCTCCCTAATTGGACTCATATTGATAGAAAAATACTTTATTTGCCCCCCTAAAAGCTTTGCAGGGGATATTTTTTAAAATTTAGTAACTATTTTTGGAGAAAAAAGGGCGTTTCCATAACACTTTATTTTAGCCCATTTTTGGCCATTTAGCAAAGCCATAGACTTGCCTTTTTTGCTATTTTTCGAGAATTATTTTCTCTCCCTAATTCGACTCAAATTGAAGGAAAATATATTATTTGCCCCTTAAAGGCTATTCAGGGGGTATTGGGTATGATTTGGTAACTTTTTCTAGAAAAAGGGGACTTTCCAAAACTCCGATTTTTCCTATTTTTTGCCATTTAGCAAGGCTATAGACTTGCCTTTTTGCTATTTTTCGAGAATTATTTTCTCTCCCCAATTCGACTCATATTGATAGAAAAATACTTTATTTGCCCTCTAGACGCTATTCAGTGGGGTATTTGGTAAGATCTCGTAACTGTTTTTTCAGAAAAAATGGAGTTTCCAAAGCTATAATTTTGGCCTATTTTTGGCCATTTAGCAAGGCTATAGACTTGCCTTTTTTGTTATTTTTCGAGAATTCTTTTCTCTCCCTATTTCGACTCATATTGATAGAAAACGCATTATTTGCACCCCAGAAGCTATTCAGGTGGAAAAGGGTAAGATTTGGTAACTTTTATTAGAGAGAAAGGGGACTTTCCAAAACACCTGATTTTGGCCTATTTTTGGCCATATAGCAAGGCTAAAGACTTGCCTTTTTTGCTTTTTTTGGAGAATTATTTTTTCTCCCTTATTCGACTCATATTGATAGAATAATACTTTATTTGCCCCCCTGGAGGCTATTTAGGGGATATTTTCTAAGATTTGGTAATTATTTTTGGAGAAAAAAGGGGACTTTCCAAAACTCCGATGTTTCCCATTTTTGGCCATTTAGCAAGGCTATAGACTTGCCTTTTTGTTTATTTTCGAGAATATTCGACTAATATTGATAGAAAAATACAGTACTTGTATCCTAAAGGCTATTTAGGGGTAATAGGGTAAGATTTGGTACTTTTTTTTCGAGAAATAGGGGACTTTCCAAAACACCTCATTTTGGCCTATTTTTAGCCATTTAGCAAGGCTATAGACTTGCTCTTTTTGCTATTTTTGGAGGATTATTTTTTCTCCCTTATTCGACTCATATTGATAGAAAATACTTTATTTGCCCCCTGGAGGCTATTCGGGGAATATTTTTTAAGATTTGGTAGCTATTTTTGGAGAAGAAAAGGGGCTTCCAAACACATGATTTTGGCCTATTTTTGGCCATTTAGCAAGGCTATAGACTTGCCTTTTTTGCTATTTTTCGAGGATTATTTTCTCTCCCTATTTCGACTCACATTGATAAAGAAATATATTATTTGCCCCTAGAGGCTATTCAGGGGGTATTGGGTATGATTTGGTAACTTTTTTCGAGAAAAAGGGGACTTTCCAAAACTCCGATTTTTCCTATTTTTGGCCATTTAGCAAGGCTATAGACTTGCCTTTTTTGCTATTTTTCGAGAATTATTTTCTCTCCTAATTCGACTCATATTGATAGAAAAATACTTTATTTGCCCTCTAGACGCTATTCAGTGGGGTATTTGGTAAGATCTCGTAACTGTTTTTTCAGAAAAAATGGAGTTTCCAAAGCTCTGATTTTGGCCTATTTTGGCCATTTAGCAAGGCTATAGACTTGCCATTTTTGCTACTTTTCGAGAATTATTTTCTCTCCTAATTCGACTGGTGTTGATAGAAAAATTTTATTTACCCCTGGAGGCTTTTCAGGGATATTTTTAAGATTTGGTAACTATTTTGGGAAAAAGGGGTTTCCAAAACACCTGATTTTGGCCTATTTTTGGCCATCTAGCAAGGCTATAGACTGGCCTTTTTTGCTATTTTTCGAGAATTGTTTTCTCTCCCTAATTCGACTGGTGTTGATAGAAAAATACTCTATTTGCCCCCTGGAGGCTATTCAGGGAATATTTTGTAAGATTTGGTAGCTATTTTTGGAGAAAAAAGGGGGTTTCGAAACACCTGATTTTACCCTATTTTTGGCCATTTAGCAAGGCTATAGACTTGCCTTTTTTGCTATTTTTCAAGGAATATTTTCTCTCCCTATTTCGACTCACATTGATAAAAAAATATATTATTTGCCCCGTAGAGGCTATTCAGGGGGTATTGGGTATGATTTGGTAACTTTTTTCGAGAAAAAATGGAGTTTCCAAAACTCTGATTTTGGCCTATTTTTGGCCATCTAGCAAGGCTATAGACTGGCCTTTTTTGCTATTTTTCGAGAATTATTTTCTCTCCCTAATTCGACTGGTGTTGATAGAAAAATACTCTATTTGCCACCTGGAGGCTATTCAGGGAATATTTTGTAAGATTTGGTAGCTATTTTTGGAGAGAAAAAAGGGGGTTTCGAAACACCTGATTTTACCCTATTTTTGGCCATTTAGCAAGGCTATAGACTTGCCTTTTTTGCTATTTTTCGAGGATTATTTTCTCTCCCTATTTCGACTCACATTGATAAAGAAATATATTATTTGCCCCCTAGAGGCTATTCAGGGGGTATTGGGTATGATTTGGTAACTTTTTTCGAGAAAAAGGGGACTTTCCAAAACTCCGATTTTTCCTATTTTTGGCCATTTAGCAAGGCTATAGACTTGCCTTTTTTGCTATTTTTCGAGGATTATTTTCTCTCCCTATTTCGACTCATATTGATAAAAAAATATATTATTTGCCCCGTAGAGGCTATTCAGGGGGTATTGGGTATGATTTGGTAACTTTTTTCGAGAAAAAATGGAGTTTCCAAAACTCTGATTTTGGCCTATTTTTGACCATTTAGCAAGGCTACAGACTTGCCTTTTTTGCAATTTTTCGAGGATTATTATCTCTCCCTAATTGGACTCATATTGATAGAAAAATACTTTATTTGCCCCCCTAAAAGCTTTGCAGGGGATATTTTTTAAAATTTAGTAACTATTTTTGGAGAAAAAAGGGCGTTTCCATAACACTTTATTTTAGCCAATTTTTGCCATTTAGCAAGGCTATAGACTTGCCTTTTTTTCTATTTTTCGAGGATTATTTTCTCTCCCTAATTCGACTCATATTGATAGAAAAATACTTCATTTGCCCCCTAGAGGCTATTCAGGGGGGTATTTGGTAAGATCTCGTAACTGTTTGTTCAGAAAAAATGGAGTTTCCAAAGCTATAATTTTGGCCTATTTTTGGCCATTTAGCAAGGCTATAGACTTGCCTTTTTTGTTATTTTTCGAGAATTCTTTTCTCTCCCTATTTCGACTCATATTGATAGAAAACGCATTATTTGCACCCCAGAAGCTATTCAGGTGGAAAAGGGTAAGATTTGGTAACTTTTATTAGAGAGAAAGGGGACTTTCCAAAACACCTGATTTTGGCCTATTTTTGGCCATATAGCAAGGCTAAAGACTTGCCTTTTTTGCTTTTTTTGGAGAATTATTTTTTCTCCCTTATTCGACTCATATTGATAGAATAATACTTTATTTGCCCCCCTGGAGGCTATTTAGGGGATATTTTCTAAGATTTGGTAATTATTTTTGGAGAAAAAAGGGGACTTTCCAAAACTCCGATGTTTCCCATTTTTGGCCATTTAGCAAGGCTATAGACTTGCCTTTTTTGTTTATTTTTCGAGAATATTCGACTAATATTGATAGAAAAATACAGTACTTGTATCCTAAAGGCTATTTAGGGGTAATAGGGTAAGATTTGGTACTTTTTTTTCGAGAAATAGGGGACTTTCCAAAACACCTCATTTTGGCCTATTTTTAGCCATTTAGCAAGGCTATAGACTTGCTCTTTTTGCTATTTTTGGAGGATTATTTTTTCTCCCTTATTCGACTCATATTGATAGAAAATACTTTATTTGCCCCCTGGAGGCTATTCGGGGAATATTTTTTAAGATTTGGTAGCTATTTTTGGAGAAGAAAAGGGGCTTCCAAACACATGATTTTGGCCTATTTTTGGCCATTTAGCAAGGCTATAGACTTGCCTTTTTTGCTATTTTTCGAGAATTATTTTTTCTCCCTAATTTGACTGGTTGTGATAGAAAAATACTTTATTTGCCCCCTGGAGGCTTTTCAAGGGATATTTTTTAAGATTTGGTAACTATTTTTGGAGAGAAAGGGGGTTTCCAAAACACCTGATTTTGGACTATTTTTGGCCATTTAGCAAGGCTATAGACTGGCCTTTTTGCTATTTTTCGAGAATTATTTTCTCTCCCTAATTCGACTGGTATTGATAGAAAAATACTTTATTTTCCCCTTAAAGGCTATTCAGGGGGTATTGGGTATGATTTGGTAACTTTTCTCTAGAAAAAGGGGACTTTCCAAAACTCCAATTTTTCCTATTTTTGGCAATTTAGCAAGGCTATAGACTTGCCTTTTTTGCTATTTTTCGAGAATTATTTTCTCTCCCTAATTCGACTCATATGGATATAAAAATACTTTATTTGCTCCCCTCGAAGCTTTGCAGGGAATATTTTTTAAGATTTGGTAGCTATTTTTGGAGAAAAAAGGGGGTTTCCAAACACCTGATTTTAGCCTATTTTTGGCCATTTAGCAAGGCTATAGACTTGCCTTTTTTGCTATTTTTCGAGGATTATTTTCTCTCCCTATTTCGACTCATATTGATAAAAAAATATATTATTTGCCCCCTAGAGGCTATTCAGGGGGTCTTGGGTATGATTTGGTAACTTTTTTTGAGAAAAAGGGGACTTTCGAAAACTCCGATTTTTCCTATTCTTGGCCATTTAGCAAGGCTATAGACTTGCCTTTTTTGATATTTTTCGAGAATTTTTTCCTTTCCCTAATTTGACTGATATTGATAGAAAAACACTTTATTTGCCCTCTAGACGCAATTCAGGGGAGTATTTGGTAAGATCTCGTAACTGTTTTTTCAGAAAAAATGGAGTTTTCAAAACTCTGATTTTGGCCTATTTTTGGCAATTTAGCAAGGCTATAGACTTGCCTTTTTTGCTATTTTTCGAGAATTATTTTCTCTCCCTAATTCGACTCATATTGATAGAAAAATACTTTATTTGCCCCCTAGAGGCTATTCAGGGGGTATTGGGTATGATTTGGTAACTTTTTTCGAGAAAAAGGGACTTTCCAAAACTCCGATTTTTCCTATTTTTTGCCATTTAGCAAGGCTATAGACTTGCCTTTTTTGCTATTTTTCGAGAATTATTTTCTCTCCCTAATTCGACTCATATTGACAGAAAAATACTTTTTTGCCCCCCCCCCTGGAGGCTATTCAGGGTATATTCTTTTAAGATTTGGTAACTATTTTTGAAGAAAAAAGGAGGTTTTTCACCACACCTGACTTTGTGCTATTTTTGGCCATTTAGCAAGGCTATAGACTTGCCCTTTTTGCTATTTTTCGAGGATTATTTTCTCTCCCTAATTCGACTCATATTGACAGAAAAATATATGATTTGCTCCCTAGAGGCTATTCAGGGAGTATTAGGTAAGATTTCGTAACTTTTTTTTCGAGAAAATGGGACTTTCCAAAACTCCGATTTTTGCCTATTTTTGGCCACTTAGCAAGGCTATAGACTTGCCTTTTTTGCTCTTTTTCGAGGATTATTTTCTGTCCCTTATTCGACCCATATTGATAGAAAAATACTTTCTTTGCCCCCTGGAGGCTATTCAGGGGGATGTTTTTTAAGATTTGGTAACTATTTTTGGAGAAAAAAGGGGGTTTCCAAAACTCCGATTTTCGACTATTTTGGCCATTTAGCAAAGCTATAGACTTGCTTTTTTGCTATTTTTCGAGGATTATTTTCTGTCCCTAATTCGACTCATATTGATAGAAAAATACTTTATTTGCCCCCTAGAGGCTATTCAGGGGGGTATTTGGTAAGATTTCGTAACTATTTTTCAGAAAAAATGGAGTTTCCAAAACTCCGATTTTTGCCTATTTTTGGCCATTTAGAAAGGCTATAGACTTGCCTTTTTTGCTCTTTTTTGAGGATTATTTTCTGTCCCTAATTCGACTCATATTGATAGAAAAATACTTTATTTGCCCCCTAGAGGCTATTCAGGGCGGTATTTGGTAAGATTTCGTAACTATTTTTCAGAAAAAATGGAGTTTCCAAAACTCCGATTTTCGCCTATTTTGGCCATTTAGCAAAGCTATAGACTTGCCTTTTTTGCTATTTTTCGAGGATTATTTTCTCTCCCTAATTCGACTCATATTGATAGAAAAATACTTCATTTGCCCCCTAGAGGCTATTCAGGGGGGTATTTGGTAAGATTTCGTAACTATAGACTTGCCTTTTTTGCTCTTTTTTGAGGATTATTTTCTGTCCCTAATTCGACTCATATTGATAGAAAAATACTTTATTTGCCCCCTAGAGGCTATTCAGGGGGGTATTTGGTAAGATTTCGTAACTATAGACTTGCCTTTTTTGCTCTTTTTTGAGGATTATTTTCTGTCCCTAATTCGACTCATATTGATAGAAAAATACTTTCTTTGCCCCCTGGAGGCTATTCAGGGGATATTTTTTAAGATTTGGTAACTCTTTTTGCAGAAAAAGGGGAGTTTCCAAAACACCTGATTTTAGCCTATTTTTGGCCATATAGACTTGCCTTTTTTGCTATTTTTCGAGGATAATTTTCTGTCCTAATTCGACTCATATTGATAGGAAATACATCATTTGCCCCCTAGAAGCTATTCGGGCGGCATTGGGTAAGAATTGGTAACTTTTTTTCGAGAAAAAGGGGACTTTCCAAAACATATGATTTTAGCCTATTTTTGGCCATTTAGCAACGCTATAGACTTACCTTTTTTGCCATTTTTTGAGGATTATTTTCTCTCCCTAATTTGATTCATATTGATAGAAAAATACATTATTTGTCCCCTAGAAGCTATTCAGGGGGTATTGAGTAAGATTTAGCAACTATTTTTGAAGAGAAAAGGGAGTTTCCAAAGCATCTGATTTTGGCCATTTAGCAAGGCTATAGACTTGTCTTTTTTGCCATTTTTTGAGGATTATTTTCTCTCCCTAACTTGACTCATATTGATAGAAAAATGCTTAATTTATCCCCTAGAGGCTGTTCAAGGGGTATTTGGTAAGATTTGGTAACTATTTTTTAAGGGAAAAGGGAGTTGCCAAAACTCGTGATTTTGGCCTATTTTTGTCAATTAGCAAGGCTATAGCGTTGCCTTTTTTGCGATTCTTTAAGGGTAACGTTCTCTCCCTTTCACATTGATAGAAATATACTTTATTTACTACCTAAAGGCTATTTTAAGGGGTATTTGATAAGCTTTGGTAACCATTTTTGAGGGAAAAAAGTGAGTTTTTAAACATGATTTTTGGCCATTTAGCAAGGCTTTTGACTTGCCTTTTTTGCTATTTTTCGAGGATTATTTTCTCTCCCTAATTCGACTCATATTGATAGAAAAATACATTATTTTCCCCCTAGAAGCTATTCAGGGGGTATTGAGTAAGATTTAGTAACTATTTTTGAAGACAAAAGGGAGTTTCCAAAGCATCTGATTCTGGCCCATTTTTGGCCATTTAGCAAGGCTATAGACTTACCATTTTTGCTATTTTTTGAGGATTATTTTCCTCCTAATTCGACTTATATTGATAGAAAAATACATTATTTGGCCCCTAGAGGCTATTCAGGGGGAATAGGGTAAGATTTGGTAACGTTTTTCGAGAAACAGGGGACTTTCCAAAACACCTGATTTTGGCCTATTTTTGGTCAATTAGCAAGGCTATAGAGTTGCCTTTTTTGCGATTCTTTGAGGGTAACTTTCTCTCCCTTTCACATTGATAGAAATATACTTTATTTACCATCTAAAGGCTATTTTAAGGGATATTTGATAAGTTTTGGTAACCATTTTTGAGGGAAAAAAGTGAGTTTTTAAACATGATTTTTGGCCATTTAGCAAGGCTATAGAGTTGCCTTTTTTGCGATTCTTCGAGGGTAATTTCTCTCCCTTTCACATTGATAGAAATATAATTTATTTAACACCTAAAGGTTATTTTAAGGGATATTTGCTAAGCTTTGGTAACCAATTTTTAGGGAAAAAAGTGAGTTTTTAAACATGATTTTTGGCCATTTAGCAAGGCCATAGACTTGCAATTTTGCCAATTTTTCGAGGGTAATGTTTCTTCCTAATTCGGCCTAATTTGACAGAACAATACTTCGTTTCCTCCTAAAGCTCATTTCGGGTTTTTTGGGAGGATTCGGTATTGATTTTTGAAGAAAAAAGTAGTTTTCCAGAAACACATGATCTCGGCCGATTTTTGCCCATTTTGCAAGGCCTTTTTGGCGATTCTTCGAGGGGATCTGTCTCTTCCTACTTTGCCCTAATTTGATGGGAAAAGACTCTGTTCATCCCTAGAAGTCATTTAGAGGTTTTTCGGGAGGAATTGGTAACCACTTTTGCAGACATCATCATCACGTTGTGCAGAGAGGAAATGCAGAGAAAAATGCTTTTCAAAAGTTGAGCTCCTAAAATATTAAATAAATTTCTGGAAATACGCAATAAGGATTCGAAACAGGCAATATTCTTGTATTTTCTATTGCTATTAAATTGAAAAATTAATAAAGATGACTTTTAACTACAATGGGAAAATATGTTAACTCTAGGAATAATGTGGGGGCATTCTAGGACAAAACCGTCTGTTATCAAATTTATGTTTTTAGAACGAATGTTGATTTTTAGAACGTACCTAAGTTAGTAGAGCATGTTTTCATTTAGTCCAAAAGAACACAATACACTTTAAGAACCAGAAAACTTTCTGGCTGTTCTTAAGTTTTTGCCTTTTTTGAGCCTGAAATTTTGCAATTAAAGTGCTGCCTACTTGTCCATTATTACGTGTATGAAATGTTCATTTTACCGTGTAAGGCAAAATTTACAGCAAACAAGCCAAGTACACTTTCAGTAATAATGTATTCGCCAGGTTGAGCTTTCATTGGCTATTCCAAATCTTTCTGAAATCTGATTGGCTATAGACAAAAAACAATGACGTATGAATATCGATTTTCGACGGAAAAAAATGGAAGAAAATAAAAATTCGACGATGGGTTTAGGTGATATCTCTTTTTAAGATTACCAAACTTTAGGGATATTAAGTGGTCAAGCGGTGAGTTGCTAAGTGGATTACTATATATTAGATCTGAAGTTAGCGGTTTCAACAGTAGCGGGAATTCAACCCAATTCAACTTTCCGACTGGTAGGGCCAAGAGGCCTAGATTTTCGGCAAACAGAAAACTGGGGGGGGGCTCGACCCCCTTAGACCCCATCGTTTCCGCTTCTGTATTACATTTCCTTTCCCTTCACTGACAGAGCGATATAATTCAACGGACGGGATAAGCATTCTAACTTCGGGCCTTTTGTAGTCCTTGTGAGCGCAAGAGGGAAGGGCGTCTTTACCGAACTGGTACCAACCAGTTTCAAGGACGCCAGAGCCAATTTAGAAGAAAAGTGAAGATCTATTCTCTCAAGACAATGTAAAACAAAGATATTGAGCCAAAAATTAAACACTAGCTACTTATTTTGTGAGGATAAAATGGCCAGGCTCCCATCTCTGTGCCATGGCTGAGAGTGGCGATCGCTCGCAAGAAGGTCATTGAAAACAGAAGTCTTAGCTAGCATCTAAAAATCAGACGGAATACACTTTAGGGAAATATATGTAATACACACCTGTCAATTTGCATCAACCATAAAGATTTCGTCTTACATTTCATCATCGTCATTAAGACCAAAGTCCTCCTCAGGGAAATCACCAACAGTAACTTGACTAGGACGAACGAACCCGCCATATTTTGGAGCACATTCGAAGTACTTTTTACCTTGAACACTAAAGCAAAATAAAATTCTTATCAAACTGAAACTAATCGAAAAATTTAAACTGTCCGTCAATTAAAATTCTGCATACTTACGTTCCGTTATTTTTCCCCAATGGTTCGTCATATTTCACGCCGATCCACCAACCAGGTTTGAATTCTGTAAGACCTGAAATTGATATATCTCGTATAAGATGAAAAGCTTATAGAGACAGAAAAGAATACGGTTTGCAAAGAGTAAGAAAGGACCTCTTTTGGTCAAATTGTAGTTCCATAAGTTCCTTAATAGTTCAAGTTTGACCGCGCATCAAGTGCGATGAAAGGAGCACAGACAATAGAAAAATATCGAAATTCTGAATGCTGCTTTTAATTGTGGATATTTACAGGAGGCAAGAGAGAAGTTTGATATATGTAAAAGTACAATGTCGCGAAATCAAGAAGTATATTTCACTGATATCGTCTGATCAAATATGTAATGCCGGGGGGTATTTCATTGTTCAAGAGACTAGACGTGCCGCCCAGTTTTTCCAAACTCACCCATGTCTACCGATAAGCTCTGTTACTCGTGGTACCCATGTATAGAAAGAACAACGAAATTTTTTACCCATTTGTACCAATATCTAAAATATTTGAACCATATCTAACGTCTGAGGCAACTCTAAATGCGGCGATAAGGCCTTTGCGCCGAAAACTAAAACGCAAATTTTATCAGGCTTTTCAAGACAATGCATGTTTAAAAGTTTTTTATATTTTACTACCCATGTGTAGAGATTCTTTACGGAAAACCAATCGATATGAAGGGAAATTGGCGCTGAAAAAGTTACCCATTTGGGCGGCACATCTAGTATAATGAACAATGGGAGTACCCCCGGGATGTAATGTAGTCTCCACTCGCATCTTCGTATAGGACTCGACCTCGGAATAGAGTCTGCCTTAGTCAATTGTTTTTGGTATATTTCTGGCGTTTATGCTCTGAGGAATGTAAGAGAACAAGAGCTTGTAAGTGTGCCCAGAGATAATTCTGCTGTTTCTCGCAATTTTAATTTCTTAAATAAAAAAAGTTTCCCAGCATTTAGTTAAGAAGAGCATTATTTCGGGAGAAAGTGTTAGCATTGTTATTTTCGTTATTCTTAGAGATAATTTAATGGGATTGTAATTTTGCGAAGCCTTATTCCCAATTCAACTTACCTACATACACAACAGTGCCTCTACGTGTTGGTTGTTTTGGTACACTAACTTCACATCGATCTCCAATTTTCATGGTTTTTGCCGTTTCTTCTTCTTCTAATTCTTTTTGTTTTTCTTTTTCTTCGGCATTTTTCGCATCATCTGAATATTTTCCCATTTTATTTAGTTTTAGAAAGTTACGAACAGTATCTAATGAAGAAAATAAGTTGAAATCAAAGAAAGATGTCGTTCTGGGGCAAAATTAAAGAAAAATAAAATTAGGTGGATTTGCAGAAGGGAATTTTCATTCAAGAGTTGTTGAAAATTTTTTGCCTGATTTGAATTTATTTCAAAACTTATTCCTTTAACTTTGATCGTTGAAGTTATAGCTGCTTTAGCAATTTAGCTGAAATTCTTTACGTGTCTTATACAAACAACCTTGTTAACAGTCGATGAAAGCTTGAATTCTTTTAACAGTTTTGTCGGTAAATGGGAGAACTCTTTTCTCGAAACGATACGGGGAAAACCAGGCTTATAAACAAGTGCGGCTTACAATCGGAAAAATACGGTATGGTTTTATAGACTTCCATATTTAATAGAAAAACAATTTTTTGGAAATTTAAAGTTGTGAGAATTAATTAGAACCAGTAAAATCGAGTCGAATCTAAAAAGTTTGGTCATTTGATGATTAAGAGGACATGTACAGTTAAACTTTGCTCAACTTTTCTCAGCTGGATGCACGGACTGGAATGTGCAGCGTACAGAAATTGCTCAAAACATGGAAGCAGTAACACCTAATTATCTTAATGCCTGGTGACATTGTTTTATCAGCACCAGCATTGTATTTTCTCCCTGTATCAAAAAAAACTCTATGGTACAAGGTTATTTGTTGAAAAAGTCTTTTTCCATAAATTCTCAAGTACTTTCGAACCAAAAAACTACGTGACTATTTGGTGAACCCCTGATGAATACTACCAACCGTTAAACATCGACCAGTAACAATTGCTCTGTCATTTTAAACCTCAACCGAATATTGCTTGGTATTCCTCGCGAAATTTAAAGGAAACTTCAGTCTGATAAACTGCATTCAGAAGAAGACAGGCGGATGATTTGTCTTCCATTAGCATTTGGTGCCCGAATCCGAATAGAAATGGGTAAGCCAGCAATCAAATGGCATGTTTTCTGTGTAACATCGAACATTTTAATCTCTGATGACAGAAACGGATTCAAATGAGCAAGTTGAGCACCTCGCGAGGTGCTCAACTTAGCGGGAGTTTGCCCTCGACAAAAATGTACCATGTACAGTTATAAGCAAGCGAATCCTGGTGCGATAACAGGCTTAATCCTCTAAAATATGCAGTTTTTCCTGACTTGAGCACAACTGTACATGTCCTCTTTCATTTTCAGCTCGAATTTTTCTACTTTTGATACATCTTCAAACTCTCCTGCTGTTCTGCTTGGATCTTTGTCTATTACCTAAAGAAATTGAGCAACCATACTCTGTATTCTTCATAGTTAAGCCAAAGTTCGAAATTGAATAATTTCATCTCACAGAAGGTAAGCAATAGCGTCAGTCTCACATCACAAGTATTTGATGTCTTGCATATTACTATGTAAAATTGCTTAAAGACCAAAACGCAAGCAATATATAGAGCACAACATTATTGGAGCGATTTGAGAATAGGTTGGCTGGTGAAATTGTTTAAAACAGGCAGGAAACAACTTTATTATATGGTGTTCAGAATACGGCTGTCCAGACCGGCAAAGGGGCAATCTGATTGAAAGTTTGTAAAAGTTTGTAAAATTTCTAGACCTATTTATTGCTTGATATCGTACTACAAACATCTTTGACGCGATTTTGCCACTTTTCTGACCAAATTAAAGTCAAACTTTCGACTTTTCTTCAATTTGCCACCCACTTTTATGGGGTTTTGGTTAAAATCATACCCATGTTTAGAGAATTTCAGTGCCCAAAACCCACCCATATGGGCGGCACATACCCGTACCCGAATTATACTAAGTACCCCCCCCCCCCGGGAAGCCGTATTGACCTGTGTTGAGATAACAAAGTGATATAGCCGCATAATTTCTTATTGATCAAGTGAGAGAGACTGAGATGGGAAAATGAAATACTGACAAACAATGTTTCTTGAGTAAACATTCTCCAACAAAGTTAGAAAATATTTTCCATCGCTTTTAACAGCATCCAATAAAGCCTTTATTGAACAACTGCTTGGTCACTGCAGGAAAATATTTGGACCTCAGCTTCTTGAATGGACCACACTGTGTTCGTTCCACACAAAATGCTTAGGTCCAAATAATTTCCAGCATTGACCTCGCAATCGTTCAATAACTGCATAGTCCACCACCACTCCAAGATGGGAAAATGAATTAATACCAGGGAAACCATGCTGAGGGTATCAGCTTAGAAGAACAGGCGGTACTTTGGGACTTTTACGTTATACACCTGAACTTATTTTGAAAATTCGAAATTTGTTCAGTTAGCCTTTACAAACAATTCCACATCTACTCACATGAACAGTCATTCCATCATTGACATTGTATTGCCTCAGAGTTGCATCATCATTGTCTAATTTGCAAACCAATTTGTTGTCCTTGTCAAAAAGTTCTAAACACATTGACTGTGACATGGCGCCAGTTATTAACTCCAGTTTTCCCTAAGAATATATTCAAAAATCAACAGCCATAAGGCCAAGCATTTAAAACATAGCCTATTGAATTGCTTTTAATTCAAACCACAAGCTGTTACAATCATGATTTTTTTACTCCACACAACAGAGTCAGTGCATTGTTCAGTAGCGAAAGACCTATTTATAGCCCAGTGGCGTAGGGGAGGTCTGTGGGGCCCTTAGTGACGTAGTGGGACTGGAGCCCCTTGTTACCATGTCTAATAAGGAACTAGGAAGCTGAAATAGGAAATAGGCACTAGAGAATAGGGAATAGGAAACTGCAAGCATATCAAAAGCTTTTTGGACATTCATATTTTTTCGGCGGTTGCAACAACCACTTTACACAAAGGACTTCAGGTAATGATGAGCTAATCCTGCTCTAAAGCATCAACTTTGCAATATCAACAACTTTCTCAATTTTAAGCAGTTTGTCATGTAAGAAAACACGTGAATTTCATCAAGAAAGATCTTTTCAGAAAGACATAATTACAAGGTTGGGGGCCCCTTGGAGCCTCGTATGAGCGGGGGCCCTTAGTTGTATGCCCTAAAGGTAACCACCATCAGCTACGCCACTGTTATAGCCTGCCCATCCTCTGACGCACATTACTTTTATGTTGATTCCCTTTAAACTGTCCAACAAGACCCATGTTTTGATTGGTAGTTTTAAACAATTTCACCATGCATGGGAAAACAAAAATGCAAACACCCAATCTGGAATATGATACCTATATTAGATAGTTACTAGCCCTTGCCCGAGTGAGACCACCGCCTCGCAAGGACCTCCGCTTTCAAGGACTTCCTCTTCCCAAGGACTCTTGGGTGAGGGGAAGCCTTTAATTTGCGATACTTGCTCTCAATCTTAATCCTAATGTTAATCCTAATCTTACTTATACTCGTAATCTCAATCTTATTCTTAGTTTTGGTATTTGTGTTAGACCGAAATTTAAAACTTGATGCTAATGTTTATCCTAGTCTTGAACTTAACATATAGTTAATCATAATTTTAATATTAATCTTAATGTTAGCCTTGACTTAGTCTTAAACTTTAAATCAATCTCAATCTTGAATTTTAACTTAAGTTCAACTTAAATTTCAAAAGAAATTTAAATCCGATCCTCAAGTTAAAATTTGTCTTAATGTTGATTGCAACATAAAAATAAAGCAGTTTAAACTTAACCGTTTACTGCTCATGTTCCTAAGGTCATGTTCCTTGGTTTTGTGTTTCTTGTTGCTGTTCAGTAATGCTCCTTTGTCCTACCTCAGCTTGTTCTTTATTACGGCCATCAGTCCTGTTTCTTAGCCTCGTTATTGCTAATGTTCTTCAGTCCTATTTCTTTGCCATGTTACTCTCCTTCTTGTTTCTTTTCATGGTATTCAGTCCTGTTCCTTCTTCGTGTTCCCTGGTCTTGTTCTAATTAATGTTCCTCAGTCCTGTTTCTCGGTCCTGTTCCCCAGTCTTGTTATTGCTCATGTTCTTCAGTCCTGTTTCTTTGCTATGTTACTCCATTTTGTTTCTTTTCATTGTCTTCAGTCCTGTTCCTTGGTCTTCTTACCTAGTCTTGTTCTCATTCTTGTTCCTCAGTCCTGTTACTCGGTCCTGTTCCTTAGTCTTGTTGTTACTTATGTTCTTCATTTCTGTTCCTGTGTCATATTCCTTAGTCCTGTTTTTATTCATGGTCTTCAGTCCTGTTCCTTAGTCTGTTCCTCAGTCTTGTTATTACTCGTGTTACTCAATCTGGAATTCTATGTGACCACCCTTAGATTTATAAAAATTTTATTTAAATTCAACGCTGCTTGGATTTAATTTGCTAAAATCTATGTTGAAACTTGAATAGAGTAATGTTACATTTAAAACAGAATTTGATTTAAAATTTAATTCAAAGTCAAAAGGCGGAAGTTGCTGTCACTACATGTTTTGCGGAAGTCATGCCAGTGATCACGCACGCCCAACAGCAAACAGCGAGGACAGCGAGGGGAAGATGTTTTTGAGAGCGAAAATTCGCTGATGAATTCTAAAATGTTTTGAATCATTTCAAAAGGAAATCATCCGGTATGCCCAGAATATGTAAGCCCACAAGGAATCTCAGGGTAAGTTTAGTTAACAGAGCTTGGCGATTTAAAAACAAAGGCGCCAATTAGCCTCGGCGTCTTCTGACGAAAACCCATGCTGTGAAGACAATTGTGAAATTGTTCGAAACGTCGTGTTACGAAAGTCAAAGACGGGAAGCCCCAATTACCCCAGAAGAGAGTGAAAAAAGAGAAATTAGGAGGCGATGGCAAGCCTACCCCTTAGTCTACGAGGAAAGAAAGCAGTTCGAGTTGGGCAGCTTGCACGGCGACCGAAGAATGACTATCAGCAAAACGCGCGTAGCTTCGATCTCTGTTTTAGTATATACAGAAGTTTTACCTTGAAACTATGCAATGTAGCATCCAATGGAAATCTTCTTTCTGCACCAAATGAGGATACAGAACTTGTAATATGCAGATTCACCATGTCACCCATATCTGAAAGAGGTATTAAACATTTGAGATATGGTAAAACTATCTGTCTACTTTAAGCTTAGAACAATGCAATGGATCGATAGTGCAAGAAAAATTGAAGATGATGTCGGTTGATGCTAGTATTGTATTGAATTTCATGATTGATGGAAAAGGAGGATGTCCTTTTGAATGCGGCTTAGGCTATTTATTGCATTGTTTTGCCTAACATCAGTTGGAGTTGTTAGTTAGTTGGGCACACACATTTGCTTTCTTTGCAAGGTCTAGACTTTTGTGCTAACCAAAGGGAGTCCACTCAATAGTTCAGGGCTAGTCTAAGCAGTGCAACCCCAGTCCTCCCTCTCACTGTTTCAACCAGACTTCATGATTCTATTTGCCTTATGTAACAGAGAGCTTGGGACTCTCTTCACTCTTTGTGGCACGTTTGACCTAGCTTTCTTTGCTTGGTGAATCTAAACCCACACAGTCATAGAGTCTGTGTCTTGATGTTAGAAGATGGCCCATCGTCATCACTCTTTATCTAAAATCTTTTAGTTTCAGGGTCATGCATCATCTACCTACAGACGTGGGTGGGGTGTGTCCTCTGCTTCTGTCTGTTGTTGAGTGTGTCCATACCTAGTCTGATAGTCTGTCCACGTCCACGTAAAACTACAGGAGGACGACTGTCTGGACCAATTTCTGGAGGAAATCGTGCCACCTTGACACAACTAATGCTTATTATATTCATGATTATGAATAAAAACAAAAAAGATACCTGGTAACCTTGTTTTCTTGAGTTCCAACCGCTACCCGCTTGATCTACGCAGCTGCAAGCTGTCTTCTTTCTAGGCCTTTCTGCCTGTTTTTGTACCAATTTCTGAATTGAGCTGAATTGACGGTGGCTGGCCTCATTTGCATACGATGCGGGGGATGAGAAAAGTATGTATAAAAACAACAAAGAAAATGTTTCACATAGCTTCATAATGAATTCGACAAAATAGTAAAACAATTTATACGCCTTTACACTCGTCTACAGTTTCTTCGTTATTTCTTCATGATTTCATTACGATGGTCCTTGGTGTCCTCCTTATAAATGAACGCCTGTAAATCTGGATATGTTTTTCCCATTCTTACTTCTTTAAGATTCCAACTGAAAATAAATACAAACGAGTTAAAACTGATTTTCGTTTGATCATTGGCTAACACTACTTAAAGACCATTTTGGTTTAGCAACGGTTGCGTTGCTTTGACATACAGTGAAAGCTCCATTAAGCCCCCCTTTCTTTTTAGCCCCCTCTCTATTAAGCCCCCTTCTTATTTTGACCACTTGAACGTTCAGTGGTAAACGTTCAAAATTAAATGAAATGAAGTTGTAAAGGTGTTTCATATCCAAAACTTGTGTCTTAAGCCCCCATTCTCTAATAAGCCCCCCTCTTTGATAAGTCCACCCTCAAAAGCTTCCAAAACGAAATTAGCCCCCCATGGCTAAATAGATAGACAGGGAAAAAACCATAACAATCTAATTACAGGGGTTGTCAAAGTTCTGAAAACGGTTTTGTGATCCTTACCCACTGGAGAATCCGAATCCGCCAGATACCAATCAAGATTTTGCTTCCGGTCACGTGACCATTGGATCGTCCAATTAACGGTCACAAGAAAATGAAAATTGAGATAGAGGCAATATGAACCCGCCATTCCAAAGATAGCCAAAAAAGATGAAATATATTCTAAAACATCAATGCTCTAGCGTTTTTTGTCTTCGAGATACGGACTATCAAAGTTGTACTGATGACGTCATCAGTGAAACATATTTCTGCTTTGCACGTCGAGATATCTTTGAAAATTCGTTGGTATGATACATTTTAACTTCAAAACGTTTGTGTAAGTTGTTAAATAGTGACAATATACAGCTATTTTCCATTCACTTGGTTCAATACCCAAGATAAATGCGTATGATCATCAAAATAAGCGGACATTTAAAGGTTCGCTGATGACGTCATATTTCTATTAATAACACCAACATTACACGCTGTTTAAAACAAATGAAATCGCCTGAAACAGCCTGCTTTGCTTGTATTTTATTGGCTTCTAGAAGAGAAGCAAGATTAAGAGGGACACTTGGGCGCATTCGTATTGTATTTCGTTGTCAGAGATGAGATTCTTGGATTTACGAAAGACGAACAACTAGGAAAGCATTAGCCAAGAATTTTCTCGTTAATCAAGAATTGGTTTATGTGAAGTGGCTCGAAGACTGTCAGAGACTGACCTAGTTCTAACTATAAGGTGCCGAATAGGGATCAGCGGACGTTATTTTCTGACCCCGTGGGCATCTTATAGAAAACCTAAGCTCATGGGTTCCCGGGGAAGTATCGTTGCAAAGTTGAAACCAGGGCGCTCCCTGGTTAAAACTTAAAGAATTGACGGAAGAGCACCATCAGAAGTGGATCCCGCGGCTTGATTCGACTCAAAGTGGGAAAACTCACTGGTAAGGATTAACAGATTGAGAGCTCTTTCTATGGGTGGTAATGCATGGCCGTTCTTGGTTGGTGGAGTGATTTGCCCGCTTAATTCCGTTAACAAACGAGACGTTAACCTGCTAAATAGTCACATGAATCTTGCTTCATGCCTGACTTCTGAAAGGGACTGTTGGTGTTATCCATCGTGACGAACGCAATCACAGGTCTGTGATGCCCTTAGATCTTCTGGGCCGCGTGCGCGCTGCACTGACGATAGCCCGAGTCGTAACCTTCCCCTGTACGTGTGGGTAATCTTGTCAAATATCGTCGTGATGGGCATAGAACATTGCAAGTATTGATCTTGAACGAGGAGTTCCTAGTAAGCGGGATCGCGCGCGCTGCACTGACGATAGCGCGAGTCTTAACCTTCGCCTGTACGTGTGGGTAATCTTGTCAAATATCGTCGTGATGGGCATAGAACATTGCAAGTATTGATCTTGAACGGAAGTTCCTAGTAAGCGGGATCGCGTTGACTACGTCTCTGCTTTTGTACACACAGCCCGTCGCTGTTACCGATTGAATTGTCTTGCAAGACATGGATTGGTACAGCTTTGTCCGGCAACGACTGAGGTGGATCACCGAGGACATGTTTAATTTAGAGGATGTCGTAACAAGGTTGTCAGTAAATGTCTGGGTAGTGGGTGTGACAATGTGTGGTCATGTGGCATCACTCGATAATTACCCACACGTACAGGCGAAGGTTAAGACTCGCGCTATCGTCAGTGCAGCGCGCGCGATCCCGCTTACTAGGAACTCCTCGTTCAAGATCAATACTTGCAATGTTCTATGCCCATCACGACGATATTTGACAAGATTGCCCACACGTACAGGTGAAGGTTACGACTCGGGCTATCGTCAGTGCAGCGCGCACGCGGCCCAGAAGATCTAAGGGCATCACAGACCTGTGATTGCGTTCGTCACGATGGATAACACCAACAGTCCCTTTCAGAAGTCAAGCATGAAGCAAGATTCATGTGACTATTTAGCAGGTTAACGTCTCGTTTGTTAACGGAATTAAGCGGACAAATCACTCCACCAACCAAGAACGGCCATGCATTACCACCCATAGAAAGAGCTCTCAATCTGTTAATCCTTACCAGTGAGTTTTCCCACTTTGAGTCGAATCAAGCCGCGGGCTCCACTTCTGATGGTGCTCTTCCGTCAATTCTTTAAGTTTTAACCAGGAGCGCCCTGGTTTCAACTTTGCAACGATACTTCCCGGGAACCCATGAGCTTAGGTTTTCTATAAGATGCCCACGGGGTCAGAAAATAACGTCCGCTGATCCCTATTCGGCACCTTATAGTTAGAACTAGGTCAGTCTCTGACAGTCTTCGAGCCACTTCACATAAACCAATTCTTGATTAACGAGAAAATTCTTGGCTAATGCTTTCCTAGTTGTTCGTCTTTCGTAAATCCAAGAATCTCATCTCTGACAACGAAATACAATACGAATGCGCCCAAGTGTCCCTCTTAATCTTGCTTCTCTTCTAGAAGCCAATAAAATACAAGCAAAGCAGGCTGTTTCAGGCGATTTCATTTGTTTTAAACAGCGTGTTATGTTGGTGTTATTAATAGAAATATGACGTCATCAGTGAACCTTTAAATGTCCGCTTATTTTGACGATCATACGCATTTATCTTGGGTATTGAACCAAGTGAATGGATAATAGCTGTATATTGTCACTATTTAACAACTTACACAAACGTTTTGAAGTTAAAATGTACCATACCAACGAATTTTCAAAGATATCTCGACGTGCAAAGCAGAAGTATGTTTCACTGATGACGTCATCAGTAGAACTTTGATAGTCCGTATCTCGAAGACAAAAAACGCTAGAGCATTGATGTTTAAGAATATATTTCATCTTTTTTGGTTATCTTTCGAATGGCGGGTTCAGATTGCCTCTATCTCAATTTTCATTTTCTTGTGACCGTTAATTAGACGATCCCATGGTCACGTGACCGGAAGCAAAATCTTGATTGGTATCTGGTGGATTCGGATTCTCCAGTGGGTAAGGATCACAAAACCGTTTTCAGAACTTTGACAACCCCTGTAATTAGATTGTTATGGGCTTTTCGAGGCCACGTTTAAACCTGTCTACTTTTGGTAGGATAGGCCTGGGACGGGGTCTTCATACAGTTTACTGGAAAGATAGGTAGGAGTTAGCCCAAAAATTATCTATGCCAATGAATATCATCCACAATTTCAAGTTCATTATGCTTTTTCCGCCACTGTCTCGAAACACTTGAAAATAGTTTAAGAATACTTTTAAGCTAAAAATTGAAAAAATAAATTTTCGGCAAAGAGAGCAACCACCCCTCAGGTCGCAACAAAAACCTAGCCTCAAACGTGATTCTGCCATAGGACAAGCATTTGGTTGACAAACCAAAATGTGCAGAAAACTACAGCGAGGATTGTTTTAAAATAATTGGCAAAGCAAGATCTTTGTTTCAATTAGGTTTTTGGAATCTGTCCACATCAAAACCAAAAAGTCGGTTCTGTTTAGACAGAAAGAGTTTGTTTTCTAACTTGGACTATTGAATTAATTCTATTGATCTTCCCGCTGCATCCAGTAGGCTGACTGGTGTTTAAAGCACAATGACAATTCGGTTTCTGATAGGTGCATTTCGATCGGCATCTCTGTATAAATTTCGCCTTAGTTATTTGTTTCGGTCTGTTTCTGACGTTTATACTCTGAAGAGTGCCAAACGAAAAAAGTATGCCCGAAAATGTTTCCGCTGTTAATCGCAATTGCAAAAAATAAACAGGGCTATATAAGCCAAACAGCCTATCATAGCCTTAATCTCTATATCATTAATTTTTATCTTATACGGTGGGTACCCTATAATACTCGCCATAAAATGTAGTTGTCCATGTCAAACGTAACTAATCTATAAGAACAGTCTCTCTCACCTAGGTTTTTGAAGAGAAATCTTTGACTGTTGGTTTCTTGTATGACCGTTTTTCTACTTCTTTTAACTTGTATTTTCTATGAGGTCTGAAAGAGAAAAGAAACGAACATTTCACGAGTGAATTTTAAAACATAGGTTGAGGTGCTTACTCAAGTTACTTCAGTGTGCTTCAATGTTGTTTCCACTCATCCAACTCGTCGGGTCCGATGCATGTAAGGAATCGTGTCCGCATCAGGACATATTTTAATTTATTTTATTTTATTTAATTAATAAATGGTCCGACAAAGGGCGCATTTTTTTGGTAACCTTCTGTTTTTGGCAGACTCTCCGAATTTTGAAAATTGTAAACTTAGCAGGGAAAAGCTTCTTTTACCAAAAAAACACCGCGACCGAAAATCGTAGGCATCGAACAAGGCTTCCGTTTCCTTGGCTGCCATACTTGTGAAATATGTTTGAGCATGCGCCATTCTTAAGGGATGCAGATAATTTCTAAGGGCAGCCCGTTTCAAACGTGTACAACTTCAGGACGAATTTCCTTGCGAAGTCTGCGAAATCTTCCTGCTTCAGCGGAAGAAGGATTTGGAGACTTGCGAAACCTGCCGCTTTCAGAACACTGTACCAAAAAAATACGTTTTGACGTCTGACGAAAAGAACAGGCGTCTGCTGAAAACAGAATGGGACAAAAAAATACGCCCAAACAAAAGGGCCCTGATTTCTTTTGAATTTCAATTATGACTTGGAAAGCTCTTCTCCAAAACAATAGGACACAAAGGGGCCTGCTGGACCAAATGGCCCACCAGTAGAAATCTAAAAAAATGCCTTTTCCACAATAGAATTAGAATCCGTACTTCGCATAATCTTATAACCAGGTACCTGAGGTTCCTCTGGTACTATACGAAGTAATTTGTCTAGGGATATTTTGAATTTTTCTTTATGATTTCCTGTCATATCTCTAAGGTCTTTAGGAGAACTGTTAAAAAGCCTACAATGCCTGCCAGAATTTATTGGAACACCCATCGAATTTCCAGTCTTGTTCCCATGAAAGAGTGTTCACAATTGAAGGTGCTGTGGCGTCGTGGTGTAATCCAGCTGACTCCTGGTGTCAGAAGCTCAGTGTGGTCAGTGTTCGAGCCCAGTCACGGTAGCGTCACAGCCAGGATCGAGGTTTCGATTAGTTCACCTACTACTGAGATCCTAGCGACTGGCACTAAAAAAACATCATATCACCTAAGCAAAACTTTCTGACTCAATCCTCCCTCCCCCTGAAAACAATGTTGTTTTTTTATGTTGAAGAGTGCTATTGCGTGATTTCAATGTTCATATGCACTTGAAAGTTTTATCATTCAATAAACCAACATTGTTTTAAGAGGGGGAAGCGGGGATGTTGCATTGAGTAGAAAATCCAATCTGGCGTTCCAAGTATTCAGGCAGGCATTGTAGGTTCACACCACCTGAAGCTATTGAGATATTGACAACCACCTCCAGCTAACACACTCTCGACCATGTCCGATATGGATATAAGAGATTATTCGGTCTCTGTGGCGCAGTTAGCGTGTTAGCGTGCTGGACTCACAACGAAAATGTTGTGGGTTCGAGCCACGGTCTTTCCACTTGTGTTGCAGAGATAACAACCTTGGGCAAGTTGTTAACACAAATGTGTCTCTCTCCACCCAGGTGTATAAATGGGTACCTGGTCGGTAGTTTTGAGCGCCGTGTGTGGCTACACCCTGCTATATGCCAATGCATTTAGATCAGGGGTAAAGTGTAAAGTCGACTGAGTAGCCCTAGGCTAGTAGTAGACTCAAAAGCGGCAACCTTACTTTTAACTTTACTTTTATTCCAGCAATTTCTTTATGATTTTCATAGTTGCTGAAATATGGTACACTTCCAGTATCGACCAAACATATATAATCCGAAAATGTTCACGTCTCCTTTCATATTCACTTCAATACTGTGCATTTTGGAAAACTAGGTTTTTAAATTAGAAATAGGGATGAGATGAGCCTTGCCAAATCTTTGAGTTACGAGATTAAGGACTAGCCTTTAAGAAACCTAGACCAAGAGATCATCAGAATTTAAGATTCTTTTGGAAGTTCTCCACCATAGCAAAAAACCTCAGATATGAAATAAAAAAGCGTGTATTGATGTAATAACTTACAAAACACGTTTTCTGGGCTCAATTATATTTCGTTTCTCTAAGCTTTTCATTCTCTCCAAAAACAGATCGCCTTCGGGCTAAAAAAGATCGGAAAAGTTATAACGTTGATTGTCAAAAAGACCACTTAGTAGTCTGAAAATCCTACAGGGGTAGTGATAACATTTTCACACAGCGGTGTGCGTTTGGCGGGTCAAATCCTTACCCAAAAGTTTGGATTCGCCGAAACGTTTGCACCAAAAAATATTGGTGTCATGAGTAAACTTCTTCCAAAAATATGGGTGGCAATTTCTATGGAGAGAAGGGACATAGGGATGGGTTGCCCTTGCTGTCATAGCTTTATCACAGTGTAGAATAACATTGAAGTATCATGAGAATCGATCCTAAAAATGGTAGAGCTGAAAATTATTACCCCAAAAGGTCTAGTTAAATATTCAAGACCCAAGAAATATTCAAGACCCAAAAACATGGCACATGTGTCAAAATTTGGTCACTACCCCTTGGGCTGAAAATTTACAGATTATAGCATATTACATTATTCAGATTATTTACAAAGCTAATTAAATCGTGGTCCAGTCGCTAACAAGCTGACGACCAGAGCTTGAGCCAGGATCAAATCCTGCTAGTCTTTTTGATTCCGAGATCCTTAGCCACTTGTGCTAAAACACCATTTGACCTCTGGAAACTTGCTATGCAACAAATGTTTCAATGTTTGACTGTTTGGCCACATCTAAAAAACATTGCTGTCGAAAATTTTGGAACAACGAAGTAATTCTAATGCACAAGCACGAACGCCTTGTTGGTAACAGATGTCGCTAGCTGCTGAAATGTTGCAAGTATTTTAAGTTTGACAATAACAATAACAAGAGAAATGTTTGACAAGAAATGTTGGCAAGGCATTCAAACGATCTGACATTGCTTAACAAGCAAGAGTTAGCGAAATTTATGGCGTGATGTTTTAGTAAATGTTCAAAAACATCTTCCATGTTTTAGTAAATGTCAAAGCATAAAATGTTGGACGAACAGTGTTTTTGGACGTGGCCAAACGGTCAAACGTTTTGCTTGACAAGCAAATTTCAAATGTTTGACCAACAATGTTTGATCGTTTGGCCAGGGCTTTAGAATCTGTCGATGGTGCAAGTTTAAGCCTATGGTCTTAATATCAAGGCCCTGACCAATCGATTAAACATTGTTGGTCAAACATTTGCCATTTGCTAGTCAGGCAAAATGCTTGACTGTTTGGCCACATCCAAAACATTGCTCATCAAACATTTTCGCTTGACAAAAGCGTAAGATATTCTTGAAGTTTTCAAAAACATTGCTGAGCGAATTCTTCTTATCCAGAAATGTTTTTGATGTGTCCGAACGGTAAAACATTGCTTATAAAGCAAATATCAAATGTTTGACCAAAAATGCTTGATTGTTTAGTCAGGACTTAATATCATAATATTGCCTGAATGAATGCCATGCAGTCGTGTGATTTACAATTACAGAAATAATATTTCAACCATAGAAGATAATTCGCAAGGAAAACTTCTCAGTAAAATAAAATGAAGTCTAAACCTACCTTCAATCCTCTTAGTGATCCAGAAAGTTCTTCGCTTAACTGGTACACTACCTTTGGTTTGACGAATCTTTATTTGGTTAAGGATAAGGATAAGAAGCTTAATATCTTCATTTTCGTGCATGCTTAATCGTAAACACACTGTTATTTTATACAAGGACAAACTTTGAACCAAAAACCAGGCTCAAACATGAATTCAAAATATTCATTCTAAAAATAACTATAGACTGAATTTCACTCCTTTTTTAATTATATATTTTTTAAACTTTTTATAAAAAATAAACATTTTATTCAAAGACCTTACAGCCTGTGAAGTGCTTAGCTTGTAAGAGGGGAAGGAGTTTACCGAAAGAAGGGTGTTTTTTATCTATTATATAAAGACCTCATATCTTCCAACAGACTACCGTTTATTCTCTGAAGCAGAACAAATAGCTACCTATCATTTTGGGGTTGCCTTTGGGGGTTACAGTGCCTTTGGGGGTTACAGTGGCAAGCGCTATCGACTGGGAGGGAAAATATAGAAGGTAGAATTAACTTATGATGACGTAAATATGACAAAATCTACTCATGTAAGGAGCATGGGAAAAGTTTTTAAATTCTATGTTTCGAGAATCTTTCTGGTGGTCATTTTATGACTCAAACTGAAACAGTATGCAAAAAATTGTTACCAAACCATGCCGTTTTACCAAATATAACAATGTCTTAACTGCACAATAAAGCTTTTAGAACTGCACAAAAATTTTTAGAACTGCACATTTTGTGTAGAACTGCACGCTAAAAAAACTCTGGGCTTAGGCACAAAGTTAGAACAGCCTCAGCTGAATTTTGCTGGTTCCTTTAAGAAGACTGTATTTTGGCCATCAGCTGAGCTGTTACTCTGCACAGATTTTAAACGGTAAGGATCTACTACATGACTGCCTACCATAGTAACAGCATTAATGAAAAGATACTTGTGTTTCCCAAGTCTTTTTGGTTCATTCATCTTGCTTTTTTTAATTCTTTCTTTTGAAATTCTTTTGAGTCCTTTTTCAAGTTCCTCTGATTTTATCTCTCGTTTCAAAGTTTTTAACCTAAGAAGGGAGGAAAGCGTAATGTCGATATTAAAAAAACAGCATAGCAATCATCAGAGTTTCTGCAGGCATGAAAACACATTAATCTTTTAAGAATGAACATGCTTTTTATCATATAAAGAACATAGCTCAAGGTCTAGTTCCAAAAGTTCTTATTCGTGGACCTCTTTTGATTGAATGGAGTACTAAAAGTTCCTTAATAGTTCCGTAATTCTAACTGCATATTTAGTGCCATGACTATTACAATAATGGAGAAAAATTCGTGGAGTGTGCGGCCAAGCTTCTCAGTCAGTTCTCGTTAGACAGCTGAAGTTAAGCTAGGTCGTGTAAGGTCAGCATCTGGATGGGTGGCTTTCCAGATGGACGACTAGACAACTCACTGTGGTCCCATGGCAAGATACGGCATGCATAGTAGGCCTAAATTAGCTGAAGAAGCTAGAAATAACAGCCTACTCAAAATAAAGTAACAACAACAACAACAAATATACAGAGACACTGTATCACAGAATATATGTGAGCAAAGCTTGAAACTACTCAAGGAAATACTTGATACATGCGTAACGTACAATTTATGCGAGTTTTAACTGCAAATGAATGGAACCGGCTTTCTAATTCTTGAATGTTTGTAGTGATAAAGATATTCAAAATTAGAAAGTTCCTTACAAGATCTGTTTAACATTTACAAACGATTTCATATTACTATGCGGTTATTGAACGATTGCGAGGTCAATACTGTAAAATATTCGGACCGAAGCATGACGTACGGACCGAACGTAATTAGGTCCGTACAAGGTGCTGAGTTATATGGTCTTTAAAACAATATAGAATATTTTCTAACTTTGTTGGAGATTGCTTACCCAAGAAACATCATTTTTCAGGGTATTTCATTTTGCCATCTCAATCTCTCACTTCATCAATAAGAAATTACGTGGCTATATCACGTGATTATACAAACGCCGGCCAGTACGGCTTTTATAGACCGTTGAAGAAAAAATCAGATTGCGCCGTTGCCGGTCCGAAAAGCCGTATTTGCGAACACCATATAATAATGGATACTTCAATTTAGTTACCTGTAAATATCATTCAAACGAACTTTATTTAGCTTTTCATTCTCTTTTGCTCGTTCCTAAAAGGATGAAAAACATTAGAATACACCTTTTTAATTTAGAGCCTCGTTTTCAAAACTTACGAAAATTTGTTGGTACAAAACGTTTGCCCCCAGATTCAGACTGGCGCACTTTAACACTTTAACTTTAGTGATAAGGCATATTATCTTGCATCTCGTCCTTACAATTCTGATTTAATAGCGACAAAAGAAGGACAATTTATAAAGGATTTGACCGTAAAAATCGCTTTGAGTAGAATGTTACACCTTGTCATTATTCACAATCAAGTTCCCTATGAATCTCTAAACTTTTAATCACTGTAAAATAAACATCGTAAGGACTTGAAACGTAGAAATATGCCTAAACATTAAAATGAAGCTGCTCAATTCGAATCTGAAGTCAAAATGTTTCAGAGTGGCGCAGTTCTCAAGCAGCTTCCTCAATGTTCTCGGTCGTGTGAGTGCCACCTTTTCTAAACGGTGCAGTTAACCTATAGAGGTTTATTTATAGAGCTGATAAAGAAATTTCTAGAAGTCGATTTACTTATCAGGACTCGGATGGAGAAAATTTTATTAAAAACAAAATAAAAAGACTAAAGAAAATTCAAAAATACCGTAAATGTTCTATTAAAACCGGGCAATTATCTAATTTTCGAGACACTAAAGGGGGCGTTTAATGGAAACGGGCGTTTAATAGAGGCTGTGCGTTGATTACAAAACCTATGAAATTCGAATACTCATTTTTCGACAAACGTATATTTTAATCGTAAATTCATCACAAATGAACGTTCAAAAATGGTGCACAGTGAACGTTCAAAAATGGTGCACAGTACACCAATTAAGTCATTGAAGAAGGATGGCGTTTATTAGAGGCGGGCGCTTATAAGAGACAGGGCGTCTATTAAATTTGTCAATGTTTCAGGGGGAGTTAATTGGAGACGTGCGTTTAAAAGAGACGGGGCGTTGTTTAGAGCATTAACGGTGTACAAATACAAAAAACTATTACCTCGTCAGTCCTTTCTTTTTCTTTTCTTCTTTGTTTTTTGGTTTTGCGGTCGATCGATAAAACGGTTTTTGGTAAGACGAGTTCATCATCCAGTTCGGCTGTTGCCTCGTGTTTTTCCTTTTCTTGACTTTTTCCATCCAAACCTTCACTCATCTCATCTAGCCAAGAAGGCTACAAATTAGGAAAAATACGGCTTCTATAATATCTCTTATGATTCCAACGAGCATAGACTTGGAGAGAATTATTCAAATTCAAACTGTTCTTCGAGCCAAAATTAAATTTTACGAAGCAAGTATATTTCACGCGACTAAAAGGAATTCCTCGTCTAGTCCAATTATTATCAGATAGAAAGATTCCTCCGTTTTCCCAAAACTCGAAAATACCGAAAAGGCAACTCAGCAGAATAAACAAATGAAAAATCTGACAAAATTTAGAACGAGAACTACACTACACTTTTTTATGAGAAAGTGGTCTTTAAGAAAGTAGTGCTCAACCTCTTGAAAATTTAACAAAGTTCAATACTGGATTCTTTTTAATCCAAGAAATGTCTGCTTCGTATTACACTGTAAATGTTTTGTATGTTGTGTTCACTCTTCTTCAGTTGTTCTGTTACTTTCTGTGATTTGTTATTTAACGAGTTTTATGATTATATTTGATAGAAAACATAAAATATTCGTATTTGTACAATTTTTACATTGCCTGCTGTACTTGGCAGAAATACTCATTCCAGCATTTTTTGCTAAGAAAGTCGCAATAAAGTTTCGGTACTGAAAACATGAAATATCAAAGAAAGTTTCAAAACTGGCCCAAAAAGTTCAGAAAAACCTACATTTTGTTTATATTCTTCTTGGGAAAGAAACTTGATCTTTTTGTCTAACTTTTCTTTATCTTTTAATAATTTGGTTTCTCGGTCTAAAGCTTGCTGAAGGAGTTCCTTGAAAGAGACAAAAATACATTAAGAAGATATAAATTCCCCGTTCAGGATAAAACCAATAAACAGAAAATATGTCAGCAAGTTAAGAATTTGTGCATTAGCCAAATAAAATGGCGTCCAAAGGGCTTCTAGAGCATATGCGTTACCCTTATACTATGGCCCTTGGCCCTCTTGCCTATTTGCCCTTGAGTGGCCCTTTCAGTCAGTGACTGGGACAAAGAAAGAATTTCCGGCCCACTGCATAAATCCCTTCTGCCCATGGTCCTCAAGCCTCAGCTGCCCGTTAACTACCTAGTCGGTGGCTAATGCACTTCCTCGCCACTGAAGTAAGTGACAAACGAAAGTAGTAGCAGAAGGAAGCAAAGTTTGCAGACTTGAAATGACAGGTTGACAGAAGAAGCGATATCAAAGCGGAAGGAAGGAAGGGTAACTTGAAACCAATGTGAACCAAACATTGATAAATTTGATTGAAGAAGGCATGCCTTATGCTCGCAAATTTATTTATTTCATTATCCGGGAAATAGTCTTCGTACTACGTGATGCACTTCCCACGAGCGAAAGGAATCCCTTCTTGAGGGTAATTATCTCAGATTAAACCCCTTGGATTTAATCTATATTATATGTAACCAACCACCTATTCTCTCGTTTAGCATATCACAAATCCGAGAAGAAGAACCCGAAGCAGTTAAAATTCAGAGGACTGCTCTGGATTACCTGATGACTGTCGTAATCTGGGTTGTATGATGCTCCAGAATCACAAACTTCCACAGCTGGTATAGTGGAATGTTTTTCACCGACTGTCTTTGGCTTCTAAAGGTAGCAAATTTATTAAGCGTCATTATAAATCACATATTTATATATCAAATAATCAGTTACAAAATTCCCCTCCCACGTCTGAAAACATCGGTAAGAAGCTGTACACTTCTTTTTTATAAGAAACGAAAAACATGGCTCAGTAATGAAAACTTTTCAAAATTTTCAGACTTTGGGAACTGAAAGTTTCTACAAATTTGTAAGATATCTATGTCAAGCTAAAGTTTTACCGTTGAAAGTTGCTCAGGGTTAGATTTTACACATTTCATGGTCCGATCCCCTTTAAAATTTCAAACTTTTCATTGCTAATTAAATCAACATCTTGAAGACAAGAAGGGTGAAAATTTTCCTCATCACGAAAACTAAGGTACTGAGTCCGAATCTGAAGTCAAAATTTTTTTTAGGAACAAATTTTCGAAAATTTTGAAAAGAAAGCCCCTTAGCTGAAGTAGTTGTATCAAGCATAACTGTATTGCTAGTTTGAGCTTTTCAAATACGAATTGAACATCAGAATCAATCATCCTTACCTATTATTTAGCAGGCCTGATTTAAATCTTCCTTTCTCTAATCAAGAATATCTGTGGGCTTAAAATCAAAGGTTATGTTAGCTCAAAATTCTTACCTTTGGCATTTTCTTGAAAGTATCTTCAAGCCATATATTCTTAGGCTCTAAAAAGGATCGACAGAAATTCAAATGAAATCCCCGACAACACCAGAGGCTTGAACTCTTTTTAAGAAGTACAACAAGCTGAGGCTAGGCTTAGTACATTATGAGCCTGAAGAAAACTCAATAGCTGAATATGAAACATGAAATTAAAAGCTAATTAAAAAGCAAACAAGCAAATAAGTAAGCGAGCAGGACCTGGTCAGACGATTAGATTTGCCGCTGGACTTTCACTATATTTAATTTCGCTTCCAGGTGCTAGATAGATTAGTATAGAGTTTTGGCCAAACAGCTATATATTCTGCAATATATTTCGCTTTTTTGTTGAGTGAGTGAACAAAGCCGAATGGACAAAGAAAGCGAACGATTTTGGTGCGCCTTCTTTCGAAATACGCATCAACGAGCAATGCAAAATTTGAGAACCTAAGTCAGCCGATACGTTAAGAGCATCGATGGTACTGAGAAAGACGTAACATTGGCAGAGGCGGACTGGCAACGAATATCCAGGGTTGCTACTTCCAGTAAAAGGGCCCGTACCTACAGTAGCTTATTTATCATATACGTTGACTGCTGCTGGCTCTTCCCTCAAAAAATCCATAAGGATGCATTATCGTCATCGTGAGAAATTCATTTGCAACAACCCATCCCAAACCGAGATATCGTAGCCAGCTGACTCGACCTTCTAAGTTAGCATAATCATTACTTTCGATGTAACACAACTTTTTTGCAATACAGTACCAGAATACATTGGGGCTTTTATCAACTGTAGGGTCGCTAGCACCAGTGGAGGGGCACAAATGAAAATCGGACACGTTTGTGTAGCAATGTGCGCCGAAGGCGCAACTCCATTTAGGGGTCCAGGGGCGTGCTCCGCCAGAAAATTAGGAAAATTGTAACTTAGAAACGCTCTAATGACCATTTTGAGCATTTTGAGACCGCTAGACTACAATTTTCGTCGCACTTAAATGAATTTCTGCCAATCCAAAAGGATCAACCTTATCTCCCATGATTTCTAGAATCTATTTACTGCCTGTTATTGAGACTCGTTGCTACTGCCACGTAAAAACATACAATACATAAAAATTTCTTTCAACTCTAGGCAACAACCCACCCTTAAACATGATTCTGCCATAGGACAACATTTATTAGATCACCCAGAGTGTGCGGAAAATTACAACGAGGATTGTTTTCGAATAATTGGCAGGGCTAGATCCTCGTTTCATCTCAGCGTTTGGAATCTGTCCACATCAAAACCAAAAAGCCGGTTCTGTGTAGACAGAAAGAGTTCGCTTTCTCACTTGGACTCTTCAATTAATTTTCATTGTTCTTCCCGCCTAAAGCTGATTGATGTTTAAAACACAATGCCAATTTAGCTCTTCTTTCTGATTGGTGCATTTCGATCCGCATCTGGGTAGAAGTTCCGCTTTAGTCTAAGTGTTTTTGGCCTGTTTCTGACGTTCATACTCTGAGGAGTGCCAGACAAAAAAGCTTTTAAGTATGCCCGATAATGTTTTCGCTGGTTATCGCAATTGTAAAAATCTCTATAGATATTACATTTCCCGATCTGAGTTGCAAAATCTCTGTGTCATAAACAGCTGACCCCCTACTTAATGTAAGCCGCAACGCTGGATAGGGGTCGAAGCCGTGAAGCCGCAAACCTACAATAGGCCCCCCAAAGGCTGATGCAAAATATTTGCGTTCAAAATCTCATCTTGATTTCTATTAATTGTAATCTCTAGCAATAATGATTCGTATGAATGATGAAAAGTTAATTTGTTGTAATTTATCAATTAAGGGCCCGGTAGCAAGAGGGCCCGGGTTGCGATCGCAACCTAGCATCCCTGCCAGTCCGCCCCTGGCATTTTGCTGTCCACATGAAAACGATGATATGACTTATCCTGATAAACTTTGAATTTTGAAATTCAATACCAATTAACTACCAAAAGTTATTGTTGCTGCATAATTTTCAAATTTTTGTGTTTTGGAATCTTTTCAAAGTTGCATTTTTAAAAGATTCCAATTTCAAAACCGTTTTCAAAAGTTTGCATATTCCATGTCTATATAGGAAAATTGCATTTTCAAAAGATTCCACTCAGGAAATTGTTTTTAGATGCTTCTGTTTTCAGCCACACATTTAGCAGTGTTGCATAGAGGGGAAGAGGGGAACGTAAAAACGCAAAGAAATTGTTGCTTTTTCATTTGGAAACCTATCTGTGTAGATATTTTTCATGAATGGCGAACAATAGGTTAGATTGGTGAACACAAGGATAGGAGGAGAGCCTAGGGATGTATGACTCACAGAGTTGCTTGGCACTTCCATTGAGCTCTATAGCTCAGTGGAAATGTCATTGGCTCTCTGATGATGCAGTCCACGTTTGAATACCATCTACTGTGGTATGCTACTTGTGTAAAAATCATTGCAGTATGCCAAGTTTAGATGGGGCCATAATGTAGAATTTTAAATATTGAGATAACCTACCATCTTTCTCTAATTTCTTCTCAACAAAAAAGAGTTCTTCATCTTTCTTGTCAGAAATTACTCCTCTATAAAAATAAATTAATTTAGCATCATAAATGTTCTTAGATGATAGCATTATCCCAGTCTTTGTAGTTTGAGGTTTGCGACCAAACTTACATGGGAGTAAAAATGGTATCAGGTCAATTTGCCCAACCCCTGTTTTGCACAACTTCCTTTTTTGCCCTACCTGGTTTTTTGCCCAACATTCTTGGTTGTTTCGATCGACTAAATTATTTGCTATTTACCACTTTTTTCATCAATATACAGTCACCAAGGTGATAATGAGGGGTTTTGGGGCAGAGCCCCAAATGTTATCGATCAAATAATTGACATACCACAAGAAAGTAGTTGTCTGTGTCATTTCAGGTTGGGCCTGATGGGTTGGGCCAAACACCTTAGTGAAACGACCATGATGGGTTGGGCAAAAAGTCTCAGCAGGTTGGGCAAAAAGGAAGTTGGGCAAATTGGTGGCTGGGAAAAACGTCTTGAAAGCATAATAAGTCACACATGCAAAGCAAAGAATTTTCATATTTCATAAGGCAAATTTAGATCAGAAGTTGGGCTTTTGGGATTCAACTTAAGTAACCCGCAAAGTCAACATATAATACAAGAAATAGAGGGTCAAATTAACTATTTTAAAGACTTTATTTGAAAGATTAGGGGCTGCCAAGCTGTCTATTGCTATTCTCCACCAAATAGTTGTTAATTGATCAAGACCTTTTTCTAGAAATGGTATAGGGCAAGAGCCAAGAGCAGAATATGTCCCATACAGATGTACCTGCCATGCAGAGAATTGTTAATTCATTGTGATTTTATACCTTTTTGATGACTGTACCATCCCCCGGGGTGACTTCGGATAGATATTAGACAGCCGGGTTGGTAACGTTACCTGACATATACGGACGACATGACAAATAGGGACCTGACATATACGGACCTGACAAATACGGACCTGACATATGCGGACCATAGTTTTTTTAAATTTTAACATTATGTCGAGTAAAGCAGAACTAAAAATGAAGGAAAAGTCAAAGTTTGCTTACAATACCTTTATTTTTTATCAAAACAACAAATTATTTTGAAAATTATGAAGAAAAAAGAAGGAAAAGTCAAAGTTTGCTTACAATACCTTTATTTTTTAACAAAACAACAAATTATTTTGAAAATTATGAAGAAAAAAGAAGGAAAAGTCAAAGTTTGCTTGCAATACCTTTATTTTTTTAACAAAACAACAAATTATTTTCTGTTACTAGCTTTCATGTTCTTCATACCGAGGGGTGTACCACTATTAAAAATGGCGTACGAGATCTCTTTGTCTTTTTTGGTCAGATTTATGGGATTTATTGAGATTTAAAAGATTTATATAGGGATTTCTTCAATTTTTCTAGATATTTGAACTTGCCTTGCGAAACTTTCTTTAACAATGAAATGACGGATTTGGTCTCAAAGAAAGCTTAACTTTAAATTACGTCGTTGAAGAACTCACACACTTTTCCTACAATCATTGTCTAGCTTAGCCCTGCTCTGGCGAATTTAGACTTGTGCACACGCCTTTTCGTTAAAGCAAACCCAGCCCTAGTTGCTTATTAATCGGTTGCTTATTAAAAAGTGTATTTTAAGTTGTAGTTTACCTTTTTAACATTTCATATCTCCATTTATGTAATACATGTTGAATTCTTTTTAAGGAAGTTCAGAAAGTCATCTGTATAAATGACGTCATCTTTATGCGTTAACATATTTTGAGATATGATTCTATTCATATTTGACTGTAACCCTAACCCTGAGCCTCTATTTTGGAAAATTTTGTATTCTTATTTCAAAAAAATTTGTTTCAACAAGAGCATATGAAAAAGAACGGAAAGAATGCATGAAGCAAGGGGTGTATCACTTCATGAATCTTGTACACCTTCACGATAAATCTCCATAAATCTTATAAATCCTATAAATCTCTTAAAAATCTCATGTTTAAGCTACTGGGCGTGTGCACAAGTCTAAACTCCTCAAAGGAGGGCTAAGCTAGACAACGATTGTAGGAAAAGTGTGAGTTCTTCAAAGACGTTCTCTCCAGGCTCCCGCGCGCGAAACAAGCGAAGAATGTTGAATTGGTGTATTGACTTTAAGAACGCAGAAGTGTTCTTTAGAGTTGTAAGCATTCGAATAGAGGCAACATCATATTCGCAAACATAAACAACGTTGTTAAACTTCACAGCTATTCCAGATGGTCGATAGAATCGAGAATATCGTCTCGTTCCATCTCTGCTACCACCTTCTGTGTCGCGGTCGCCAGAAAATCCAAAGCTGTAATTCCAGAGCTTTTCCACAAATGCAATCTGTGGTCGTCTTTGCATGTAAAGAGGAAACCATCCTTGAAAATGCAGCCTCTTCGTGGCAGTAAAGAAGGAGAATCAGGAATAACAATTGTAGCGGTTCTTGTTTCAAGATTGAGAAAAAGCACTCCATTCCCATAAAAAATCACCAGTTGCGAATTTTATATAAGCAATTTGAATGCATATCCTCAGAAAAGGTCAAGAGGAATAAAAAAGAGCGGGAAAAACTTGGAAAACAGGGTGACAAATCACACTGTTAATTCAATAATTCACGCACTATGGCACGAAAACTTCAAAATTCACGTGTCACGCACAAAATTCATTTCACTCTTTCACGAAGGAAATTAATGCAGTTTCACGCTTTCACGCAAGAAAAAAACGCCCGATAACGCATCACGCAAAAATCATGGTGGGCCACTTACATAGATGCGAGTCTTTACATTTTAGGGTTGGAGAATGCAGGCCAGGTGCTCGTGTTACATTGGGGTCATCAGGGGGCGACGGGAACCTTTTTATTGCTGCTCAATTGTCGTATGGTGTAAACGAGACGCTTCATTGAATGTATTTTTAGTAATTTTTCTTTGACGCAGAACTTTTAAGAATTGTGCGTTGAAGAGTTCTTTGAAATTATAATGATATCATGTTCCTTTAAAGTTTAATATAGTTTAATAGGTCAAATAGTCACTGCGTCAAGTGAAAGCGCTAAATAAAACTTTTGACCAAAACTAGGCCTACCTTGCGACTGCATTACTCGAATTTCTACGTTATAAAGAATTTCTATTTTTGTCGTCTTTAGATTACAAAAATTCCTTAAGCTTTCGAACGAGAAATAGAAAAGAAAAGCTAATACATCAAGATCCTAACGAATTCTAAAATTAATAAAAAAAACAATAAATAAACTCATAAATCTCGACCGAAAAATAACTAGAAACAACGCATTCGCGCTGTTTCGATGGGTCCGCATATGTCAGGTCCGTATTTGTCAGGTCCGTATATGTCAGGTCCCTATTTGTCATGTCGTCCGTATATGTCAGGTAACGTTACCAACCCCGGTCGCATATCTTTCGTACAAAAATATATCATCAATAAAATACAAATTATACAACAATATTTCATAATTTAACTATATATTTACTAAAGTTCTTGAACAAAAAGTACTTTTCAAAACCAGTTTGAAAAAATTTTACAAAAAGAAATAAAGAATCCATTAAAAAATATAGAATAAAATATTACTCCAAAAGAATCTTATTACCTACGATACAAGTCGCTGTTTACTTGAAGATCGTTGCGATGAACGATAAATAGTGATTTTAATTGATAAAAACTAAGTTAAAAACGATAAAAATTTTCTAAAGATATGCCACAGTGAAAACCTGCACATAAGAACATAAGTTTCGCAACACAGCCTGTTAAGGTACCTATGAAATGAGGCATGAAATGAGATTCTTTTATGCGGATTTAAAGCAATGGCAGGGAAAAATAAAGAGTGGTTCAAGGTTTAGGCTCCTGCTCTGCTTTTCAGTGTTCTTAGAGGGGCTTTGGGATTTCTAGGATTGCGGGTGTGGCCGATTCCGCCCTCGGGTTTTCGGGTTTTTCCAAAAAATTATACGGGTTTTCGGGTCAAGTATTTTTAACAGGCAACGGGTTTTTCCGTTTTTCTTACTCGGGTTTCGGGTATTGTAGTCAAAATGTGCGGGTTATCGGGTTTTAAACCTTACAAAGGATATAAATGTGTAAAATTCGTAAACAGTTGTTGAAACAAAGGTCATCTGGGTTTTCGGATTTGCCCAATTTCCTTCCGGGTTTTCGGGTTTTGATAGCCCCAAAAGTTACCCCCAAAAGTTACGTTTCAACCCAAGTGAGGCATCAGAATCTTCTTAATTAAGAACCTCTTTGGAAATCAAGCTAAAATGAGTATAAAATCTTATTAATAGGGTATAAAAAGATTTAATTTCAGGCTGCAGGTTCTTAATAAATGATCGCTCTTATAATGATTTCAAAATTGCGATGAATAGCGGAATCATTTCGGGCATACTAATCGGGCATACTACTAGTATGCCCGAAAATGATTCCGCTATTCATCGCAATTTGGAAGTTTTGTGCAACTCAAAGACTATAATGCTTTCAATTAGGTATACAACCAACGTGCCAGACCTTATACACCCATCCTTATTCAAAACAAGTTGCCCATTTGTAAAAATAATAAACAGCGAGCACAATCCGCAAAAACTAATTAATTTAGTACTTAGTATTATAGTAATTCGGCTTATTGATTGACCGAAGCTCTTGGAACTTCAGCAGGGACGCCGGAGCAATGGTAGGGCAAGGGGGGCAGCCAGGAACGTAAGGGCAATTGAGATAAAAAATTAGCGGGGTTTGGTGGTACTCTTCTAGAAAATTTTTTGTGTCCACGCCCTTTAGATTGGCTTAAAATGCAACAAGTTTTTCAACGAGTGTAAATAATGCTTTTATACGACAATTGTTGGCTATGTCTCCACCTGTACGCATTTCGAATGGCACAATAATGATGTCAAAATCAATTATCGATTTACATTAAATAGGCACTTTTGCCCCCCTTGCCCCCTTAAGAAAGGCCAGGAGGGGTGCTTGCCCCCCCCCCCGCGCCCCCCCTCTCCGGCGTCCCTGAACTTCAGTTTAAGTCAGTCTAAAAAATTTTCCTGTACCCAAGTGACCAGCACTGTTATATTGTGGAGTCCAATATGGTCTACTGGAGACTATGATTTACGGAATGCATGATCAGATGAACTACAAGATTCCACATATAAACAAGAACACAACAACAGCTCGCCATTATTCTGACGCACATAATTGCCCAATGAACGCTGACTTTCATACGTGACCCAGGCCTCTCATCGATCCACGTTACCAAGAGGAGGCTAAAATACAACATTAGAAGGCCATATATAAAATGCAGTAGCGAATAACTGTAAGGGATCTTCTCATCTGTGTCACTTGTTTGTTTGTTGTCAGTTTTGTGTTGTTTGTCCTTTTCGCTCTGTTTACTATACTCATCAAGTTGTTTTTCATTCAGGTCTTGTTCGTCAATTTCTCCTACGCCATTGTCTGTAACTTGTTTCTCGTCTGTGCTTTTGTCAATTCCTTTCAAAGTTCTTCCTAGGAGTACTTTGTGGAAAGAGAGTTGCGACGAGGCGAAAACCTCTTGTTGCGTTTTTCGGTAGCTTTCGGAGCGTAGATGTCGAAATTTGCAGCATACGAACGTAAATCGTTGAAGGAATGTCTGAATACGGGAGATATTTATCGTAACATAAACAAATGTCGCAAAAAATGCGGCAATATCGAGAGCAAATAGGACACTTTTAGTCGGTTTTATGTCAGTTTCGAGCATTTCAATCGCTAGTGGATTACATTCTTCTCTTGGGTTGTTGTAAAGTGCAGACCAGGTGCAGTACATGCAAAATGACGTAATAATTGCGCTCTGTACCAATCCACCTTCTTGTACAACAGGATGCAGGGAAATCAAACACGCAGTTATACAAAGGCCTAAGTTGATGAAAATGAACAGACGGTTTGCTTTGCAGCTTGAGAACTGCGCGAAATAAACATAGAAGCAAAAGAAAGCCGTTATGGCCGTCGTGTAGAGCAACACAGTAATAGAAGTGCAGCTGAAGGAGATTCTTTTTGAGGTATTCACGCTCTCCGGCACTCGAAGACAAGTTAGAATTTGGCTCGTAGCGTCAAGTACAAAAACTGTTTGTAGCATTATGACCAATAATGTTGCTGCTAACGATATGTAGATCCATACGTTTCCGACCTGAATCGGAAGGTATAGAGACATGGTGAAGATAAGTCCGGACATTAGTATTTTTGATGGCCAAAACCCGGTTTGTATATTACTTCTGAAGCCGGTTACATTTCGGGTACTTATTAGGACCAAACTGAGTATAACAAAAGTCAATGTTGCTGATACGGAGATCCGGAATAGAGCAACCAGACTAGGATCCGTAGATAAACAAGTGCCATTCTGCGAATGAGTGTCACAAAATAAGGAATATTCGGCTAATCGCGATTTAACAACGGGATTAACCGCAGCGCAGGCTAACGCAATGAACAGAGTCAGTATTCCCGCGTAAAGGTATTTAATTTGCTGCGGTTTTCGCGCGAATGGTGGCGCTTCTATCATAACGGCAATAAACATTCCCTTCAACGATTTGATCAAATTTAGCAGCAGTTTAGTTGCGCTGAGTTCTTCAGTCCGCCCGTTTGTTATGCAAATTAGCTTTGCCCATGCATATAGTACACAGATAACCAAGCTTGTCAGTCCAAGAATTCCGCTGGTCAGTAAATTTCCTCGGAGCTGGAATCTCGTTCCAGATTCCGTGATAAGGTGGAATTGCGCAAAGTTTAGGTTGAGATCAAGCAAGGACAGAGCAAGAACAACATGGACAAAATGATGATTGTAGGTTGAATAAGTTTGGCCTTCCTGTTTATTATCTTGTTCTGTTATTATTGATCTCTTCCCAATTTCGTTTACTTGTTGGCATTTATTCTTATTTAGTTCGCAGTATTTTTCATCGCTGTCCATATCTGAGAGAAAATTTCCTTTCGAAAATTCCTTCCCAACGTCAACCTGGTCCTTTTGCCCAGCCTCTGACTGAGTTTTTTCCTCTTCATTTCCGGTATTTTTGTACTTTTCCATCTCCTTGACAGTCCTTAAATTTGATTGGCTACTACTGGTGCTATTTTGTTCTGATTGGCTAAAATAATTATTCCCGCATAAAACAGAGGCAGAGAAAGAATAGTACCAAGGTTTCCATGTTCGAAATAGGCCATAGATGAGCAATAGCAGTTTGAAGATTGAGTCCACCGCAACGTAAAGATCGAATAAATTGTGTTGTTCGTCGAGGGATATGCTATACTGTAACGATAAACCAGTTCGCCATGTTACGAATGCAGTTACGAGACCCAGTTGTGCGAAAGATCGTAGCCGAACCGCTGATGCGATGCAAACAATAATTATAACTGCACATTGAATTATCAAAAAGGCTGTGTCGAACTGTGTTAATAACCGATGCCGGAAACTATCAACAATGCAAAATATGAATATTCCCAAGGAAATTCCGAGTAGAATAGCAATGGAGCCATGATACAATACGTGATCCTTGAGGCACCTCATGCGATTAGTCTCTGTTGCCTGTTTTATAATATTGCCAACATCCTTAGCTAAGTCCAGCAGTAAAAACAGTGCTACTACATTTTGCGGTATGGTATTAGCTATCAGGAGATAATGCCATATTGTATCAAATATACCAGGCGGCAATGAAGATGTCACCAAAGAAACGATGAAAACTAGCATCAATTTCGGAATCCAGAACCCATTTTGAAGTGACGGTCGTATGTATTCACTCCTCTTACAAGAAATCGATAAAAAACTTGCCATGAGAGCGAAGAAAGACCAAAGGGCCAAGCTGAATCTATTTATAAAAAGCGTCACCACAACATCTTCGCAAATGCTTGTATCCTTCACGTAGTTGCATAAGCTGACGTCTCTAACTACGTATGCTTTAATACTTGGGATGTTGATTATAAAATAGGCTATTGGTAGAAATAACCAAACAACTAGATAGCACGCATGCGCGAATGAGTGGTTTTCCGCCACGGTTTCACCAGGACCAATAAGAGGCTGTAGTGGCGATTTCTGCATGTACAGGAGGCTAAATATATACAGTTCCTCGGCGTGGTGAATTGCTCGGTGAATGATTCCTTTCCTTTTGCCAGAATGATTTTGTTGTTGTTGTGTAAATCCATTTTGCTGTAGATCCCCGTCGTGAATATCCAAAGCCATTTGATCGCTATTTGGGTGTTCAACTTGATCGGGGGGATTCATTATCGTGCTGGCAGTCAGGTCCCGCCTCAGAAAGGATCACACAGGATGGTCCTAGGCAACACTCCTCAAATCAGGATGGAAAATGTCGGCGTGTCTCAGAACGTTACTTTGTCGCATGGAAAGCGAAATTCATCCATTTCGATTAGTTCATCACAGTTTAGTTGAACCTGTATGAAAGGACCAATAGAGTTCTCACATCTCTTCACTTTGTCTGCAAAATTTTCCATGTAGAATATGACATAATTTGCAAAATCTGCAAAATTTTCCATGTACAATAATTAAAACGTTAATTACACTGACCATATTCCAACCATTCACAGCCATAAAGTCGAGAATTCCTTAAGAACATAATCTGAAAACAGAATACCCGTTGTATAATGTAGAGATTTGTGCGAAAATGTCGAGTGTATTCGGTATGCTTTCGCGAGAAGTTGTCGGCAGAAGGCCCAGTACTTCATTTATTCATAGCTTCAATCACAACTTTCTCATGATTCCCCCTTTTCCAAGCATTATCATCCAGCTTACCATCTGCAATCGAAGACTAGTTCACCATTATGATTTCTTTAAGTTTGTAATAAATGCTGTAAGGACAATATTGTTTTGTGTTGCGAAGGTTTCAAGCCAATTCGAAGCCTGATCTTTGAACCACCTGTCACTATCACGTGACCCAATAGCTGGTATTTAGCAGATGCTAAGGTGACGATACCCTAGTCTTCTGTTTATTAAAACAAACACAACAGCAACAACATATCCATGATTTGCATTGCTATTAGCACGGCTTGGGTATAGTCAATATTACCCCGCCACTGAGGAACACATTATTCTTCAACCAGACTGCTTGGTTTCGTATATAAATTTATATACAGAATGGAGTACACGTTTTTTTTATAAGAAACCTAGCTCGGGGCCTAGTTCTAAAAGTTTCTTAATTTTTGGCCCAATTTTAGTTCTAGAAGTTTCTTAACAGTTTCTTAATTTAATGCAAATAAATTGCAGTAAAAACGATAAAAAAACGTGAATATAGCAAGAAAATTATTAATATTATTGTATTACGAAGAATTAGCTATGCTGGTGCGAGAAATCGCACGGAAATGCTTGAGAATTGATTACTACGTCCACAAATGTGAAATTAGTATGTTGGAGAACTGACACAAAAATTTTTTAAGCTTCTTAACTTCATCCTCCTAGTTCTAAAAGTGTCTTAACTTTTGGGGTGTCTACTTCTAGGTTTCTTATAAACCGGTTTCTTATAAAAAAAAATTACGTGTAGTCAACTGACTTGTTGTCCAGAAGGTTCGAATCCCAGTCAAGGCAATTATAACAATTGTGGTAGCCCACTTATGATGAATATAAATTTATATACATATATATCAAATGGGCATATATATTGTGCCATTTGATCGGCTGCAGTTTCTTAAAAGTCAGTTTCTTGGTTACGGGGTAATACTGCATTGCATTTTCCAACATGTAATTATTGCGTTTTGCAAATTCTGCAATGGAGGGTCAATGATATAAAGCCTAAAGGACCACACCACATGAAACCGACCCCTAACATGACATAAAAATCAAAATTGAATGTAAAAGTTTGAAACGGAGGCACCCAATTGACCTTTTCGTGGGGTGTTTCCTGTTGTTTTACGTTATATCGCTTTATGTTTGTTTTGGTTGCTTTCCTATATATTGGAAGAGTTTTCTTTGCCCTGCGTTTTTGTGTGTTGCATTTCTATAAAAAGTAGCTGTTCCTGATTTAAAGTAACCTTTAGAGAACTTTCATTTAAAGAACTTAAAATCAAGAAACTGAGTACTACTCTTAGTTGCCTAATTACTGGGGGGTCGGAATAGTCGGGGGGGGGGTCGGAACTCCAGCCAGGATCTAATTGACGGGGGATCGGAATAGACGGGGGTGGGAAATTTTTTACAAAGTTTGTCAGAAAACTGTGCAGTGCGGCTGGTCCTATAGTACTTAAAAGCTAAGGCAATCCATATTGATAAGCAATGAATAGAGTGTACAATTGAAATTTCATACAAAGAAGGTCAAAGTGAGATAAAAATGTCAAAGTTAAAACCATCGACATCTAAATTGATATGAGTCTTAATAAGCGGATGGGGGGTCCTAATAAGAGCGAGGGGTACGTCCATTAGCAGGAGGACGGTAATTAGGCACGTAAGAGTAAGTATTGGTCTTGATAACTATTGCTATAAGCTAAGCATTGCTTACTAAAAGAGCAGGATCGTTTCCAGTTTTGAAGATTGCGTTCTCTGGATCTGCTTTAGGAACTTCAGCCCAAGCGAGAATACTCTCATTCTCAAAATTAAATTGAGGGGGGTTAAAAGAAGTAAGAGTGTGTTCAAACAATCTGAAAAAAATAAACAAGGAGGCTCTTGCATATTGATTGTTTACGATTATTTTGCGATAATTTATTTGTATGAAAAGAAAGATTGCTTTTTGCTATATTTTGTTCCAATATTATTAAATGGGGGAGTCAACATCTGTTGAATATTTTACTACTCTAAAGCACTGACTCGGAGAGATACGTTTTCGAACCTACAGAAATCAACTCAAAAAATAAGAATTCGACTCTTATTCAAGTATCACAATTCATCCGAACTTCAACTCAACTTCTACGCAACTAAACAAGGTTAAAAAAGTACAATAAAGCTTACAACAAGGAAATACGTGATAAGGGCGTAAGAACCAATAAGATTAAACTAGGAAGACTTTTTAAGTACAATTTACGTAAATTCTTAGTTCTTTAAAGTACAAACAAGTTACTCATTTTCCGGAACCTCGTTATCGATCGATTCTGATCGAGGTTCTTACGTACAATAATGCGAATAACAATAAGAAAGAAAAAATAGCATGATTAATAAAGTATAGGAGAGCCCCTTGAAAACCAGCACATTGCTGAAGGGTTACTCTCCGTAAACAATTGAAAATGAAAAGATGAACAATGAAAAAATACCAAACCCGTAGGCATAAGAATCAATGAACGAATCTAAATAAGCATGTTTCATATTACAAGCACTGAGAATAACGATAAAACAGACAACAGTAAGGTTGAGCTGCGCAGTGCGAGATCGCGGGGTTTTCCCAACAACATCAGCTATGGGGGTCTCCCACCCTAGAAACCAGAGCGCAGAGCCGTAGCAGCTGGGCAGGCGGGGGTGAGGAACTGGGTAGGAGATGCCTATTGATTGATGGAACGGCTCTTGTTCCATCAATCAATAGGCAACCCCCTTCTCGTGTCTTGACTTCGGCATATCAGGAGTCAGATTCCCAAATTGAAACTTCACTTTTTAAGATGTTGGTATTAGGGCGTTGTCGGTTTTCACGACAACGTTTATGTTTGGTTTGATAAATGGAAAATTGGTATAATGTCGAGTATAAATTTCGAAAAGTTGGTATAAAGTCCGGTATGTTTGTTATGCCTGGGCGGCACTTCCCTTACAAAATTTGATCAAGTGTCCCCCGGGGGCTACCTAGCTCATGTAACACGGCTAATCACTGGTTTATGATGATCTGATCAAGATACAGAGAAATCAGAGTGCAGAGAAAAGATGGATGGTTTGGAGAAGCTGTGAGAGACGGGTATAGAGTTCTCTCCAATAATGCTACGGAAAAATTTAAGTTTCCCTGAGTATGATATTTAAGTTTCCTTGACTTTTACTACCTCAAAATTTGACATCGTCAGTTATATACCAGAAATTCCAAAAATCAGCACCGTTCCTTATAACTTACCTCATAAAAGCGAATACCCTTTCGTGCGGCATGTCTTAAGTTCCCTCCGAATATAGAAACAAATGTCATCATCATCATCATCATCATCATCACCATCATCATCATCATCATCATCATCATCATCATCAGCTATTCATACCGCTGCCAGCAGGCAGCCTCAGCAAGCATGTCTATCCTTGGCAATTTGTATCCTGTTAACACCACATTTCTCTTTTATATCATCCCTCTATCTTTTCTTTGTCTTCCCCTCCGCCTCTTTGCTCTTTGCGTCCATTCGGATGTTTTCTTGACGCCACTTAGAGCCACTGATGTAACGGGTTGTGCTTTGGCCATTGTCGCGGGAAACAAGGTGGTCAGTTAATTGCAATCGTTATGATTTTCCCATGAAAATAAAACAAATACCTAATAATATTTTTTAATTTGAACTTAAGTGATTTGCTATCAAAGGTATGCTTTCATAGAATTTTTTAGAAATTTCTAATAAGAGAAAATTTGAGATGGACAAGACCAGTAACAGGTCTGCCATCGTTCACGTGATTCGTGTACGTAAATTTGTCTTTCTAGAACATTTGCAAGATAAGTGTCCCTAACGCTTAACACCGTTTCTTAATTTCCTTAATTTACTTTCATAAGTTGCAAAATCTCGTTATACTTTGCGCATAGCTCGTTTTCATAGGAAAGAAAATGAAAGTACTGAAAATTGCATTGGTTCCAGAAAATTCCCCTCGGATTAGAAGGAAAATACCTATGCAGAAGTATACGCTCTTTTTTCTTAATAAGCAACTGTACAATAAGCAACCAGGGCTGAGATTGTGCTAAAATTTCTGGTGAAATAGCTTTCTTTATACTGTACATCCTTGCAAACTTGACAGTTACATGAGAAGCCAGAAAAGAGCCAAAATATAAGAGGTTTTAGGGGGTACCAGGCATTCTGTGACGGCTGAAATCCTAGATATGATAAGCAACTCTTGAGAGCTGGACCAAAGTCAAGTTGCTTATTGAAAAAAAAAGTGTAGAGAGCGCTTTAGCAAGGGAAAAGTAGAAAAGCAAAGTCAATAAGAAAATGACATACAGTAATATCAAAAGATTAAAGATTTTAAGGGAAATCACGCTTCGTTCATAGCAAAGATTCCTGGAGATTTTCCGCGCTAGAGGGTATTCTTTTTCGGCCTTTTAGTCAAGCCAAGGTTTACTTTTCTAAAATTTTGGTCTACCTAAGGGTACCATATTTAGAAAAATGGAGAATGCGATTCAGCTTTTGTAGCCCTGGAAAGTGAGAAACGAGTAAAGGAACATAACAAGTCAATCTTTGAAATTTCCGACTTAGGGCCAACAATATCGCGCGTAATAGTCTAGCCAAGGGTATCATTTTGGTAGAAATTGGTCTAGCCAAGGTTGCAAGTTACTCGGAAAAATTTGTTTAGCCAACAGTACCATTCTGAATACACGTTTTTTTTTATATAAGAACAAAGTATATAAGAACATAAGGCTTCAGAGGCTGAAAAGTTAAGAACATGCTAAGAACATTACAAGGCTTTGTGAAGCTAGAAACAAATTAGAAATTACTTTCTTGTGGCGCTGTCCTGTTCTCAACTCTAGAAAACAGGTGAACTATCAATCATTGTGACTATATGTGAAATTTTTACATGTGCGTCCCTTTTCGTAGCAATGATCACCTAATTTGAAAAACAACAGCTTTTTCAAAAGCAAGAAAATTAAGAACATGTTAAGAACATTTTGAGCCTTCAAATCGGAAAAATTAAGAACATTGCATGGCTTTCTTCAATTTCAGTGTTCTTATGGAAGAAAAACGTGTATGCTGGCGACACACCCCTACTCAAAATTTGGCCAAGATCCCCCTCCCCGTGATTGCACTATTATAACCAATAATTCAATTAGGCCCAGAATTTCTTATTTCTCTGATATGCGGCTTACATAAGTAGTATAAGTACGTAAAAACTTGGTGGCACACCCCGTCAATCTAACCTTCCCGGCCGAAAACAATGAATTTTCTGTGGTTATAAAAACTGTGACATTCATTGCTGATTGTAACAAACAAAGATACTTTGTGGTTGTGCTCAAGGTTTTGGGACCTTTCAGGCTGCAAATTATCCGCCCTAAGTCTGGAATGCATTGACGTATTTAAACATTATTGATACAAATTCATTTTGATACTGTCCCTTTTATCTATCACGCGCTTTTTGCGTGAGTGCATTTGTTTAAATCCCTTTTGAATGGCAAACCCTGGCCTCTGTTGCATCAGGAAATTTTTAGCCAATCAGACGTAACATGAATCGTGCGAACCAATCAAAATCCTCGAGGCAGTTGCCCGTGTTGTTTTTCACTCAAAAACAGGTGATCAGCTGATCAAATTACTTATTCCTTCACGTTGAATTTCAAAACAAATCAGAATCGATGTACTACAGAAGCAGAATATAACAAAATAAATCGACTTCACGAGGCTAGAAAGATTCACTTTCATGATGAATTTACGAATCTTCGATTCCAACGCAGACCCAAGTCACATCTGGGTTTTTGGCTACGGTTCTTTGATCTGGAGACCGAATTTTACGTATTCTGAACGTCTTGTCGGTTTTATAGAAGGTTTTGAACGTGGTTTCTGGCAAGGAAGTGTTCACCATAGAGGCACAATTCACAGCGTAAGTCTATAAATAATTTTCTCTTGTAAAGTTTTCTTTTAAAGTGATATTCTCAAAATGGTTAATGAATTAATATGAAATAGAAGTAGGGCTTGTTGAATTTACTGCCGCCTTTTTGCAATAAAAACATACCAGTAATCAAAACAAAAAACGTGCTGTTAGTATTCATTCATTTTCATTTTTCATTTATTCAAAGTTATGATGGAGATTGTAATTGTAGACTTAAAACGATTATCTTAATTAGAACAAACAGATCAATAATATTAGCATGTATTTGAAAAAAGATTACTGTAGTTCCAAATTTAAATATGCTAGAAATTAAGTTAGTCTATTTCCGCAAATGTAGTGTATCAATAACATATAAATATTAGTAATAATATTTTATGTATATTGTAAACTACTAGACCCTTAACAAGGTGTTGAATATTGAATATTGAATATATTTCCTTTTATATTCTTTAAACACGGTAACCCCGTCAGCCAAGGCTGCTTTTCAGGGGTCCGTGGAGAAAATTTACAATCTGAAATAACCACTTAAGTTGAATTATAATATAAATAAACAACTTAATTATAAATAAAAAAGCACAATAAATTTTAATTAAAATGAAAGCCGGTGTTTAAAAGAATATAAAGAGGTGCTTAGCTCGGGTAAGTTCCCCAGACTTTGATGGGATTTTGATTCATTTTCTAAAATCATAATGCATTGTATACTTGTGAAATGAGCGTTAGGAGATATTTTATAGTATCCCTTTTTCTTTTCTTTGAACATCTTGTGAAATAGTGATTGGAATACGTGAATAGAGACGTGAATAAGGACAAACCAGGAAAATCTACATTTACAAAATTTTCAAAAAAATTAACACTTTCTGCCTACTTCTACCACCCCAGACAAGACCTTGTGGTATCTTTTACACGAATGAAATTTGCAGCATTTTTAGCCCTGTTACCGAGGAGCAAGGCAAATCACTCCGTGGAATCTCGTTCAACCGGTTCACCCTCATCCGGAATGGGAATCTTGTACCATTGTACGACTCTTTTAGAGCTTCAGGAATCTCGTGAACTTTCTCTAGGAGTGAAATGCATACCCTGCTCGTCGCCTGTTACTGTGTAGAAATTCATGCAGCTCTCGGGAAAAAACGTTGAAAATCGGAGTTCTGCCGAATCAATGGATCAAATGTTTAAAAAATTTTACAGTTTTGCTTAATCTTATTTTTCCGACGGCTGTTAATAACTGTTTCTCATCTGTGTATAAAATCCTTTGTCAACATAAACCAGTGCAACCACCAATATCAAAAGAAAAATGCATTGAATAATAAAAAAAGTATAGCTTTGTCAGTTTGGAGCGTTTGGCTTTCTTGCTGGTTTGCAACTTTATATTGACTTTTGTTTTGAAATAAGCTGCTGATCATTGGGGAATTTCATGGTGGGGTTTCCGTTGTTATGTATAGAGTTTCGAGTGGCGCATGCGCAGAATCATTATTGACCTGGGCTAGGGAATTAAAATAGAACAGTTGGACCGATCTGCAGGGCAGCAGCTCTCAATTTGTGAGGTCTTATTTTTAACTGCTAGCTGTAAACAGCGTGTTAGAATTGCTTCTTCATTAAGATTGCTCATATGTACTTCAAAGACAGTATGAGTTTTGAGTGCTCTGGTTTTTCTCTTCCTTAGTACATATGCATCTGTTTGTTATCTATTTTACAATCGAAAAGCTATGATCCATCTGTTCGCCTATTACTGTACTCAGGACTACTACGAACTCGAATTTGACAGAGCTGTGGATGCTACTGCGTAGAATACGCAGGGCTATGCGCTTCTCCACAACCACAAGCCATCTTTTCTGGTATTGACCTTTCCATTATAAAAAGGGCATTGTACATGTTGATGAAAAGTTCATTAACTTACAGTAATGAAGAGTACACATTGGTAGCACCCCAACAACCCCATATCGCGCCTACAAGTAAATCGAAAACCGCACAGTCAAAATAGCAGTTGAACTTTAGTTATTGACACTTTTCAGATCGACCATTTCTTGCACCATGTTTTTTATCCTCCTTCTATTTTTCATTTCCTTTTCCGTGTTTTCATCGAAAAACTTGTCAGTCGTCCGCGATTCCGCTTTCCGCAAATGCGACACCCTTGTTGACGTTCATCAAAAACTTCCTTTTGCCATTTCTGCAAAATCAATACTCTACTGTTCAATTTAACCAATCGAGGGGCAATTCACTCCTTGGAATCTCTCAAATCCTCTGCTCAGATTTCGATTATTTTCGATGAAAATCCTTTTGTTTCGACTTCAACAGGAATCTCGTACACATTTTTAAGAGGTGAATTGCCTATCAGTACAATATGTAGCCTGTTCACTTTGTGCCGCTAACCTAACTGCTCACTATATAACCCTTATTTCCTTATTTCATTTCTTATTCACTGTTCTCTATTCACTAATCGCCATTCGCTATGCACTATGATTTTACGATTGTTCACAGAAATTATCGACCACATCTCCGAGCACAGCCCTTGCCTTGATACAATAGTCAATCTTGTTTCGAATTTCGATTACCCTTCGTTTCCAAGAGCTTTTCCAAGCTACAACAATGCTTATAGTGGAGGGGGTATGACATGTGGACTAGAGTCATTCGAGGGCTGAAAACTATAGAGCTAATCCTGAGACAAGTTGCCTATCAAATGATGTATATCCTATTCACAATTCATTTATTCACTACTCGCCATTCTTTTCACTATTCACTATTGACTATTCACTATTCACTATTCACTATTCACTGAGTGATCACTATTTCTACTCTTGCTTGCACGTATTTTTATAACAACCTTAACCTTTGTAAGAAACACCAGGCTGAAATTTGGGTCAAACTTTTTTGCTATCTCCGAAACTATTTGAGCTACACACAAACAAAGTTCACCAGTGTGGGCATGTTTGACTGGGGTTTGCCTTGACCAGTGGTGTAGAGCTGGAAAAGTAAATCGGGGGCTCTACTTCAGTAAATAATTAACACCAATCCGATGATGAAGATGTGCGTCAAAGGCGCACAGTGCACCGAAGGTGCACCCAACAAGGGGGGTCTGGGGGCATGCTCCCCCAGAAAATTTTCAAACTATCATCCCCAGATTGGCTTAGATTGGCCGTTTTTCACAAGTTACAGCATTTATCCGATTAGCCACCTTCTTGTTTATCCGGACTTCGATTATCCTGTCCGTCAAGGATATTCAGCCATGAAATGATTATTCAGCAAATTTTCTATTTTTCTTTGCAAAAACCACTCAAACTTCAAAATGCCTGGCAATTGTAATCACAAAATCACTTCAAAACCTCAACTACTCTATAAATGCAGTCACAGTTTATAGAACGGTCGCGGGAACTGCTGGCAAGTGTGAGCCGTGAGGCATCAAGTAGCATGCCAATGAGTGACCCGTTTTTTAAAAGTATTTAATATAACAAAATGTTTGCCTTGAAAAATCATAAATATATAATTGTTAATTTTTTAATGGTTAAGCTGCCATTGTATGTTCTTGTTAATCCGAAAATCCCGTGTCCTGAGCTCGCCGGATAGAAAATAGCTACTTTATCAAAAATTGTCGTATCCGAAATGACTTGAACCTTGAGCAATGTGTAATAAGGTTGCAAGGAAAATAAAATATCTTAGGATAATTAATATTCTGATATCACAAGGGATTCATGTTTTTGGAGAAAGAAAGACAATAACACTAAGAGACTGAGCAAAAAACTAGGTGCTTTCGCTCAGATAAACAAAATAACTAGGGTGGCTGTAGCCCCCCCCAAAAGCATGAAAAAAATAACTAGGGGGGCTGAGCCCCCAGCGAACCCCCCAGCTCTACACCCCTGGCCTTAACCTACTGTCACTACTAACTATTCACTGCGTCCTGTCCTAATTATAACTTTTTCGCTAATCACTCGCTATTCGCTATCAACTGTTCATTTGAATATTTGCTTTAAAGACTCATATTTTCAATTCACTTTTCACTAATCACGGCTAAAATCATAAAGATAATGATTGTTGGATGATTGGAAGCCATTTGGTGGAGGATTTATCAGTTGGGTTCACTTCTGGTAGAGCTAAAGTAAGCTACATCCTCACTTCATGAGGGAAAACGTCGAAGGGGACGAACTGCCAAAGAAGAATGGCCTACGCACATGTGCACTTCCTAATTAATGGGAACGAGGCAGGGGGAAGATGGTTATCCGCTTAAAATGATTAAAATCGAACACTGAATGCTGGCATTCGAACTCTTTGCCTTTCTCCCGTGCTGTTCATTGTGCACTTTTTGTATTCAATTTTACAAACGCACCAATTAATTATCTGCTGTTCTAACTTACCGTATGTATATATAGCTACTTTTTTGTTTTTCTTCTAGCCCGGAAGAGTGGCTACTCTCATGGAAAAGGAAGGTGTAAGTAACAAGATGTTTCCTTTCTTTTTGCTAATTTTAATTCATAAATGGGTCCCTGCCTAGTTTTTTGAAAACACAAGCTTCATAGAAAAAAATGCAGTAGAGCCTCCATATATCAGACAACGCTACAGAACCGACATCTCTAACGGACACCCCCGTCAAATGGACAACACAAAACAAAGGTATTCTATTTTTGTCCCGGGGGGGGGCTATTTAAAACAGACGGGGTGTGGTGTCCACTCCAACTCCAAGAAGTGATTTTTTGACCCGACTCTAGAATTTCCCCTCCAAAACCATACCCGTCTTTAAAAAAATCGGCGAAAAGTATTCTCCAAAATGTAAAAATTACACTGCGCAACATTGAGAAACAGTCCACCTTAACAAATTATTCTAATATAATTGGCTTTAGTAAAAGTACCGTGTTTATACCCGGCGCTAAACAGGTGCGAAATCGATATGCCTTAAAGGAGTACACATCCCGTATAGGCCCGTATACAAAAAATACTAAGATCAAACACTATGCACGCACACTATGGATGAAAATTACCGACTCGCATTTTCACTTGATTTGTCCAAATTTGTTTCAGGGTCATGTTTGGGGTGTTTGCTACAAAGTTCAAGGTGCACAAAATATAACAAGAGCACTCCAGCATCTAAAGATTCGAGAAAAGCATTATGAAACGAGAATTATGGAATTCAAAGCGAACAGTAGAAAAAATGCCAGCAACAACATTTTAGCCCTCGTGTTTTACGCTACACCAGAAAACGATTGTTATCTTGGGCCAGCCAGTTCAATTGAAATCGCAACAGACATATTCCTTGGATATGGAGTTAGCGGGTCTAACATCGAGTACCTTATTCGTCTTGCCGATTTTATGCGAGAAGAAATCAACGACTGCAAAACTGACGAACATTTATTCGGAGTAGAGAAAATAGTCAGACATAAACTTGGTCTATGTACCCGAAATATAATTTCGTGGCTCGAACTTGTGAAGTCTACGACTTTTGTTGATGTTTTGCGACGAAATGGAAGGGAAAATTCAGAAAATCTCATAACTGTTTAGAACAGCAGTATGCTAGACCAGATTTTGCTTTTTTTAATCATATTTATACTTATCAGAGTATGAGTTGAAGTTGCAGAAAAAAATGAGCTAATGTAACTAATTATTCTCTTTTCAACTCCCTAAATTTATTTGACAAAGTCAATTCTGGCTTTTTAAACTTTAAAAACAGTTTGGAAATGTATAAAGTGTAAATAGAGAGTTAGCCCTCTTAGATTCTCTTTCGGTATCGAAAAAAGTATTTTTCCAATTCGTTGTTCAGTTGCTATTGTACAAAGTGTATGAGTCTGTTCGATATTCTATAATTGGATGAACAATGTAATGTAAATATTTTTCACTTATTAATATGTTTGATCATTATGAATGTATAGCGAAATGTCTAACTAATATTATGTATATCTTATAAATAAATTACTAATGTCAGTTGATTTTACTGAACAAATATGTACATTTGAATGTTTATTACCTCAGCCACAAGTTGCTTCAACTTTTTTTCAATCATAGAGGTTTATGCAAGTTATTTTACTCTGAAGAGGCGGTTACTCTGCTACAGTTTTTTGTTCAACCCATTTACCGTTCACCTATTTGTGACCCTTTCTTGACCTGTACCCAACTGAAATTTCTCAGCTTTGTCGGGATAAGAAATATACTTCTTTCTTTGATTCTGATTTTGTTTCGAAAATCTATTGGCCAAATAAAAAGCAGTGTTGTGTCAATCGTAGTACGACAAGGATCCATTTGAGTACCCATGTCCTCTGCTGTATAAGCCTCTTTCTCACTTTCACAACCTCCTTTTCCTTCTGATTCTGAAACTAAAATGGCTTCCAAACCAACGTTAGCTGCGTGACAAAATGGAGCAAGAACAACTATCTGATTTAAAAGTAACTGCCCAGTCTCAGACAGCTGAAGGTACCTCTATCCCGGCAGAAGAAGATGTCGTTATGAATGACGAAATATACAAAAGTCCAACTGAAAATAAGGATGGTGAAGACAGCTCAACAACTCACCAAGAAGAAGGGCCTAGGCAAAATGAAGTTGAAGAAAGTCCTACTAATGATGGCTTCGCAAAGCCCAAAAATACGTTTATTTCGCCTACTTTTAGAGCCCCAAAGCGCACTTTAGTGAGTAAAGGAAAGAAATCTTTGGGGAAAAGTGAAAATGGTGTCTCAAAAAAGGAAAATTTGGAAACTCAGGGTCAGAGCATTGACAATAATAAAACGTTCACTGAAGAGAATTTGTCCGAAAAAATCAAAGTCGAGAGTAAAACTGAAGCTTCTAAAGCCCCAAAACAGCAAATACCTTATAAAGCTCCATCATGGAGTGCAATATGCACAGAAAACTATTATTTTGATGTGTTGAAAGGTGGGGTCATGAAAGACTCAATTGATCTTTCAACAAAAGATTTCTATATATTCGGACGATTAGAAGAGTGTGATGTAACTATGGAACACCCCTCTGTTTCCAGATATCATGCTGTAGTAGTTTACAGAGGTAAATCGAGCAATGAAAGCTCTGAAAAGGGCAATGGATTTTATATAATGGATCTTGGCAGCACCCATGGAACATTTCTCAACAAGAAACCTTTAGATCCAAAAATTTATTATAGACTAAGAGTTGGCTATGTTGTAAAGTTTGGTGGAAGCACTCGTCTTTATATATTGCAGGCAAGAACAATTTGTTTTCATCTGACCATAGACTATCCTCAGAGGCATAATGTGACAGGGCCAGATTGGAAAGTTTCATAGTTGCATAGCAGATTGCACAGCTGATTGCACAGCATATTGCACACTGTCAGCTATCTATTGTTTTATACAATAGGTCTACTGTTTTGCAAGTATATCTGTTGCGTCATGCAAGAAAAAGCTTCTTATCTGATAACACTGAATCAAAAGATTTCATCCAATAATCCGAGTTCATTTTCATCTGATCATAGACTATCTTTAGAGGCATAGTATGCATTTCACAGTTGCATGGCAGATTGCACAGCTGATTGCACAGCATATTGCCCACTTTCATCTATCTATTGTTTTATACAATAGGTCTTCTGCTTTGCAAGTATATCTGTTGTGTCAAGCAAGAAAAACCTTCTAATCTGACAACACTGAATCAAAAGATTTCATCCAATAATCCAAATTCACTTTCATCTGACCATTTACTATTTTTAGAGGCACAGTATAACAGAGTCAGATTGGAAAGTTTTGCAGTTGCATGGCAGATTGCATAGCTATCTATTGATTCATACAATAATTTTATTGTTTTAGCCTATGATGCAAGGTGTATCTGTCATGCAAAAAAACCTTCTAATCTTGTGACAGTGAATCCAAATATTTCATCCATTAATCTAAGCAAATGGTCCTAGGGGTATAGAAATGTAGAGGCTGTGGGGCTAGAACCACCACCTGTCCTAAATTTGTCAGTGAGAGCATGAGTCAGTTGATAAATTACTGATCCATTTGCTTTTGCTGTAAGAGTTGCATTGTCCTTTAGTAGGATATTCTATGTCTAACTTGTAAAGAAACCACCAAAGCCATTCTGGCAATGTTAGATCTAACAATTTTTCCAGGGCAGTGTACCACAAGATCCCCTTGGACATGCCGAGACAGTTCATTGCAAATGCAAATGAACAAATAAGACAGCATGGTGTGATTTATTTTGAGAGAAAACAGGATCAAGAATGAAAAGTTCACTGACAGAGTACTGTACTACTTTGCACACCCCTATTAAAAATCGTCTAGGTACACCCCTGAGGATCATTCCTTTAAATTTAACCAGATTTTGGGATTCCTTGGAGAAGTAGGTTTATAACAGAATATTTATTCATGTCTTCCTATTTCAAGTTAATCCAACATTGATAATGTTTTTGACCTGCAATTGCCAAGATAATAGGGATTGAAAAAACCAACAATATATACTGAAAACTCTCATTAAACACTTACATATTAACATTTTGTCATACAAATAATTTATTATTTTTTTCAGGGTCCTGAGGAAGATCAAGATGAGGAGATTGACAAATCAACATTTGAAATCAGAAAAGATTCAAAAGAACTCAAAGAGGAAAATGAAGTGCAGTCTTTAGAGGAGAAAGATGTTTCGTCAGAGCAAGATGATGGTGTCTCATGGGGATTTGGTAAGTTTGCTAGGCTTCAAGAAGCCTGCAAGAAATTGCTTTTAGTCTGAACTTAACATAGTTTATGATTGATGTTGCAGTTTCTGAATGATCCGTACCTTGTTCTCTAGTCTGTCTGATCATTTATACTGTATGAAAACATGCCATTGAGGTGGTTGGTGAATAAAGTAAACATTTAGGGTCCAAGGGACCCAAGGTAACAGGCTTGTAGTACATGTCATTTCTTTTAATAAATAATTTTTCAAAATCCACCTTCTACCGTTGCTTCTTATAAGCACCACATTTAGGTGCAGCACTTATTAGAGGGCAACGCTTATTTCACTCAGTTACTCTCAGGTGTAGCACTTATTAGAGAGAAGCGCTTAAAGGAGGGTGGCATTAATTAGAGGAAGTACGGTATTATATTTAGCATTGCAAATTCATATTCAGATTATACAATATACCTTGTAGAGAAATGTCTTTTACAACAATAACAACGACTTGAAGATCTGATGATCTTCCTCTAAGTATTATCAAACACTCTAGGACTTAGATAACATAAGCTTTTTTTAAAATTTTATTCAAATGTTGCAAAAAAGTCAACTTTCCTCAATCACATCTCTGATTTCCATGGCCAGATACAAAAGGCAATTTTGGACAATTGACTTACGAATATGAAGCAGTAATTGTGGAACGTAAAGTAAACCTACATTATTTTGCAGATGAAGATGCAGTAGAAGAAGAAATTGACTTGGAAAAGGTTTTAGCAAGCAGAAAACCATTAGAGCTAAAAGACCCTAAAAAGACTTTGAGAGGGTTTTTTGAGAGAGAAGGTATGGAATTTAGAAAGGCTAATTTGCCTTTGACAATTCTGATTTTGTTCGTAATACTTATTGTAATGGCAAAAGATGCCATTATCTACAAATATTAATTGTCCATTAGGCACTGCTTCATGGTGTCAACCCCTACTTTCCTTATGGCTTACGGACCTGGAAAAGCTTTCATTTGCGGTTTAGTTGAATGGAAGAATAAGCTGTTTTCTGCACAATTTAGTGTGTATTTACATCAGTTTACTGCTTCATGCATGTTACAGTGTTTTGTAACCTTGTATCTAAAATGGGCCTTTGGCTTCTTTTTAATCTCACAAGAAATGGGACAAATAGGACACTGTGCTGCTAGAAAATGTAACGGAAAAGTAACCAAGTGCAGTAAAGTGCAGTATCTAAGAAAAAGTTGCAAAAGTGAGCAATAGATGCCATTAGTACCTATTTGCATAAAGATTAATGTTATTGGATCATGTTATTCGCTTTGCTATTTACTTTATTGCTGATGGCAGCTTAGAGCTTATTTCTAGTACCTTTGTAATACATACCATAATGATACATTCTACTCTATTCTATTCTATGATTTATTTAGTGTTAGTTTTAACAATAGTGATGTGACACTAATTTACACTAACATGAAGCAACCCCAGAGATTGCATTAGGTCATTATTTGTTGCAAAAGCGCATACATTATTTGTTGCAAAAGCGTTACTAAGAAACCACGTTTTTAGCAAGTTTTTAGCACTGCCTTGGGTTTTGAGCTGATGTTATTTCATCGAAGGGCATTCCAGATTTTTGGTCCTTGGAAACTTAGTGATTTGATTCTATAGCTTGTAGTCCTGACTATCGGAATTTCAAAGATATTTCTTTTACGGAGGTTGTGATCTACTTGCTTTGGTGAAAAACAGCTTTTCATAAATGCTGGGTTAATGTTGTTAAGAGTTTTGTAGACTGCATACGCTAGAAGTCTAATGGATTGGATATGGACAGTAGTTTCTCTAGATCTTGCAAGTAAAGTTTCGTACGAGGACGTGTAATCAGAGCACGCTAGTCACAAAGCTCTTTCATTTATTTTTTCAAGCTTGTCTTGGCTACCCTTGCTACATAGCATCCATATCGATGGGCAATAATTGAAATGACAGAGGATAAATGAATATATAATGATCTTTTCTATACGTCTTTAATACCTCTATAGTACCCATACAATGCCCGAATAATATATCCGTGCCAGCCTGGCAGCAAATTACATCTAATTTACTCTTACTGTTTTCTTTCAGGGCTTGATTTAGAGTATGAAACTGATGAAAGGGGCTCCGGCAGTAGCAAAGTTTATGTTGCAAGAGTCAGGTAGGTAGTTTTTGCTTTTCGAAGGTTAATACTATTATCCATGTGTTATCAGGCCTGTTTACTCTATACCAAATAGCTTTTGAAACATCTTAATTTTTGTTATTGGATTGGGATTGGTGTTTACTTCATGCCAGATTTTGGTGGGCAAGCTGTTTGGTTGGGCCAAGACCCCAATTTTTCGTTCTCGTTGCTCACATGTCCACGCAACAATTGACGGCAACCGCTGTTTTCGATTAATCTGGATCTGGACTTTGTTAGGCTGGATTAGGCATCGATTCTTTTGCGCTGTAAGCCCTGGCCATTTCTTCTTCTTTTCTTCTTTTCTTTCGCAACACTACCCTGTTTCATCATTCGTAGATTACCTATCGAAAATGCTGCGGGTGAAGAGATAATTGCAGAAGGATCAGCATCGAAAAAGAAAGAAGCAGTTGCTGCCTGTGCATACGAGGCATGCAGAATCATAGATGCACATGGGATGCTTAGAAATGCAATGCATGGTATGATATGTAAATGGTTTTATTTTTAATGCCGTATATGCCGGGTGAATCTTTCCTTGTTTAGTAGTAATGATGCTTTACACTAGGAACGAACTTTAACCAACTATATTTTCATATCTATGACGCCCATCATTTCCCGAATTTCATTCATAACGCATTCACTAGCGTATACATTTCATACCGTACTCAGGGCCGTCGCTAGGACTCAACGACTGGGGGGTGTAGCTCGGTATTTTGGTGACAAAATAGGCGTGGCTTTTTAGAGATAGGTGTGGCATGGCTGTTGCTCTTTCCTTGGCGAATTTCTTTTTGTTTCCCATGCTTTTCACACAACCGTCAGGCTAGGAATATTATGCTTGAATCATAGAACATCATATAGAAATGGGGGACGCACATGCAAGAGGGGTCCGAAAGATTTTGTAAATTTTAACTCTAAAATGCTGTGAAACACAACCTTTTCAGCTGTTGAACAACAACATTGTAATCATTTGCCAGTTTGATTCTTGTATACCCTGTATAATTTTAGATTAGTATGATAATGTACTCTAGAGCGCTTTACAGTTTGAAATAGGGCTAAACCTCTAATTTTAGACATAGGCAGTCTTGGCGACCCCGTGTATTGTATCTCCATCCTGTTTGCTGCTGCGCGGTTGTATCTGTTATGGCTGGCAAACTGGCATATACAGATACGATTAGCTCCTAGTAAGGAATCACTTTCTCTTGGCATTTGCTCGCAGTTAGCAACCCCCTAGCTGTTATTGATACCTAACATGTCGGCAGCTGTGGAAAGTGGATGCTAGTATTCGTCGGCAAGCTATACGCTAAACGCTTTCCCGGCACGTTTATTTTGTTTCTTTTGATTTGCAACATTTCTCGCCCTTAGTTGCTATTGCCGAAAAATTCCGTTCTTCTCAAATTTGCCGACGGACGACTTGCCTATGGGGTGTCACACCCCTCCACATCCCCCGTAGCTACGACCCTGACCGTACTCTTTAGCATATTCTTTTAATTCAGTACTCACTAGCATCTTCATATCCTCTTCATTTCATAACATAATGTATAATGTATAATAATTATTTACTGTTAGTGCTACGATAGTGATACTTCACTAATTCATACTAACATTGAGCAACCTCAGAGATTGCATTGGCTATGACTTATTGCAATATGAGCAAGCGCATTTATTGTTTAGAAACCAATTTTTCGTAAAACTTTTAAACTGTTTTATATTTTGGGCTGATTTAGTTTCAGCAGGAAGGGCGTTCCAGATTTTTGGTCCCTGGAAACATAAAGAATTTATACCGTAAGCGGTTGTTCTAACTTTTGGTATTTGTAGAGGGTTCGTTCTGCGGAGATCGTGGTCTACTCGCTTTGGTATAAAATAATCCCTCATAAATACAGGATTAAGATTATTTAAAGTCTTGTAGATTTCTAATGCTAGAAGCCTGATCGATTGAATATGGATGGTAGTTTCATTGCATTTTGTAAGCAAGATTTCATACGAGGAAGTATAGTCTGAGTATGCTAAGCGTAAAGATATTAAAGATATAAAGATATAAAGATATTAAAGATATAAGCGTAAACATATTCATTAGCATCTTTATTCTGTATTGCATTTAGAGAATCTTCATAAATCGTTTTAGTTGTCATTTTCATTTCATACCGTATTCATAAGCATCTGCATTACACCTTTTATTCATAATATACGTAATTTGTTGCTTCATCGTTCTCTTCATTATTAATCATTTTTATTGGTCTCTTCATTTCATAATTCATAAACATCTTAAACGCATGTTTCATTCATGGAAAACTTAATTTGATGTATCATAATTGTCTTCATCATTTCTCGTATCCATCAGCACATTATTTTCATATCTTATTCATTAGCATAACATATTATAACATATTTCTTTCATGCCATATTTATTAAAATCATCGTTTCACACTATATGATTTGCATCTTCATTTATTAACATCTTCATTCCAAACCATATTCACAAGCATATTCGTTTGATATCGAATTCATTGGCATCTTCATTTCATACTGTATTCATTAGCAACTCCATTGCACGTTTTATTCATGAAAAACTCAATTTGATTCATTTTTATTGTCTTAATAATTTCCCGTATTTAGTAGAACCTTCCTCTTGAAACTTATTCAGCATCTCTTTGTTCAGTATATACCATCCCTTTGTTTCATTCCATATTCATTAGTATTCTCGCTTGATGTTTTTACCATCTTTAGTTCATATCTTGATGATTTGCAACTTCCTTTTTAAGCCGGGTGCAAACCGTGCCAACATGTTGGCCAACATCACCATCAACAATTTTGGCAGACATGCTGGCACGGTTTGCTATAGATGCTGGTCTAATTAACAACATGTTGTTGACGAGAAAATGTTGGCCAACATTTTTAGACATTTTAAAATGTAGGACAACATTTTCGTCGATTTGAAGTTGGAACACAAATTCGTGAACTTTTTCGTCTTCGACCAAAAGAGCGAACAATAAACAAACAGCTGCTTCCTTTTCGGTCATGTTTGCAAAAGATAATTTTTACATGACGTCAGCAACCCAAAACATCTCAGATGTTGTGATGGTATGTCAAACCGTACCAACATGTTGGCTTTTTTTTCAGCCAACATGTTGCCCAGCAATGTTGGCACGGTTTGCAGCCGCCTTAACATCGCATGGATAAAACCTTTCAGCTTCTAAACTAAAATCAAACCAACATTCATTCTGAGTTATAATTTCGTAAAATCAGAATAGAAGTATCTCTCTTTCTCTTCTAGAAAGTGAAAGATCAAAAAGAGCAAAAAAGCTTGCTGAAAATGACTTTTACGACAGTGATGAAGATTCTTTTCTTGATAGGACTGGCTCAGGTAATTTGAAGGAGATTTTTCAGATTGGGCTATCACCGGTTATCACAATCGGATAGGACTTGAAAAATTGACGTCATGTGCGAGATACCGAGCTAAAAAGCCAGCGACGGACGGGCTTGTGTGAGAAGGATATCCGCCCTCTTAGTAGTTGGAGAACGATGACCTATTATTTGATAAATAATAGAAAATGCAATTTCTTAGACTGATATTTAAACTAGCCTTTTGAATCGATATTAAAACTTAATCAACGCCATTAAGTGATGAGTGTATGTTCAACCTCGTCACCAGCCCCAAACACGTTTCATGGAGTCTAAACCTTCGACTTATTTGGGCTCTGGAACAGGCAATATTAGCATCAAAACAAGATTGGATTCTGAGAAAAGAAATTGTAAACAAAGAAATGCAAGCGGTTATTAATTGAATTTCGGCCGAAATTCCGGCTCATGTTTTTTTAAAAATTAATACCATAGAAAGAGTTTAGTAGAGTAACGCAGTTTAACCGAACGCTGAACGCTATCCTGTTTCAGCAAAACATTCGTTTAAGGTATTTGAGCATAATTTGGGAATCGACATGGCGAGATGACCTTGTCTTGATTTATATTTACCTCATCCCTTTCTCTTTTTGTAGTTGAGAAAAAACGTCAGAAGCGTCTAAAAAGAGCGGGAAAAGGTGACGATGAAACGGTCGAAACATACGACAGCCTGGTAATATATTCTTTGCAGTTCTCAGCTCTCACCTTTACGATAACGTTCGTCAGAATAAATCACCCTGTTGAGGGATACATCCCGTCAGGCCAAGAAGGAAATGTTGAGGGGCACATCCCGTCAGGCCAAGAAGGACAATACCCCTCGGAAACCTCTACCATCCATTCACAAGGATCGCGCACCTACCACACAACAAGGCTTGGTCAGTTATGAATTTTTTCACTTTCCAGAGATAAGGAGAGGATTAAACAGCACTTATATTCGTCAGCACAATTTTCAGCAAAGAGTGCCGCCACCTCGCGGGTCCAAGCAGCAATCTAGGCTTAAACACGGTTCGGATATAGGACAACACCCAAATTTTGCAGAGAATTAAAGCGAGGATTGTTTATAAATCATTGACAAGGGAAGATCTTTGGCCGGTTTTGAGAAGACAGAAAGAGTTCGTTTTCTCACTTGGACTCTTCGCTCGTATTGGTCTCTCCGCTGTATCCCCCAATTCGATTGGTGTTTAAAACACAATGCGGCTACTTTTTGATTGGCGCTACTCAACAACGCTACTTTCGGATTGGTGCTTTTCGATCTGCATCCTGAATATTAATTCCGCCGTTTTCAAATGTTTCGGTCTGTTTCTGACGTTAATAAAGGAGTGTCAAGCGAAAACGTTTTCACTGCCTCTTGCAATTGCTGTAATAATGCAATTGCTGTAACAATGCTGTAAACATATTTCATGACTTGGAACAATATAAGGAACGTTGAACCTCATTTTCTTGAAAAATCAAGGAACTCCAGGGGCAGCTAAGACCAAAGGCCCCTTTTATGCAAAAACGCATTTTCGGTCCTGATTTCTTTTCTCTGTGCTTTCTTTGCAATTTCTTTTACTAGTTTTGATATTTTCTATTTAGATCAAATTATTAAATGACGCAGTTAAAGAAATCGACAGTCTTCAGAAGACTCTAGAAGAGGATAATAAAGGTATCCAATTCGTTTTACTTTTGCTTGTTAACATGCGTCAAAAGCATCCCACCTTCAAGCCTATGAAGCAGAGTGAAGCGAAGTAATTGAGAGTTGATCCTTTTAGTCTCTACACAGACGCAGAACTACAGTTTTTATTTTCGGCCGTTCGCTACACCAGATGAGGAAAAGCGGAACCGACTTCTACTTTTCGTTGCGCAAGCTCTTCGCGCGAAAATTTTCGCCTAGTAGTACAGAACCGATCACACAATTGACCATTGAATGTTTGAGGGAAAGCGCAGACTGCGGGTAAAGGTTCAAGACTCAAAAACAGACGATAAATAATTTTGAGTTTTCCATTTGAAATAAGGACGTAAACGTTACATACTTTTTGCTTATAAGAATACCTTTATTTACTTTAGCCTCGTAAAAATTGCCGAGAAATAAGAAAAGTTATTTTCTTAGAGCTTGAGCCTGGCATTGTTCTTAAATGATTCTTAAATTTCAGCGATTTTGATCCTCAAGATTCTATTAACAGTTGGACGTAAACGGTGGAATCGAGCGCTGAGAATCAAGATAATACGTTTGGGGTCATGGGGTAAGGCTCCCGGAAAATATCGACATCTTGTTGCGCCTACCCGAAGAAAATGACCTGTAAAAATTCAGGCTTTCCGATACACCAGTCCAACATAAAGAGTCTTATTGAATTTCACCTTACTTCAATTCAGTTCTATTCAATTCATATATAATTCAAGCTTGTAATTACAGTATACAATTGAACTTCAGCTTTGATATCCCAGTGTAAAATTTTGGCTAATCGTTATTTCAGCTGGCAAAGAAGAATCGTCTGAAGAAATTGATGAACTCGATCGATATATGAACACTGTGTCATCACGTTTGGACAAAAAAACCAAAGTTGCCATCAAGCTCAGGTTAACAGTTCTTTATAAGGTATTTTTAACAAACTTTTTATAATTTATAAGGAGTATAAGGAAGCTCAGTGCGTTAGTACTCATTCGTTTCTTAGTACTCATTCGTTTCTTAGTACTCATTCGTTTCTTAGTACTCGTTTCTTAGTACTCATTCGAAAAGGAGCGAAACAAGTCCTTACAAACGCTAGCGAATCTATAATCACTACTATGGTGGATAATCACTACTGTGGTGGTACTTTTCGCATACCGTGGTGGTTGTTTCTGCGTACTGTGGTGGATAATCACTACTGTGGTGGGTTATAATGCTTAACGTGGTGGGTTATTGTGTCTGATGTGGTGGGTTACTTTGCTTTTTGTGGTGGTAATTTAGTTTTTGCGTACTGTGGTGGATAATCACTACTTGTGGTGGGATAATCACCACTTGTGCTTGATGTGGTGGTAGTTTCTGCGTATCATTGGTTGCGTTTAAGATAAACATGCTCTTGCCTAGAAATTATCATTTTTTCTGTGAAATTATTTTTTTACTTTCTTTAGGAGAAGAAACGACTTGAAAAGCTTATTGAAATCGTCAAGCCGGTATCATTCCCACCATTCAAGACCCCAAGTACAGAGAAGCTGTGAGTTGCTAGGCCAAATACTCTCGACCTTTCACTAAACATGGCTAGACTATTTTGTCGACTGAAATGTTGAGAGTGTTTGGTCACCAGTTGTTTTGTTTATTAAAGAGTAATGGGCCTTCGCGTTTTGTGCAACTGCGCGTGAACACATCCAAGAAATGAGATAAACAGCGAAAAATATTTTTAACAGTCGAGTGAAAGTCGTCTACAGCTCCAAGTTTCAATTTCGAAACTACTCTTAGGTGCCTAATTGCCGTCCCCCCGCTAATAAATTCTTTACGAAAATTCCAATCCCCCCCGCTGTTATTAGGAGCCCCAGCCTTTTAAGATTTGCATTATTATGGGTGCCAAATTTTTTATTATTTAACTGTGACTTTCTTGGTTTTACCAATGCTGTCTGCTCGTTTGTTAGAATTATGGATTGCCTAAGCTTGTTAGAAGCAAAGGGTTCGTTCGCGCTGCGATTCAGTAGTTTGCCAAAAAAGTTTGTCAAACAAATTCCGAACCCCGTTAATTTTGACCCCCCGCCATTAAGATCAAAAATGCTGTTCTTACCCCTCGACTATTTCAGCCCCCCCAGCAATTCGGCAACTGAGAGTATTTTGTTACGTCATAAATTATTTTTTACGCCAGTTATCCTCATTCCCTTTCAGGGATTCTTGTTTCTGTATTTGACATGATAGTCACCACTTATCATGACAAGCCTTTGATATTTAGTTGGGCAACGTTTCGGGAGAGATCCGTCTCCCATCATCGGGCAATGAGAAATGTGGTTTCTTGCCTATTTATTGCAAAGGTCGGATCGAAAGGTGTGAAATTAACCGGACCTGCGAGGAAGCTCGGAATTTTTGGCGCTCAATTTCTAAAATTTGTGGCGCCAAAATTGCGTTCAGTGCAACTTTGATGTTATTCAACCAGATTTCTGGGATTGAGTAAGATACTTGATTGATACAAGGAGTTGATAGAACTGAGTGAATGCTTTCTTTAACGAGCCTGTTTTTCCAGTTCTTATCTTCATCAATCACTGAAATGTTATCCCAATCCATCTGGTGTTTTCCGTCCAACAATGATTGGCAAGATCACTTTTGTCAGTTCGACCATGGGTCACATTCGCTTTATGTTCTTTGAGCCTAGTACCTGTCTCTCTTTTCGATTGTCCTATATATGATTTAGGACAATCTCTGCATGGTATTTTGTATACCACGTTCGATTTTTCAAGATCGTCAACTTTGTCTTTTGGTCTTGAAAGCGACTTTTTAAGTGTATTAAGGGAATAAAAAGTACACCTTATATTTTGTTTAGACAAAGATCGACGGATTTTCTCACTTGTCCCTCTGATATATGGCAGGTTCATAGAACATTTAGGCTCCTCTTTGTCAGCCTCAGTATTCTGTCTGGGCTTTGAGATTTTCTCGTGACCTTGCGTATGTCTTCTTGTTTATATTCATTGGCCTTTAGAACGCTTGAGATCCTTTTGTACTCATTATCTAGATCATCAAGATTGCTCGTGATAGATTTTGCTCTGTTGAAGAGAGAAGATATGACACTGTTTTGACACTGTCTAAGTGATGCGAGTTTGCATTCAGGTATTGGTCAGTGTGAGTGGGCTTCCTGTACACTGATACGCTTAGACTTTTATTGGCATTCCTTTGAATCTCAGTGTCAAGGAAGGCTAGTTTTCCATCATTCTCTACCTCTGTAGTGAACTTCAATTTCACATGTAGGGAATTGATGTGCTTATAGAAATCTTCCATCTTGTCCCTCTTCATAATCACGAACACATCATCTACATATCTCTCCCATACTTTTGGTTTCTCAATGTATGAATCAAGGGCAAGAGATTCTTTTTCTTGCATAAAGATCTCAGCAACAACAGAAGAGGCAGGTTTTCCAATTGCTACTCCATCTGTTTGTGAGATAAACTTCCCATTGAATTTGAACCAAGTGGTAGTTAAGTCGAATTCTATCATCTCAATCAACTTATCCACCGGTATAGGAGTTTTTTTGCTTAGATCTCTGTCTTTTCGGAGTAAATCATTTATGATTCTCAAAGAGTCCTTAATAGGCACGTTGGTGTATAGCGAGGTGACATCGAAAGATATCATCATTTCATCGTCTTCTATCTCAACATTACAGATGAATTCCGAAAATTCTTTTGAGTTCTTTGCATGTCCCCTTTTCTTGATGTAGTGTTTCAAGATTTCCGCAATATACTTTGAGAGGTTTTCTAGTGGTGTACCACTACAGGACACTATAGGTCTGATAGGAAAACCCTCTTTGTGTATTTTGGGAAGTCCATAGAAACGTGGAGCATGAGAATCGGAAGGTTTGATATTCCGATATGTTTCATCTGAAATTATTTTCATGTCATGTAAGCCTTTAATAAGCTTCAGACCTTGGCGCTTAATTTTGTTAGTTGGATCGCATTTCAGATATTCATAAGGACCATTCTCGATGTGCTGGAATGCCAATAAAAGTCTAAGCGTATCAGTGTACAGGAAGCCCACTCACACTGACCAATACCTGAATGCAAACTCGCATCACTTAGACAGTGTCAAAAACAGTGTCATATCTTCTCTCTTCAACAGAGCAAAATCTATCATGAGCAATCTTGATGATCTAGATAATGAGTACAAAAGGATCTCAAGCGTTCTAAAGGCCAATGAATATAAACAAGAAGACATACGCAAGGTCACGAGAAAAATCTCAAAGCCCAGACAGAATACTGAGGCTGACAAAGAGGAGCCTAAATGTTCTATGAACCTGCCATATATCAGAGGGACAAGTGAGAAAATCCGTCGATCTTTGTCTAAACAAAATATAAGGTGTACTTTTATTCCCTTAATACACTTAAAAGTCGCTTTCAAGACCAAAAGACAAAGTTGACGATCTTGAAAATCGAACGTGGTATACAAAATACCATGCAGAGATTGTCCTAAATCATATATAGGACAATCGAAAAGAGAGACAGGTACTAGGCTCAAAGAACATAAAGCGAATGTGACCCATGGTCGAACTGACAAAAGTGATCTTGCCAATCATTGTTGGACGGAAAAACACCAGATGGATTGGGATAACATTTCAGTGATTGATGAAGATAAGAACTGGAAAAACAGGCTCGTTAAAGAAAGCATTCACTCAGTTCTATCAACTCCTTGTATCAATCAAGTATCTTACTCAATCCCAGAAATCTGGTTGAATAACATCAAAGTTGCACTGAACGCAATTTTGGCGCCACAAATTTTAGAAATTGAGCGCCAAAAAATTCCGAGCTTCCTCGCAGGTCCGGTTAATTTCACACCTTTCGATCCGACCTTTGCAATAAATAGGAAAGAAACCTCATTTCTCATTGCTCGATGATGGGAGACGGATCTCTCCCGAAACGTTGCCCTACTAAATATCAAAGGCTTTTCAAGATAAGTGGTGACTATCATGTCTAATACGGTGTCAGAAACATCCTTCATAAGTTAGAATATATTTATGTTTGAAACCCTTGCCCTGAACTGACCAGTGGTTGTATCAATAAACGCTTGCTGTAATTTAATTGCAACACAAGGGTTTAAGAAGGGTTTAAATAAAAAATCAATATTTTGTAACATCTTTTTTGAAAATTCAAACTTTCTTTCAAAAATATGTTATACAGACAATCTTGGACAAAATATAATGGAACGGCATAAATAGTTTTGCTACTATCTATTGATTCCCCCTTCTCCCCCGTTACAATGTTGTTACGTCCAAAAGTTGTTTAGCTGTACTACCAACATTGTTTTGGGGGTAAAAGGGGGAAGAATTGGGGCTATGGAAGTAGAAAATCACTGGAATAGACCTTATTCATTGGAGAAAATGCTTTGTTCCAAATATTTTGTCCAATATTGTAGGGTTGGCAGCAGTGAAACACTTCGTAATGGTTTTTTCTTAGAATTTAATTTTTTTATAACTTGATTGATTTTCGCAGATAATAAAACCGACAAGCAAGGTGAAGAATCACAAAACGTGGATTTACAAAACGAAACTAAATGTACACCTGAACTTCAAACTGCTACGAAAATTCCCCAAGAACAAACAAAAACAAGTGAAACACTACATCACGCGGTGGCAGAGAAAAAGCCAAGACATACGACTTCAGTTGCAAGTTGCATTCACCGAATCGAATCTGAAGAAGAACGGAAGGACGAGACTGAAACCATAGAAGCAAAGCCTCGACCTAAAAAGGTAAACCTGTTAATTGCTAGGCAAGACTGTTGTTAAGTGGACACCTTCGACTTGGAATAGTAGGCATGAATATTTGTTTCTTATTCTCTTGAAATTTCAAATGAAACGTTTGTAATATGAAAATTTTGATTATATGATAGTTACTGCAACAAGGTAAACGATAGTCTAGGGGTCTTTGAATTTGTTTGAACCAGAAAAAAAACTGTCTCTGAAAATTTTTGTTCTGTTTTAATTTTTTGACACAGCCACCGTTAATCATCTTATTGTGTCCTGTCCCTGTCCTGTCTGCTGGCGAATTTTAAAAATAGGGGAGTAATCTTGGTCAATTCAATCAATGGCTGTTTCTATACACATATAGATATGTGTTACAGTGAAGGATCCACCAACGAACGCCTCGGTAAAACAGGGATATCAGAACAACGGACCAATATTTAAGTCCCAGAAGTAACATTGTGTAATCAAGCTTTCCTACAGCAGACATCTCTCTACAGCGGATATTAAGACCGGTCCCACAGCTGTCCGGTTTATGGAGGCTCTTCCATATCAGAATACTGTTTGTTTTGCCGTCATTTTGATTTGCACTTTCTGTCGTCAATAGCGTCTGTACTACAGCAACTTAAAGGCCTTGTTAATGCTTTGTACCCATTGATATATTTAGCAATTTTTCTCTAGGTTAAAAAGAAGAAAGTTTATGGAGCACAAATGGCTCCACCAGCATCTGAATCAAAATTCGCAGACTGGGTACCACCGAAGGGTAAGAAATTGCTAAGAATGCTTTCAAGTGTTTCTCTAAAGGCTTGTTTGTATGAGGCGAGCTGGAGTATCAGCGTTGAGCTGGAGTTATCCGGGCAGATGCATGCGTTTATATTTTTGCCGGGCGGGCCCGTTTCTGCTTTTTTCTGAGATCTTTCTCGTCGAGTATTGGGACCCCGTCTTAAACGAGCTGACTTTTTCCGAATGCTCGAAACAGGCCAGCCTGGCAGTGACTCTTGTAGCTGGATCATAACGCACGCGCAGAACAGTCAACTTGCTGTCCATGCTATCGGCCTGGCCGGGCTGGGGCTGCTGATCTGTAAATCAGTTATATAAAACGGACCTGGCTACAAGCCAGTCCGCCTCACATAAACAAGCTCAAGTGGACGGCCATGAAGCTTATGCTTCTCAAGGTAAAATAAAGATACAGCTCTTGAAGATTCCGGTAGCTAAACTTTTCAAAACTATAAGGTCTACCCGACTTTATACAAATTTAAATAAGCGGTACACCCGAATATGTCGGATTATCAAAAATGTTGGTAGAGTAGCTTTTGGTACCATCCTTATACCAAAATCATGATAACAGATACCGTTCCGGGCGGCCCAGCCCAGGTACCCGAAATTTGATTTGCCCCCGGATCTGAAGCCGACAACCGTGTATTATGTGAAACAATTAATTCAATTAAAAGTGAGGTAAATATAAATTTGGTTTCACACGTTTTGTCCAAACGGTCAAACATTGTTGGTCAAACCTTTGCAATTTGCTTATCAAGCAAAATGCTTTACCGTTTGGCCACATCAAAAAACATTGCTCGCCCAACATTTTTTGCTTGATACAAGCATAAAATGTTTTTATACAAGCATAAAATGTTTTTATACAAGCATAAAATGTTTTTATACAAGCATAAAATGTTTTATACAAGCATAGAATGTTTTTGAAGTTTTTCAAAGACATTGCTGAGCTAGTTTGTTTGTCAAGCAATGTTTTGTGATGTGGTCAAACGGTCAAGCATTGTTTGTAAAGCAACTCTCCAATATTTGACCAACAATGTTTCATCTTTTGGCCAGGGTATAAAGATGACCACGACCACTGGAAGTCGTGGTCGAATATATGGAACTTAGGACGTACTATTTTGGTCACATTCTGTTTTCAGCAGACGCCTTCTCTTTTAGGCAGACGTCGAAACGTATTTTTTTGGTACAGTCTTCTGAAAACGGCAGTTTTCGCAGGCCTCCAAAACGTTCTGCCCCTGAAGCTGGAAGGTTTCGCAGACATCGAAAATGAATCTCGTTCTCGCTATAAAATGAATGGTTTTGTTCTAGTTCATTCTGATCAGCCTACCGTGTTTGGCAGCTATGTTTTTGGTGCAAGAAACTTTTCCTGCTAAGTCCACCGTTAACAGATTTTGGAAGATATTCCAAAATCAGGAGGTTTACCAAAAAAAACATGCCCTTAGCAGACGAATGAAGCTTCTGGTGATCTTATCATAAAACCGAAGTCTTCAAAACTTTCAGTATTGCTGGCCTGCATCACTTGCTAGCATTTTTGACAAAACAAGTAGAACTGATCTGACGAATTATTTCATTGCAGGACAAATCGGCGATGGAAAAACTCATCTAAATGACAAATTCGGATACTGATGTCACAAACGCTTTCTGAAGGTCTGCACCAGTGCAATGGTCTAAGTCTATTTCAAATATCGCGGACGCAGTGACTGGCTCAACCGAAGGATTCTGCGTTGATAGGCAGTCGGTTGAACAAAACCAGTCGGTTGGATATTGGCTGCCTCTGGCAAATAATAGAAGATATAGTTAGAGACCCTTTTTGTTTTTGCTGGCATCAGTCAGATGCGTTAAATGCAATAAATGATAAAATGAATAGCGATAAGAAAATGACTCGTGCTCATGAGATCAATTGGACACTTACCCCAACATTATTTTTATTATCAATCTTTATATACAACTAGCCTTGGTATGGTATCTGCCGATGTCGGGTTGAATTTTTCAAAACTTTCTGTTGTCATTGGGTTCGGTTTTTCCGAGAAACGATACAGTGGATAGAAATAAACCCTTCCGCAAAAGATGGCCGCCGTTTTTGCCTACTGTTTAGCTACATTAAGGATTTTCGAAAGGAACTCTGGGAATAATTTCCTTAGTTACGAAATTACATAGCTGAAGACATTGAATTCGCAGCTAAGGAAATTAATCCCAGAATTCCCTTCGAAAAACCTTAAGAAAAACAAGGGATGACAGAAACGGCGGCCATGTTTTGCGGAAACCTCTATGCCTCTGACTCTATCTTAAGTGTTTTCTCTCTGCCAATGTGATTCCGTAATTTTGTTTAGCCGATTTGATAACAAATTATATTTTGGCAATCTCATACCTTTTAAGTTTTGCCATTATTCAAAACATGAACAATTGAAAACATTAGCCCAAAAATGAAACATTTGAGAAACTGTGTATGTAATTTTTCAATTTCACACTTGTCCCAGGTTTTATGGTCATAATTAAGATATGGTGCCCAAATTTCAGAGCCATATAATAATATTGGAAAAATAGCGAGCCAGCAAGCTTAAGCGCAATACACTTGTTTTTATTATAAGAAACTCATTTATAAGAAACTCAGTACTGAGATCAATGTTGGTTAAGAAACATTCAGTACTCGACCCAAAATCATAAGAAACCCACAGGTCTCAGCAATCTTTAGAATTCAAAATATAGCCTCGGGAAACGAAGTTCTGCTGCAAGTGAAGTGTCTATTTTTACAAAAGCAGCTACTTTAAACATAGATTGTATCGCTTCTTCTATTTCTAAAATGTAAAATTTAAGTTTCAATTGTACCTGTTTTCAAACAATAAAAATTTTATCCATAAGAAACTGGTAAGAGGCCGTAAGAAACTTTCAGTATTGAGTTTTGAAAACCGTGAAGCGGGGCAGGTAAACACGAAACATGAGATACTCAGATCTTACAAAGTGTATACAGAACTCCATTTTTATGTCACTCTATTTACAATGGTGATATTACATAGAACTACTCATCTTGGTAGCTACTCAAGATTCGACCTTAGTTGCTTAATGCACTTCTATAGACAACAACTTCTAATGAGTTATCTTAGAGAGCTGCCCTACAATGCTAACGAACGACAACCAAACGATAACTTATGATATTTGAACTGGAGAGAGCGTTGGGCGTAATCTCGCCCTTTACTGCTCATCTAGCGGATTTACATCATGTGGTGCTTCGCACCTCTACTTAGAACCTACAAACTTCCTAGGAACCTTATTTGGCTTAAACATTGTTCAAACATTTTAACTAGTGAATTTACTTGCGTAATATTTCACAACAGTAGAGGTTTTTTCATTTTTCTTTTTCCTTTGGCTTTGGGGGGTCGTGGAGCTTCGTTCTTGCAGCGCTCTTTGCAGAAAAAACTTCGTTTCGAAAACTTAGCTTTTACAGATTTAAATAAACGTGGTTTTTATCCGAATCTTTCAAGATTTGGATATTTTTCATGGAAATTATGATTCTCAGCTTTGTAAACTACAGAATGATGTATATATTCCGGAGCTATAACCTCAAAATTGTCGAGATTCATCACGCCACTTACCTGAATGGCTAAAGCTGGCTAAGTGAAATTTTCAATATAAAATCTCTAAAAGAAGAACTCTATGATTGTATAAAACAAGCTTTGAAACATACCGTTTTTAAATATACCTACGTTTGAACATTCCGGCTTTTACAGATCCCAGTGTTCTGGGATTCCGGGTATTACAGATAGCCGACCAGCCAACAAACAATCTCCTTGCTCTCAGAGTTGTTATTGCTTCCGGTGTGATCATTCAATCTATTTTCATCTCGTCATGCCTCACTTGCTGCACAGTCTTAAAAAGAGTTCATGCTTCACAGTTCACAGTTCAAGCGCCGATGCATCTGACATCACGACAACCCCAATGTTGAGTCTGAAGCAAGTATTTTTGGTTTTAGCCGCCTCATCTGTACTGCTTTCGCTGTTTTTCAGTAAGTAAAAGTTTTTTTTATTACAGCTCGTTCTTTAAAGTAAAACTTTTGTGCTTGTCTGCCATGCCAGCAGCTGAGCTGGCTGCCAACAGAACAGTGGAAATACCAGCTCAGCTAGTGGGGGTATAATTGATAATTAACTCGATTGGAAAACGTAACCACGTAACCCTGGTCGGTATAAACAACCCCCATTGTTCTCCACGCAGTTGATTGCAAGTTGTGCGTGAAATAGCGTGCAGCCTGAAAATAATATTTTTCATAAATGTAAATTCCGTAAAAGAAAAACTTCCAAAACATTAGGCCCACGGAATGTAGCCTGTTCAGAACAATGGTAATGACGTCAGTTATAACAAAATCGCGGTTTCTGGCAAAGATCTAGTAAAAAACACAACACAAGTCAAAACACGAGTGAACACAAATGAACACGTGGAACACAAGTGAACACGGGTTAAAACAAGTCAAACACGAATGAACACGAATGAACACTTCATTCGTGTTCATTCTTGTTCTCTTGTGTTCATTCGTGTTCACTTTTGTTCACTCGTGTTGCGAGTTGTGTGGTGTTTTAGACTAAACCGTTTACGGTAAAACGCCAACCTTGGCCTAGACAAAATATATATACCACACCTTATCATATAACCAAAAATAATAAGATAATAAATAACAAAAAAATAAATAATCCATTAGTTCTTGGTAATGAACAATGAACTGCTTCTATTGTTTACGAAGAATTCGAACAAAATGCAACCACTAATCGATCATTATCTTATTGAAAATTTGCATTATAGATAGGCTATCTTTAAAACCCGGAATGAGGAACCGGAATCGGAATCGATAAATGTAATCAATTTTACGTTGAGTTATCGAGTTTCTGAATGATTCTGAGTAGGGAAAAATTACGTACCTACAACAGAAAAAGACTGTGCAGTAGTCAAACTACAATTGCTCAGGTTATTATTTAATAAGTATAATAGACCTTTTGAAAGAGATCTGGGTCGGGCGCAACATTTTTCTGGAAAATGGTAGCCGTATCGAGTAAGGGAATCCTCTCCACTCTGAGCAAACAGCTATATGGTTGTTGTTGTTGTTGCTGCTGTTTGCGAAGAGTGGGACTCAGGTAATCAGTCTAATGAAATACCATGAAGCAAGGAAACCTCTGCAAAATCTTGGTTTTTCTGATAAATAGGAATGTGTTCTATTCAGTTCATGTTACGTATCACTTTTCTTGCATGAAGACTCGAATATTTTAATGTTAAATTAACTCTTTCAATTGATATTTTAGTTCATTTCTTCGATTATGAATACAAAAGAGTTGCTTCAGTTAACAAGCATTGTAAAGATTGTGGCTACAATAACCAAACACACTACAAAGACCTGATAGGCCACAAGAACCAATCAGGTCACAAGAAGCAATCAGGCCAAAAGAACCAATTAGGCCACAAGAACCAACCAAGTTACAAGAACCAATCACCCTACAAGAATCGGTCAGGCTACAAAGACCAATTAGGCCACAAGAACCAATTAGCCCACAAAAACCAATTAGCCCACAAGAACCAATTAGCCCACAAGAACCAATTAGGCTACAAAGACCAATTAGGCCACAAGAACCAATCAGGCCACAAGAACCAATCAGGCCACAAGAACCAATTAGCCCACAAGAGCCAGTTTGCCCAAAGGAACCAATTAGCCCACAAGAACCAATTAGCCCACAAGAACCAATTAGCCCACAAGAACAAATTAGCCCACAAGAACCAATTAGGTTACAAAGACCAATTAGGCCACAAGAACCAATTAGGCTACAAAGACCAATCAGGCCAGAAGAATGAATTAGCCCATAATAACCAATCAGGCCAGAAGAATGAATTAGCCCATAATAACCAATCAGGCCAGAAGAACCAATTACGCTACAAGAACCAATCAGGCTACAAGAACCAATCAGGCCACAAGAACCAATTAGGCTACAAAGACCAATCAGGCCAGAAGAATGAATTAGCCCATAATAACCAATCAGGCCAGAAGAATGAATTAGCCCATAATAACCAATCAGACCAGAAGAACCAATTACGCTACAAGAACCAATCAGGCCACAAGAACCAATTAGCCCACAAGAACCAATCAGGCCACAAGAACAAACCACGCTACAAGAACCAATCACCCTACAAGAACCAATCACCCTACAAGAATTGGTCACGCTCCAAGAACCGGTCACGCTACAAGAACCGACCACGCTACAATAACCAATTAAGCTACAATAACCAATCACGCTATAAAAATCGATCAGACTCCAATAACAAATCACGTTTAAAGAAAATAAACTGTAAAGAAAGGTTAAACGTTAAAGCTACTGACAAGCCAATGCGTTCTATACTTCTGTCTATCAATTTCAACCATCCTTTTTATCAGAATATCCCGGTTCTTGAAAGGTTTTACAAGCCCGTCTTTGAAAAGTACGTTTTTTGCGGCCCTTTAATTGATCAATCGGGCAAATACGATATCATCGAAATCCCACATTATGAAGAAGAGTATGGATATTATGGTTTTCAGTGTCTCGTAGAAGCGATTCGACGTCACCCAGGTTACACAGGGTATTTGTATGTAAACGATGATATGATTGTAAACTGGTGGAACTTTTTATCTCTTGATAAAACTAAAATATGGTTTGGAGCTCCAAAATTCTCGTTTTCAGGAGGACATGTAATGGGCTCCCCTCCTTCTGATGCGTTTTTTTGGCAGCGAGCACACACTGCATATCGTTGCAGTCAAACATTTGCCGAAATTGAAAATTCTAGATCGTTTAGGAGAACAGGTATGTTTCGGACTTATTTTAAAAACAGTAAAAACAGACGCATTTGTATCGGTGGGTTGTCTGATATATTCTACGTTCCAGCAAAACACGCAAAACAGTTTGAATTGATTGGGCAAAAATTCTACGACGAATTTGTGTTTTTGGAAGTTTCAGTTCCCATGTCGTTAATTCTCATAGATGATATATCCAATATGATATTTATCAATGGTATTTACTTGCAGAGAAAATATGGATGGGGTAATAATAGTGAACCATGGAAAAAAAGCACTGACATGGCTTGGAAGGAATATAATTACGACACGTTCTTTTTGCATCCTTATAAGTTTACTGGTGAAAATAAAACAAAAAATACTGGAGAATTTGAAGCAAAAGTTGTAAGCAAAAGTGAGGAAATTCTTCGCACGAAATGCTTGGATGTTGTGAAAATAAAAAATCAACAAAAATCTATTAACAAATCGTAACAAATAATACCTTTTCAATAACGCTTATTTATTTCTCTTGGTTAAAAACGAAGGTTACACGAAACTTTTTTATAAGACACTAAAAAATTGATCCATTACTGAAAGTTTCTTAAAATTTTCAGATTTTGAGTACTGAAAGTTTCTTAAGAGTTTCTTGAATATCCATATTGGCAACATAGTTATTCTTTGCAAACCCATTTATCGATCGTATTTGAATGCATTTGGGTTTCTTGTTTATCTGCTTGTCACAGAAATGCTTTATTGCAGACGAAACACGGGAAATAAACGAAAATTTTTCGCTGTTTGAGGTAAAAAATTTCCTATGTAAAAAAATTCCAGTACTGGAGTTTCTTAAGTTTTTGGCCATTCGAGAGTCTGGGTTTCTTATAAAGAGTTTCTTATAAAAAATATATATATGTAGGCCCTGACAACTGATTTGAAAATTTCACTGAACATCGTCCAGAATTGAAGTTCAGTGAAAAATCCAGTTCATTTGGCCACTTTGTTGAGTCACTGATTATGCTCAGTGAATGTTTGATTGGAGTCAAAAATGTTGGGTAGGAATGGGAATGGGAATGGGGAGCTTGTCCAAAAGAAATCATTTTGCAAAATAACAAAATAACATAGCCTATGGCATAACTACTGTATGAAGTCTATCCTGTAATGTTCAACTTAATGTTAATGAATTATATACCCGTTTACGTACAATATGTTGACGATGAAATAATTTCGCAACGGGGATGATAAATTTTGATGAAATATATTATTTTGATTAGTTAGGAAGATTTATATAATTTTTTGAAAAACGCTATTCTTGGTTCCGTTTCATTCCGTCCCCATTCCCGTTCCAGTTCCTGTTCCCATTCTCGTTCCCTATTTTAGTAATAGCCCATCACTAAAGTAAGGAATGGAAATTGGAACAGGGATGGAAACGGGAATGCTTTTAGATCGCAATATTTCAGCTAAAGAGTAGTGTAAGTAGATTTTTACGCAGATTGACTGGTTACACAATCTTCGCCAAATCGTTCTCCGCTTGCGATCTCGCGAACATATCCACACCTCGGACCAACGGATGACATCGTAATTGTGCATCGTGACTTGGGAGTACAAGGATCGTGTTACTTTTCCTACTTTAGTAATAGCCGCCTTATGTTCTAGCCGCACGTCCCCGTATACACTCTTTTTTTTTAAAGCAACTGTTCAATAAGCAACCAGGGCTGAGATTGTGCTAAAGTTTCTGGTGAATTAGCTTTCTTTATACTGTACATCCTTGCAAACTTGTCAGTTACATTGAGAAGCCAGAAAAGAGCCAAAATAAGAGGTTTTAGGGGGTACCCGGCATTCTGTGACGGCTGAAATCCTAGATATGTTAAGCAACTCTTGAGGGCTGGACCAAAGTCAAGTTGCTTATTGAAAAAAAGTGTATCGGAAAGTCAAGTCAAGTTAATTGTAGACAAGTTGAGATGCCGAATTTATTTTTCTTAGAAAAATTTAGAATGTTTTACCTTTTTTCATTTCATTTATTCATTTCATCACCGTCATCACCCATTTCGAATTTTAACGTATTTAAAAAAATTAAATTAAATTACGAATTACAAAATTTAAGCTACAAGTTAAATAAGAGTTTACTGTATAATATCTGAATGAAAGTTAGTTTCGTCGATTGTTTTCTTCATCTCTTTACATGCATTTATTTTATAAGGAAGTGCTTCATAGGGAAGGTAGTACTCGGATAGACAAAAAATTAAAGAATTTCTGGTACTGGATCGGGGACTTTTAACCCTAATCCTACCGGGCTTTTTTTGATCTCCACAGCCGGGGGGTGGTGGTTTTTACCCCCCCTCCATAAATTGCTGTCCAGTAGAGCTAGAGCAATCAAACTTGGCACAGGCATTGGCCTGGCCAATGTATTAGGAGTAATGTTGGTAAATTGGGCGTCTCCCACTTCTATTATGACGTCATTGTGACATCATAATCAAAACATGCTATCAATGTAGGTCAAAAGTCGACCTTCCTTAATATCAATAGAAATCCGGAAATTTGTTTACATTTTGTTGCTAGTCACTATTTTCTCTTACCTTGCAAAGATTCAGTCAGTTCTGATAAGATTTACTGGTAGAAATTGGCATTTATATGTGGTTTTGTCATGACCGCTTTCCATATAAGGCAATGTCACGTGACCCATTGTTATTATTTTGGTAATTTTTTTGTATCACATTGTAGCTTATACATATAGGCTTAAAGTCAGCCTGGTTTGGAAGCTTACATCCATCACATAACAAAACAGTTTCAAGAAAAGCTTGAGGGGGGTGGATTCCACCCCCCCCCCTGGTAGGATTAGGGTTAAGGAATCTGACTTACTGAACCTGAGCCGAAATTCCTTATAAAAAAATGCGTGTAATCCATAAACTGCTTGTTATAATATGTTCTTGCAGTGTATTGTATCTGCTGTACTAATACCTGATGAAAAAAAAACTAAATACCTGATAAATAAGCAATTTCGTATTTTCGCCGCTTTGCAGCTTTTACTTGGAAAGTTCAATACACTCTTTTTTTTAATAAGCAACTGTTCAGTAAGCAACCAAACCAGGGCTGAGATTTTGTTAAAATTTCTGGTGAAATAGCTTTCTTTATAGAGACTATACAGTACATCCTTGCAAACTTGTCAATAACATTGAGAAGCCAGAATAGAGCCAAAATAAGAGGTTTAGGGGCCAAGGGGATTCCAGTCATTCTGTGACGTGGAAATTCTAAATATGCTAAGCAACTTTTGAGGGCTTGACCAAAGTCAAGCTGCTTACACGTATTTTTTTTTATAAGAAACTCTTTATAAGAAATCCAGACTCTCGAATAGCCAAAAATTTAAGAAACTCCAGTACTGGAATTTTTTTACGTAGGAAACTTTCACCTCAGACAGCGAAAATGTTCTTTTGATTCCTGTGTTCATCTGCAATAAAAATACGTGTAGTGAAAAAAGTATTTAAATTTCCCTGGTTATTTTTGGTAATTTTTCTTGGAAAATTTGATCAATTTCGAGCAACGAAATTTGTCATGTTTAACAATACTTTAATTAAACAGGTTACGTAGCTCATTTATCTGACATTCTCAAGAAATATTAGCAATACCAGCGGGCACCTCTTTGCATAGAATAAAAAAAAACGCGATCAACAATAAATAAAAAGTCGTATGATTATGAGTTGACGATAATGGAATAATGGTTGAGTAGGAACCGTCAGTGGTGGAGTGGGACCACTGTCCTTCGATAGGGCAAAGTCCGTTTCAAGGGTTTGAAGAAATGCCATCATTTTCAGCGCCAAATTTTGCCCCTGCAAAATTATATTCCTGAAAAATTGGCCTGAAATGAGTTATTCCATAATTGTAATTTAAAACTTGAATCAGAATTCGATAGTAAGTCCGAAGACTGATACCAGGCAAAGATTAATGTGAAAAGTAACAAATAACAATAAAACAGTTGCATTACAAAAATGAAATTGAAAAAATCCATACACAGTTTTTAAAACGCATACTTGGAGTAAACAGATCTACAACCAATGCTCTAGTAAGAGGAGATCTAGGCCGCTTCCCTTTAAACATTTCGGTAAGCTGTAGGACCAATAATTTCATAAAGCATATCTTACATTACTCTGAGCCAGATTCACTTGTCACACAAGCTCTTGAATATGAAAGATCTGTTACAGATCGAAAAACAATTGTATCTTTCATTAACCAACTAACAGACGAGCTAAAAACTAATGGATTGACCAATTCAACACTAACCTCTCTTTCTAAGACTGCTACAAGGAAAGCACTAGAAACAAACTACAGCATTTACTGGAGAACATACATAAATGACTGTTCCAAAGCTTTGACGTACAAATCCTATAAAAATCAAATAATTTACGAAAAATATCTTGATCTAATCCCAACTAGAAGACATAGAAGAATAATGTCAAAACTAAGATTAAGTGATCACTGCCTAGCTATCGAAAAAGGTAGACACTATAAACCACCTATTGATAGAAACGAAAGATACTGTAAATACTGCAAAAATATTGTAGAAGATGAAATACATTTTGTCCTAGTATGTAGTCAATATAATTTTGAAAGAGAAATTTTTTTTAATCAAATCCACAGCCTTTATCCAAACTTTACAACTATCCCCTCTGCAAACCAAAAATTTATATATTTAATGACGAATGAGAATAAAGTCTTCCTAGAGAATTTCAGTGCCTTCACTCATGACATTTACGACAAACGTACTGCTTTAGAGAAGTAAGCTTGTCTGGAATTAGAATAATGATAATTTTTACCTTCTATAGATGATTGACAAATTTAACTGTTAGTTTTACTTTACTTTATTTTGTAATTTTAATATTTTGTATCTTTTATTAGCATTGTAGACCATGTATCTTATGATATAGCGTCTTAAAAAAAAAAAAAGCATTGACCTGAATAATCATTGGGGGATAACCCCTGTAGACAATATCAGTTATCTGATTGGACAAACCTGTCAGATCCTGTTATATGATTGGTTTATGAAAACAATAGCGTCTACCGTCCACTTTGTTCTCGATATTCAGATTTCAGAAATTGAAACTTGTTGTAGCAGGTGCGCTCATGCCGGTGTGTAGTCCATTATTTTCATCCGTGTCTCCTCTGAAAACTTCTAACATGGGAGGAAAGGTAACGAAAACAGACTTTGAATGGTCCTATACAGACGAACCTCATGCCTCAAGACGAGTTGAGATACTGAGTGAGTATATTAACTTCTAATTCTTTGTTACAAACCTTTGAACCTCAAGAGAAAAAAGATTTAGGCCTCTTACTCCCAGCAGCTGTCGTAAGTTTTTTCGCTTCGTTCCAAGAATATGTAGAATGAAGTAATACGTTATTCAATTTCAGTTACTTTCGTAATATTCAAGACTGAAGTCAGTACGGTTTGTTATTTACTTAATTTACAGTAGTATTCTATCTTTTCCCATGAATAGACAATCAATACATACAAACATTATGCAACCAATGTGAATGTTTTTTTTGATATTTGAATAATTACCAGACAATTTGCCGCAGACTTTACTTACGGTTTAATAACACTTATTTTCAGTCAATTAAGTCTACTTTTCTCATTTCCTATGAATTATATCAGGAAATTTCCGAGACAGGCCGATATTTTTCAAAACAGAAATTTAAGATCTCGCCAAGAACTTTGACCCGGAAATTTGATCACCATCTCCTCCCCTCGGGGCAGGGTGTAACCGAGGGGCATTTCACTGATAAAAAAGGCGAATAAGATTTTAACTATAACGAAAGGATTTCCAATGGATTTCCGTGAAACAAAAGGATTTTGTCGAGCAAGGGTGTACGAGGTTTTGAAGAAGTGAATCGCCCCTCAGGGGGCCCTTGGGAGCAACAAGACTGGGAGGGGTTTTCAATTGGGGTTACATATAGAAGAGAGTCAAAGTATTCCCAGACACGAAATGAAGATATGGGCTTTTCTTTATTCAAGATTAAAATGCAAAACAATTTTATTATTCATTATTGAAATTAGTTTTTCAGCAAAAGTAAACATTTACTTATTTTTGTCAAAACATTTTCAAAGGCCCGAATGAAAAGGTAGGAATTAAGAAACATTCGTGTGAGATTCACCTGGGAAAAATACATGTCTTTTTCTATTGACTACTGTATGCTGGGATCTAGCCTAAAAAAAATTCTTATAAAGAAAGGGCTTAAGCCGAGCACGCCTGATTTTGCGACCACCATCTGCTGCTAGAAGAAAAAGACGTAAATAATCACAGTCTTTCTGCGTTTCATCATCACGTAGGTCATTCATTGGCTTCCTTATTGTCATTGCTTATTGTGAAATAACAGGAATTTCGGACGTAATTTTGGCATCCTTGGTGATAAAGCTTCTCAGCAAATATGTGTTCCGTGACTCTCAGGGTTTATTGTATTCCTGGTGTTCACTCTGCATGAAATATACGCATTTTTTTCGAGAAACCATTTTTAATAAACTGAAGAATAAAATAGAAGAGAAAACACATGTAAATTGACTGAAAGTATAAAAAATAAAATCTCCAGTTGTCGGTTCAGCAAGCAATGAGAACCGATCCTCATTCATCGAAGTGCAGCATGTGCATGAATCGCCTAATCACCGTGTAATCTGTGTGATGTGGAGAGGAATCCCCTAAAAGGAAATCTCCCCTAAATTCTGTAAGGTGATTCCCCTACTGCTTATCACGTTCTGGAAAGACGACAGTCGACAGGTTGCAGAAAGTCAGCTGTGTAGGAAATGAAAGAGGCAATGACATGTTTATCAAAACAAGGCAAAATTGAGGAGCTTGTGTTCATCCTTGCTTAATTGTGTGAATGGTAGTGTAGCTGTTGGCAAAGCTTTTCACACTTAACATTATGTGGACGCAGAATATAGTATGTCCTGACACTTGATAACCCATTGCTAGTTTTATTAGTCAGCTAATTTTATAATTATCCACTGTATTCAACAACGACCCCAGAATAACCCCCCCCCCCTTAATCGTGTAGAGCCAGAAAAATAACAATTGGGGCGCTAGGGGGGCTGTACGAACAACAAATTGATCAAAAAATAAACACCAACATGTAAAAAATCCATTTTCCCTCAAGCTCAAGGGGGCTTAACCCTTCCGCGACCCCAGCTCTACACCCCTACTCCCGTTACTTGCGCACAGACTCAGTTTTTTCTCAATAGTCCTATATGAGCATCCATACAAACTACTCCCGTTCTACCACACAATCACTTTCACATGCATCTTGTGTCTGCGTCCGTAAGCATTTAAAGATTTACTAGTCAAAAAGGCATTTTCATCTACGGTTTGCTTATCTGTAAGCCTAATTCATCCTTATCAAAGATATACAATGTTTTCTTTGCTATTGTGGTTTTTGAACCGACTTTTTTGAAAACCTGTCATGCGACTGTCGTGGAAACACTGAAAGACCTTTACCCGCAATTGTATACTTTCACGTTTCACATTTAAAAACCCTCGCGTCACGTATAACGAAAATACATCAATCCCCCTCCTGGGACAAGCAATACACGACTAGCAAACACAATTCTGCGAGAGCGAGTGCTCGAGTGTCATGGAAGCGAGCAGCCCAACCGTTAAGGTCGGTTTCTACTTCGGTAGTTTTGTTTGCGTTAGTTTTGTTCGGCAACCGTGTTTTGGAAGTTGAAGCAGGGGTGTGGAGCTGGGGGGAGCTGAGCCCCCTAGTTATTGAGGTAAAAGGTCACTTTTCATATTTTGGTATTGTTCTTCAACGAAATTCACAGCAGAGCCCCCTAGTTATTTTCCAGCTCTATACCACTGAGTTGAAGTGACTTCACTTTTTCTTCGACTGGAATGGACTGCTTAAATATTACCAACAATCAATAGTGAGGATTGCAAACTAAGAATGGGGAACAAAAAATATCAAATCCTGTCAAGAGGCACTGATGCTCGAATCCTGTCGATTTCTGTCACTGGAGATTGCTTTGATTGCTTTCTGCTTTAGCGTGCGACCGCTATTACCGAAATTACCGATATGGAGACCAGCATTAAGGCTCATAAGTATGGCAGTTGAAATTTGTTGCCCAATACATTTATTTTTACTTAAATTAACCATAAAATCATCTTTAATTTTAGGAAAATACCCTGAAATAAAGAAGCTAATGGTGATTGATCACATGTTCAAATACCAAGTTACCGCCTTGGTTTTGTTCCAGTTCTTCATGCTATACATAGTCAGGGACTTTTCATGGCCTATCACACTTCTAGCGGCTTACACAATTGCCGGTATTGTCAACCATACCCTTCTTCTTGGTCTGCACGAAACGGCGCATAATGCTGCGTTTGGACATTCAAAGCCTGTGTATAACAAACTGTTTAGTATATTTGCTAACCTGCCAATTGGCGTGCCCTGTGCCATTTCATTCAAGAAATATCACCTGGACCACCACAAATACCAAGGCAACGTGGAAATTGATGTCGACCTTCCTACTGAGGCTGAAGCAAGAATGTTCAACAACAGATTCACAAAACTGGTCTGGGTCATATTTCAAGGTTTCTTTTACAGTTTCCGACCACTGCTTGTTCGTCCATTGCCCATGCAACGATTGGAGCTACTGAACTTTATCGTTCAAGCTATTTTCGATGTTTTCGTGTATGTTTACCTCGGGCCTAAAGCCGTAGCATACATGGTTATCGGCTCTTTCCTTGGTATGGGCCTGCACCCAGTAGCCGGGCATTTCATCTCTGAGCACTACATGTTTAAAAATGGCTTTGAAACATACTCATATTACGGACCGCTCAACTACATCACGTTCAATGTTGGCTATCATAACGAGCATCATGATTTCCCCAGCGTCCCTGGCTCACTATTGCCCAAAGTGCGGGAAATAGCGCCCGAATACTACGACTGTCTTCCGTCGCATAATTCTTGGACCAAAGTGATTTTCGATTTCATCAATGACCCGAGTATTGGTTTGTACTCAAGAACCAAGCGTCAAGCACATGTTGACAAGCTTAAACGAGGTTAAAAAGCTGAAAAGAGACTAGGTATAATCTTTGAATTTTTAGTCTTGAAAAGTTCTGCTTAGTAAAAATAAATTTCTAACTTCTCTGCTGTTTTCCGTTGTCTGTTGGCGCATTGTAAATCAGATTACTTTGATTATGTTTGCGAGTTTTTGTGTGTTGACTAGAAAATCGATTACTGTAATAACACATTTCGTAAATTTCCTAATCTCTGGATAGTATCTTTACTTTGAAGCCTGTCAAATACCAACCAATCAGATGACAGTATTTTATTTTTGTTTGTATGTGATCAGTTGCTCTAAGCTATAAACCAAAGCAAATAATTTTTTTTACTTTTAAGTGATGTGAAGTATAGCAACAAGTAAAATTATTTTATTCATATGCAAAAGAGCTTCGAAGTAACGGACACCTGTGGTGTGGGGCCATTGCTTTTGCCCACTGTAGAGGGATGTACACCGTATAGATTTCATTTTCACGAAGAAATGACCTCAACGATAAAATATTCGCTTACTTTCGGAGGTGTCCTTTGTATAGTGGCGTCTACTGTATACGAGATATTATCCTGCTAAGGGCATTGTCACTTTGTTATCTTCCTACTAGCTTTCGTTAAGCAGAAAAGAACCTATTGTTACTAATGTCAGTCATAGGCTTTCTTAGCCCTGTTACATACGTCAAGCCGTGCTGTGCCGCTTCAACTAAAATTTAGTTCAAATGTGGTACAGCTCGGTACGCCTCTATTTCATGAATAGCATGGTCAAACCGAGTGGGAATTGGCGTCATACGAGTCGCGCAGTCGACATTGTTATTGACTCAGTACGGCTCGACGTATGAAACAGGCCTAACTAACGTGTGTTTGCAGATAGTTTGAATTTAGAATTATTTCTATCAATATAGATAGTTGGATATTCCAATTTATAGATGTTCTGAATCTAAGTTATGAATGTTCTAATGAATTTCTCAGAATTAGCATAGTTCTCTTTAAGTTTGTTTTCTTTATGTTTATCTAATATACAGTTTATTGGTAGTCATGTTTTGATGTGATGTTATAGTTGTTTTAGAAGGTTTTGGTACATCTTTTTAACGAATGGCCTCGGTAAGTTGTTTGAAAATCGTCCGGGCTAGATCTTTTCCACCCCAGAAATATGTCCATGAACAATCCGTGATAACGCTTAAAATATTAATGGCCGCAACACTGAAATAACGATAATGTTCATTTGGCCTATCACATTATTTATATTCGTTTCATGGATCGAAAGATTCATTATGGTTTCATGAACTAAACTGATGAAACTTTTAGCTGTTCTGAATTAGGCTCGCATGCTCGGTGGACCACAGAAACTCGCCTGTACACGTATTTTTTTTATAAGAAACTAAAACATTAATCCAGTACTGAAAGTTTCTTAAAATTTTCAGATTTTGAGTACTGAAACTTTCTTTAGAGTTTCTTGAATATCCATATCCATAATTATTCCATCTTAATGATTGAGGTAAAAAGTTTTCTATGTAAATATTTTCCAGTACTGGAGTTTCTGAAGTTTTTCGCCATTCGAGAGTCTGGGTTTCTTATAAAGAGTTTCTTATAAAAAAAATACGTGTATGTTTTGCTGCTGGTGATCAGTCTGCGCTAAGAATCAACCACGATTCAGTCTCTGCGCAGGCTATAGAACCCAGAAATATATGTTTCTATTAGACGGGGTTTTTTCAGCAACAATCTAGCAAAGAGGGTAACCTAGGGTTTTTAAACTGAAATCTACTGCAGTAATCAGACTTGAAAAAGTTTGACTTTTTTGATTGACTTAATTAGGCCTAATTAGGCATTAATTAAGGCTATTTCCGATGAAAATTTTAGAGGCTCATCTTGGATTCGTGTTATCCGACCTTTTTTTAGTAGATTTCATCGAAAAACCCAAGGTTACCCTCTTTGGTAGATTTTTGCGGAAAAAACCCTGTCTATATTGTTTGGTGACGTTTAGCATGGTTTGTAATGTAACAATGTTTAGTTAAGTTGATTCTTATGTTTAGATATGTTATTCAGTCTATTTATAGTAATTTTTCAGTTGTCTTCCCTTGCATTAACTAGCAGATGTCTTAAAGTTATATATTGAATTAATTTTAAGCTATCAGTATTGATTTAGTCGTTTCGATAACGGAGTTGTCAAGTTGAAAAAACGTTTTATTTCAAGCAAATGAAAGTTTGATCTGAACAATTTTTTTGCGAATTCTGACATGAAACTGCTGTACAGAAGCTTCAAAATATTTAGCGACAGCCGCAACGAGGCTGGTTGACAATTTTGACGCTAATCAAGTCAATACCCCATGCATTTTTGGTTCGGAATCACATCATATACAGTTGAAATCCACTACACTGCCCGCTATCTCGAACATTCGATATCTCGAACGATTTTCCATTTCCCCTCATTTTGGTAGAAGGGTTTGTATTTAAAATTCATCCGCTATCTCGAATGCTCATTATCTCGAACATTCGCTGTGTCGAACCATTTTCGATTTCCTTTGGAGGAAACAGTTCTCTTTATCTCGAACTTTACCAAATTTTCTGCTGAACTAGATAAAATGACAGGTTGAATATGCTTATAAGTTCGTCTAGCGGGAATGGCAGCAGCTAAGTGATATGCTTCCCATGAAGACAGTAGATGATGCTCAGAAACCACGATGGATTGCCAGTGTCAGAGTCTTACCATGCTGCTATCAGAAGAAAAAGCTTGATCGATGATAATTTGTTCACAGAGAAATACCTTGGGTACTAGAGCCATGTTACCTCTCAATAATAACAAAACCTAAAAAAGAAGAAAAGAAAGAGCAAGATCGCACAGAGATGTGCCTGCATCATCATTACCTCAAGGCCCTTAAGTTCGACGATAGTAGGGATGAAACAAATCCATGAAAGCAGAACATACCTTAAAAGAAAGCGTGTATACACTTTTTTTTATAAGGAACCAACATGTAGAAGGCCCGAAAATTTAAAGAACTTATACTACTAAGGAGAAAATCATTAAGGAACTTTTGAATGTTCAATACTTTCATCACTGCAAATAACCGAGAACTAGAAAGCCAATTCCATTCATTTGCAGTCGAAAATCACATAAATTGTACGTCAAGCATGTATCCAATGTTTCTTTGAGTAGTCTCGAGCTTTGCTCACATGCTAATGTCTCTCTTTTATTGTTAAGATCACTGTATGTGCAGTTAAAGGAACTTTTGGAACTACGATGGCCTCAAAAGAGGCCCAAAAATAAGGAACTTTAAGAACTAGGCCTTGAGGTAGGTTCCTTATAAAAAAGCATGTAATCTTTTTAAAGCCCGCTTGCAGAAAGAACCCTATTTGGCGTTGAAAAACTGGGATGCAAGAAGACTGTTATCTAAATTTAGATGCAGCGATCATTGTCCAATGTTACATATTTACAGATGTCTATTTTCAATCATTACACATAATTTCACATTTAAGAAGATAACATTTCTGACACGCAAGACTTCTGGGTAGCTACATGTTTTTCTATTTGAGAAAGACCTTTACATAACAAGCTCCAACAATTAAGAAATTAAGCAAGCTTAGGGCGTATTCTTTTGGGTTTAAAAAAATAAAAATCTGCTGAAAATCATTGAATTGGCAAGGTTCGAAAAGGGGAGAACTAAAAGCAAAAACAATGAGAATTTTGAAGACGGCATGAACGACAGATAAAAGCGAGATTCTCTGCGAAACAGCGAACAGCGATATCTTCCGAGTTCCGAGCTTCGAATACAGAAGATTTCGAAGCCGGTGAATTTTCTGCCTTTCGTTAAAGATGCCAAAAAAAGAATAGGGGAAGGTAGTTAAGGTGAAATGGTGTTTTAGCGCCAGTCGCTAGGATCTCAGGAGTTGGCTGACTAATCGAGAGACCTCGACCTTGTCTGTGACGCTACCGCGGCTGGGCTCGAACCCTGACTATCAGAGCTTCTGACACCACGAGTCAGCTGGATTACACCACGACGCCACAGCACCTTCAAGAATAGGTTTCCAAGTCGGCGAGAGCCCCCGAAAAACAGCAGAGTCGCAAAATGATACAAAAAAATACGCCCTTAACATTGCATACATTGCCGGTTACAGAACTCTTCGTTGTGACGTGGCTTTACCATTTCACTTCTTTCAAATGTGGCCTCTTATGTCAATTAATATCTTACAGTATTCTTTAATTCTACATTACATACTAAATTCTGACGCATATGATTCTAAATATCAAATTTTAATAGAAAAGGATGAGCCACAAGAACATCCTTTATCAGCATTTGGGTTCTTTTTAACAATAAACCCTGATTTAATCATTTCAACTTCATAGTCTATTGATGATCCATCTACTAATTGTAATGATTCTTCATCAACCACTACCCTTGCTTTGCCTTCACCAAAAACCCTGCAAAGAAAAAATGCCAGTCAATTATCTGGGTGACTGAGAGCAGACGGCAAAGGGGGAAGTTGCCTAGGGCGCCAGAGAAGGTGCTGTGGCACTGTGATTTACACGCTGTGTTTTTTTTTACAAAGAACCACTTTATAAGGAACCTACATGTACAAGGCCGGAAAATTTGAAGAACTTATACTATTAAAGAGAAAATCATTAAGGAACTTTTCAATGTTGAATGCTTTTATTACTGCAAATAATCAAGATTAAGAATCACAAGTCAAAAATCGCATAAATTGTACATTATGCATGTATCAAATGTTTCCTTGAGTAATCTCGAGCTTTGCTTACATGCAAGTGTCTCTCTATTATTTTTATGACACTGAATATACACATAACATTAAGGAACTATTAAGGAACGTTTGGAACTACAATTGCCTCAAAAGAGGTCCAAAAATAACGAACTTTAGGAACTAGGCCTTGAGTTAGGCTCCTTAAAATTCAG